>JASXTE010000003.1:36237796-36762796 GCA_030280995.1 Hemileia vastatrix | reverse complement strand
TTAAATCTTAATAGATACTCAACTCCCTTTTCTTTAGTAAGGTGTCTCTTTTTAAGTATCTTTTCAATTTCTGCCTTTTCAACTATTTCTTCAGGTTGCTGTTTATGCCTTCCTGATCTTCTTGGAAATAGAGCAGTATCATTAGAATGGTATGGTTTTATAAGAGAAATAGGAAATACCGGATGTTTTCTATCATATGGTGCATATAGAATAACCTCAACAGCATTATTACCAACCATCTTTTTAACTACAAATGGTCCAATGAATGGATCCTTCAATTTAACATTACCATTTTAATTGAAATGTAGTGTTGAAATAAGGACTTCATCACCCTCTTTGAACATTTGTTCTTTATAGGCTTTATCCCATCTTTTCTTTTCATACTCAAACGCCGTATTTATACATTCTTGAGCATGTTTTCTGCATAATTCTTGCATCTGAAGAAAAGATTTAGTACCTGGATGGATATCCAATCTAGGTAACTTATTAAGAGTTTTAGCAGGGGTATTAGGTACATAACCCAACCATCACTCAAATGGCTTTTTGCCAGTGACAGAATGTACTGTACTATTGTATGCAAATTTTAAACCTGGGATAAGGGTTACCCAATCATGCGTGAATTTGTCATTGTCTTTAAAATTAAGACCAAAAGCACAGTATCTTCTTATAATATCTTCTAAGGTTTGTATCATTCTTTCTGCTAGCCCATCAGTTTGTGGATGGTGTGCTGTAGAAATTTTTAATTGACACCCTGAAACATCCATAAGTGATGTCCAGAACTCAGAAGTAAATTTAGGATCTCTGTCAGAAACTATTTCTTTGGGGAAACCTGTTATATTTAACATTTGTGTCCACCATAAAAAAGCTAAGTCTTTTGCAGAAACCTCTTTGTGGGTAGGAATAAATTTACACATCTTTGTAAATCTATCTACAATTACCCAGCAGGAGTTATAACTCTTATGCCCTGCTATTGGCAAACCTGTTACAAAGTCCAGGTTAATGATTTCCCATGGAGCTTTTGGTTGCTCAATTTGTTGTAATAAAACAGCTCTTTTTCCTGTTAATCTTTTAGATTTTTGACAAGAATCACATGTTTCAACATATTTCTAAACATCCTCAGACATGTTAATCCACCAAGCTGTGTTTTTTACTCTGGTTAATGTTTTATGGTAGTCAAAATGACCTGCTAATATATCATCATGACATATGTTTAACATTAACTCCTTCATTGAAGGGGGAATTACAATTACATTTCTTAATCTCTTCCTGTAATATATAAAACCATCCTCAATGAAAAATTTTCCTTTTTCTAATGCTTCTTTATACTTATTTGGTAATGTTTTTATTAGAACATTCATTGAAGCATTAGATGGATCATTTAATATTGTAGTGAGTTTACTCAAGTCAGGATCTGAATTATAATTATCAAGAATTGATTGCATAAATTCATTGTCAAGATCTACAATATAAATGCCATAAATGTTAATAATCTCTTATTCAGGAACATAAGCAGGATTATCATCATTATTAGGCAGAGGTACTCTAGATAACAGATCTACATTAGAGTGCAAGGTTCCTGCTCTATGTGTAATAGTCATCCGGCCTCTGTATTCTTGTACAGCTAATTTCCATCTAAACATGTGTCTATTAGGAGTTTTCATGTTTAAGAGTGACTTAACTGCACTACAGTCAGTTATTAACTCAAATTTTTGGTCTTCAAGGTAATAATGTAGCTTCTCAAGAGCCCATACTACTGCCAAACATTCAAGTTGAGTAGCACCATATTTCAATTCACCACTTCTCAGAGTACGTGAAATATAGCAGATTACTACTTCTGACATTTTTCCTTCAATAAGTTGTTTTTGATGCAAAGCAGCACCCAGTCCAATAAAACTTGCATCTGTATATAACACAAAAGGTAATTGAAAATCTGGTAAACCCAAGATAGGAGCTGTCATTAAACATTCTTTCAACTTATCAAAAGATTGTTGTCTTTCATTATTCCAAATGAAAGCTTCTGATTTCTTTATCAGTGTGGTCAGTGGTGCAGCAATCGATTGGTAGTTTTTTGTATATTGTCTATAATAACCACACATTCCAAGAAAAGATTGTACATCCTTCACATTTTGAGGAATGCCAATATTCTTTATTGCAGCCACTTTATTTTGGTCTACACATATTTGTAAGCCAGATACAATATGACCAAGCACTTTTAAAGATTCAAACCCAAATTTACATTTTTTCAATGCAAGGGTCATTTTTATTTCAGCCATTTTTTGAAATACTTTCCTTAAATGGATTAAGTGTTCATCATAAGTTTTTGAGAACACTATGACGTCATCAATGTATACCATTAACCATCCCTCAATCATTTCATTATGGAATGTTATATCCATTAACTTCTGAAATACTGATGGAGCATTTTTTGGTCCAAATGGCATTCTGAGATACTTACAAATTCCCATGTGTGTTGTTATCAACAAAAAGTTCTGTGAATTCTTTTCAACAGGCATTTGATGGTACCCTTTATTTCCATCTAGGCAACTTATATATTTAGCACCTTTAAGGGTAGCATGTATAGAGGCAATCCTTGGCAAGGGATAAATATCATCTACTGTAAATGTATTTAATGCTCTATAATCACCGCACAGTCTTGCTTTATCTTGTTCATAAGAAATTAGCACTGGTGATATTACACAATATTTTGGTGTAGTTTCAACCTTCTCAAGAATGTTCATTTGTAATAACATCTTAATATTATCCTCTATGTCTTTCCTCTTCATTGGTGAAGCAGGGTATGGTTTCTTTTTAAGACTAGCAGGAATATTATCCATATCACAGGTTAAACTAATCTTCATTTCATGATCTTTTACAAGGCCAAGTTCATATGTACCATGTGCAAAAGCCATTGGAAATGCTTTAATTAATTCCAAAATATTATCTTTCTCAGCTTTACTTATCTGAGTGCCAAATGATGCTTTTGAAATTTCTGTTTCCAGAAGTTCCATCTCATTGGATTCTCTTCCTTTACACGGGGAATTTGTTACTGACTCAATGTGTAAGACTGTGTTAAAAGAATTTATTTTAAATTTCCTCTTACCATTCATGCCAATTGTAAAATTGTTATTAGCAGGGTCTAATTTTACACCAAATTTAGTCAGAATATCATTTCCAATGATAAAACAGTTACTACAGTTAGTATTATCCATTACTACAAAGTCACAAGTTACCCTTACATAACCATGTTGGTGTTTAAAGAAAACAGCAGCTTTGTATTTACCAATGGGGTGTAGCACTGATCCAAAACCTCTCCAATTTTTACTTTGAAGTGGCTCAAGCTTAGACTTATATTCACTATCAATTTTGTGTAATGTATTAGTGGAAACAACAGAACCAGCAGCTCCTGTGTCCAGTACTATATTAACATTTTAACCAGAAATGATAGCTGGAACCGTGATAGGTGTCATTCTAAAGTTATCAGCTTGTATATCCTTAATGATTTCAGCATCCTCAAAATTCATTAAAGATTCATTTGAGTCCATATTTAATATTGGATTTTCAAAGATGGACAAATCATCTTCCAACATACAGACTTCCTTTTCATCACTATATGAGATATTGCTGTCATAATCACTTGATTCTTTACTTTTTTCAGTTTCAGTTTCAGATTCACGTTGATTTTCAAGAATATTTATGTTTTTCTCACATTTGTGACCTTTGACCCAAGGTTTGTTACACTTATAACAAGTATTTGTTTCATACTTTTTAGGTACTACAGGTGCAGTAGGTTTTTTCTGCTTCTCCTGAAGTGTTTTTGAATACTGAGTTTTTACAGGTTCAACATTTTGTTTATAATCATACTTATGGTTTAATAATATTTCATTGCAAATATTAATAAAGTCAGAATATTCAGTAACATTTAATGTTCTAGCTACAACAATGTCTCTGACAGATATAGGTAATTTATATATTATCTTATCTTTCCATAAGTTAAAATCCATATGAGGCTCAATGGCTTTTAATATTTTGTTTAAATTCATTAAAAATACCATAGGTTTGTCACCATTCAACGGATTATACCTAGTCTTCTCATAAAGTCTCTGCTGAGTAAGCCTGAATTTAGAACCTCCAAATTGTTTTTCAATAAGTTGTTTCCATTCAGCCCAAGAGTAATCTTTACCCTCACTCAAGACAGCTTTAAACCATAATAAAGCAACATCCTTAAATAAAGAAATTAATTTTGATGTTATTTCTTCATCTGGTAACTTATATGAAAATTTCAAGTTGTCAATTCTTTGAATAAAATGTTGCCAATCAGAGCTGGCTTCCCCATCATAAGTTGGGTACTGATCTATCTTAGGCCAGTTTTTCTGATTGGATTTTATCTCACTAATATTAGGTAAATTCAACAACTCATTCACTTTTGATAAATGGTCTTGTATTTTCTCCTGCACGGATTTGTGACTTACATTTTCAAATTTGACACTACCACCAGATGGTTTTAATTGTGGTGGTATAGGGAAGGAATGAGATTCACTTTTGCCAATGAAAGGATTATTATTATATTGATTATACTTATGATTATCCTGGTTCATTAGTAGATTGACAGTTTCAATCTCAACTTTTGTTAATCTTTGTAGCAACTCAGAGACACTTTGATTTGTCTGGGCAAAAGAAAACTTTGTTCTTGATTCAGTTTTCAATAAATGTGTTTCATATAATTTTTTTAACTCACAGAATTTGTTTGAAAGGTCATTATATTTATTACTCAATGAATCATATTTAAGAGTTAGAGACAAATGTTCATTCTCTAATTCTTTATTAGGGGGTGTCAGTTCTGGCAAATCCGCACTTACAAATCCGCACTTAAATTTGACCAAATCCGCACTTAAATAAGTGCGGATTTCCAAAACACACTAGCCCCAATACTGGTGGATTTCAAAATGAAATAAGTCACTTATTTCACTCAAATCCGCACTTTCTCAACCAAAAGTGCTGATTTCACCATCAAGTCCCATTTCACTGATTTTTCAGCATCATCCCATTCATACGCAGCACTCCGCAGAATAACACTTCATAACTCAAAACATCGTACATCACTTACATCTTCATATCATATCATATAAGAGTCATGCCTTCCTCACTTTCAAATCGTGATAAATTACATAAAGCAATGACTTTCATGGCGCTTGAACTGCTCTTGGACTCTGATTCCGATTCTGATCTAGAAGAAGATTTTGTCGTTTTATCAAAAATGGCCAGGAAACGTTACCTTCTTCCCAGAAAGCCTCAAGTACTTCATACCCCCAAGTACACCATCCAAACACTTCTTAACCTATCTACACCCAGTTTTAGACAGCTGTTCAGGACTTCTCAGGAATTTTTCCTTAAATTGCTTGAGCTTATTCAGGATCATCCCATATTTCACAATAATTCTCAAAAAGAACAACGACATCCTTCAATTCAATTGGCCATCACACTATGCCGTTTGGGTTCAAATGGTAATGGAGCCGCTTTGAAACGTTTAGAAAATGTCTTTGATTTAGGGTATGGTTCAGTTAACACTTATACCAAACGATGTATCACTGCCATCAACTCCTTGGAATCATCCCCCTTTTCCCCCCTTTGGCTGCCTCATTCACCCCTCCTTGGCTCACTCTAACCTCCCTTTTCTCCCTCTTTGGTCTCATCTCTCCCTCTCTCCCCCTTCTTGGTCTCCTCATATCTTCCCCTCATTCCACTCCACCCCCCACCAAATCCCCCAAATCCTCCCTCCAAATCCCCACCAAACCCGCCTCTAACCCCCTCTGTTCTTCGGGCAAAGAACAGAGTTCACTTCCATTCACTTATATTTCTTTTTTCTCAACTCATCTCTCCAGGTAAGTCATTTTATTCTTTTTAAACAGAGTGTGAAAATAGGAGGATGAACTCTGTTCTTCGGGCAAAGAACAGAGTTCACTTCCATTCACTTATATTTCTTTTTTCTCAACTCATCTCTCCAGGTAAGTCATTTTATTCTTTTTAAACAGAGTGTGAAAATAGGAGGATGAACTCTGTTCTTCGGGCGAAGAACAGAGTTCACTTCCATTCACTTATATTTCTTTTTTCTAAACTCATCTCTCCAGGTAAGTCATTTTATTCTTTTTAAACAGAGTGTGAAAATAGGAGGATGAACTCTGTTCTTCAGGCAAAGAACAGAGTTCACTTCCATAAAATATTAGCTGAAACATAGTTTTCAATTCTGTAAAAACAGTTGTAAGTAATAGAAAAAGTCACTGATTTTTTTTATATGTAATCTGAAATTTTTTAATAAAATTATTGTATTTAAGAATTGCAATATTGTCAATCAATCTTTATTGATCAACTTAATTTAATAAAGTATTATTTAAATAAGTTGCTTCAAAAAATACTTTGCATTGAACCTAGTTTCTAGACTTGATCTGCATTTTGGCTTAAGGAATTGTCATTACTTTAAAAGTAGTATACTTGACATATCTTATTTATATATTAATTAATTTATGTAATTATATTGTATTTTGATGACTTTCACCCTTTACTTCAATAAAATGCAGGGGAGGGTATTGCCAATTTTTTAAATCTGACATGTGAAATTGATGACTTAGAAAAATTTGGTGGTACCCACCCCTTGTTTCAATAAAATGCAGGGGAGGGCATTGCCAATTTTTTAAATCTGACATGTGAAATTGATGACTTAGAAAAATTTAGATAAGCAAACTTATTGACTAGAAAGTAAAGATAGAAAATTTTTATTATACATTCAAATTTTTGTCAAAAATAACGTACTATATTCTTTTCCTTTTATAAGTCAGCATATAAGAAAATATTACCAAAATTAAATTAACTAGAAAAACAATTTATCAATTGAAAAGGTCAACTAATTTTTTAATGTCCTCATAAGATTGGCCATTTTTAACACATTCCATAATGAAATCTTTTTTTTTAAAACTCTCTTGTTTTTCCAATTCACAAGTAGCCATTTCTCTTTGAAATTGACGGTCATTTACTCTTTCCATCTGCTCTACCTCAAATTTTTTTTCTTCCAAATCTAAGGCTTGCTGATCTTTCCTTAGCATATGATCAAACTTCATCTTCTCAAAGTCAAGGGCATTATTTGCAATAGTTGATTTCGCTGAGAAAATTAAATTGAAATAAATAAATAAATGAGTTAATGATTAAGATATATAGTAAACAAAACTTACTTATATCTTTTTTTTCAAAATAATCCTCAAGGGAGCCAAATGAGCTTGTTGAAGTATTACCACGTTTTAATAGATGGTTCAAGTTCATTGAAGTTGAGGCTCAACGCTTTAGTTTGGAGTTTGAACAAGAGGCTTCAGGAAGTTCTTCTAAAGCAGCTTCTAAAGAGGTATTCACATTTCCAGAATTGAGATTATTTAATGGAGATTGAGTTTGAGTAGGAGGAGACTAGAAAGAAAGAGAAATTCAGAGAAGAATTGAAGAAAAAACAAAAAGTAAACATACATTTAAATTTTGGGCCTCTGAGGATTCAGATCTTCTGCGATATAATTGTTCTGCTTGATAGTTGGGATCATCTTCAGCTGAACTATGGTTAGAAGGTGGAGGGGATTGATCTTCTTCAAGTAAAGGTGTTAAAAAAGAATGTAAACATGCCTGGTCAAAATATTGAAAATGTCAGGAAGGGGTGTGTGCCGAGGATTGATGGGTAGGTAGCGAGGAAGGTCAGTGTGTCACATGTGACAGGGATGGGGTAAGAAAGGAAGGGATGTTTTGTGGCCAAAATGTGGTTGTGAAAAAAAACAGGAAAAAAGTGCTGATTTGAGGTCATAACTGACACCCTTTTTTGAAATAAGTGACTTTTTTGCAAAATTTAAGTGCTGATTTGTAAGTGCTGATTTGGTTTGAAATCCGCACTTAATTTAAGTGCGGATTTGCCAGAACTGACACCCCCTATTATGTGTTGCTAATTGAGAAATATTTAATGTCAAGGATGAAATTGTATCACTAGTGAGCTTAACTGTCTGTTCCTCACAATCAGTCATTCTATTCCACAATGCTGAAACAATTCTATGGACAGTTGGATTATTGTTAAAATATTCCATGTCTTTCTTTTCAATTCTATCACTCTCCTGTGAACTTCTCATCTCACTAGTAGGTGGTTGCAACTGAGGGCTAACTGTATTATCATTATAAATAGTACTGTTATTGTGGACAAAAGACAAGTCAGGTGTATCTACTCTAAAACCTAAATTTCTTAAATCCTCCTCTATTTTTTGCACAGATTTAGCATCAATAGAATTACCTATATTGTAATTATCAGTATTATGTTCAATCTGAGAGGGTAATCTACTTACCATGGGATAGATGCCAGTCCTGATTTTTGGCGCTTTTTTCCTTTGTAAGGGTGAGCTGAGGAAGTCAGATGAGGTGGTGGATCCCTGTTGCAACTGTGGCTTGTCCACTGTTGATGAAACCAGTCCCATTTCCGTTTGTCTACCAGGATTTTCTCCTGGGAGTGAGTTGACCCGCCTTGGATAGGGGGTTGATGATTTGACTGACTGGGCTGGCCTCCCTTTAACTCTGCCAATGCCTGATTCATCTGCTGAAACCCTACCTTGCAATTGTTTTGCAACTGCTCTACCTCTTTGAACATGAGTGATTTTTATTCCTCCAACTTCAGAACCTGTTTGGCCAGGTGGGACAGTTGATCCTGAAGAGGAGGAGACGTCTTTTTTATAGTTATCTTTTTTAAGAGGGCCTCCTTTTCCTCTATACTCATGCTTTCTGCCTGAAGGTATTGTTGACCCTCCATGGTGATGTCCTGGAAAGTTTTTGTTAGCTTTAGACCTGGTATTATAAGCAGGCTTTTCACTTACACTGTCCTGGGGAGCACTCATATTGTTAAGAATGACAATATTTTACGTCTACAAAAAGGAAAAACTCTATGGAATTAGTAGACAAAAGATATTAGCAATGATATTACTAATAAAAAAGCAATGGAGCTTTCCCTGAATTTATATCTTTATTTATTTAAATAAATTATAAGAAAAATTTGAAAAAATCTGTTAAAAATATAATAATAATTTCAGCTAGACCTTTATAAGGGTGAATAAGTAGCTTACCAAGCTTTAACCAAATACCAATTTAATTGGGTGTTATATTGGTGTCCAAATACCAAGTAAAATTGGGTTTATATTGGGTACAGTTACTACTGTAAATATCTAATTTTTATGAGAAAAAATTAGTACAATTATTTTAAGGGTTTTTTCCGCAATCACTGAGTTATGATGACCCACTAATATGGAGAAGACCCAAATATTTGGTTATTTTGAGCTGTACTAAGGTAAAAATCACATCCCAAGGCTTATACTAAATAATAAGTAAAATATAAGGAAAGACCCCCAATTGTCAGTATAGTCTAGTATATAAGTATGATATAATAGTATTTATTTATGGTACTACTACTTATTGATAAATGATTTAGTGATTAAACCTCAGGGGAAGACTAATAAAATAGTTATACTCAAATAAAACTCACAATACTTGGATTTAAATGCGTGCTAGTGGTGGAAAATAGATGAATAAAATATAGTTATAGCTTATATAAAGATAATATCAATTTATAATGGCTTTATAATATATTTCTAAACGTTAATAATTTTATAGTAGTGTTTGTTGGAGTTGTAGTAATTGAATGATGATAAATAACCATCAAAATCCCTCCTTACTTATACCCAAATCCACTGGAGTGCACAGACCTTCAATCCAGATGATGTCACTGCTATCCCCGGCAATTACAGCACTGTGAGGGCCCATCACCTCCCCATGGCGTCCACTTCAAGCAGTTTCAACACCCAGACCTCCAGTAAGGACCCTCCATCACTATTAATAATAACACTGATCCATACCATAAATAGAAAATCCAGATAAAAGCGGATACCATAAAGAAACAGGTAAAATAAACAGTCAAAAAGAGATTTAATGAAACCAAATGCATATAAAGGAAATAAATAAAATTTCCAAGCCCCCAATAACATCCCTAAGCATCCACATTAACCCAGAAATATCCTTCCAACCCATAAATCCGTGAATAACCATCCAAGGAAGTAATTTTAGTTGTCCAAACTGGGTGTATGCGCCTGATATAGGTGTCTAAGCTTCTGTAGGAGTTGTGATTCCACTGATTTCGTCCATATGACCTAAAATAAGCAGAAAAACAAAGTTTATAGGCTATTTAGGGGCTAAAACCCACTTATATACCTAAATATACATAATATACTGCATATTTCACTGAATATGAGATTTATGTATACATATAAGCTTATGTATGTCAATAATTACTTCATATCACTTAAGATAAGTATATTATGACTCCATTAACACCTTAATAAGTATTATTAGGCCATGGATAAGCTATTTAAACTATTATAAGTTATATAATAGAATAATAATTATATATAAATATAATAAAATAATATATATTATTATTTTAACCTTATTTTTAAGATATAAGCTTAATTTACTTAAGGTTATCTTATTTTAAGCATAAGAAATACTCAGTCCTAAGGATATTTAGGCTGAAAGTATTGCCAATTTTTTAAAACAGATATAGAATTTTTTTGACTTGTAAATATTTTGGTGAAATTTTTTTGGTGATACCCACCCCTTGCTTCAATAAAATGCAGGGGAGAGTATTGCCAATTTTTTAAAACAGATATAGAATTTTTTTGACTTGTAAATATTTTGGTGAAAATTTTTTGGTGATACCCATCCCTTACTTCAATAAAATTCATGGGGGGTTTTGCCAAAATTTCTTATAAGACTTGTGAAATTCTTGACATGTAAGAATTTTTGGGATAACAGTAAAATGCAGGAGGTAGTAAAGCCAAATTTTCATATAAGACTTTCAAGATTCATGACATGAAAGAATTTTTGTGATACCCACCCCTTACTTCAAAAAAATCCAGGGGTGGGGGATCATCAAATTTTCAAAGGAGACATGAAAATTTTATTTAAAAAAAATGGTAGAGTAATGAAATAAAGGAAATTATTGGAAATTTGATGTACAAATAAATATGAACAGTTGAAGTGTGAGAGAAATAAAACAAACTAGTCATCCAAAAATTTCTTTAAACGTTCAATTTCCTCAACAGATTTATTAGCTTTAAAACATTCTATCAAGAAATCTTTCTTTTTGGAATTTTCTTCATGATCAAACTTATATTTCATCTGCTCTAATAGGTTTTGATGTTCGAGTGTTTTCTCCTCTTTTTTTGATTTTTCAATACTTAGAGTTAACTCAAACTTCTTCTCCTCCAAATCTTGGGCCCGATCATCCTTCCGTAAAGAGAGCTGGTAATTCCTCTCCTCCAAATCTTGGGCCCGATCATCCTTCCGTAAAGAGAGCTCATACTTCCTCTCTTCCAAATCTTGTAGCCTATCATCCCTCCTTAAAGAGAGCTCATATTTTTGCTTTTCAAACTTTAGAGTCTCTTTAGCAGCTTCCACTTGTTCTAGAGTGATAAGCAATGTTAACAAAAAGTAGAAGAAAAGTAGAGTAAAGTATTAATAGGTATGGTATCACTTACCAGCATCATGTTTCTCTAAAAATTGTTCCATAGAAAAAAAAGGGGTTTGTGATGAAGTATCACTTTTTGGTCTTCTTTGGGAGTGGAAATTTAGACTACTTGAAGCCCTTCGCTTTTTGTTCAACATAGCATTTTCCTCCTCATCATTGTCACTAGCTTCAGACTCAGTTGATTGTGGGTCCTGGGCTTGTTCATCAGCATTTTAAGAAATAAGAAAATCTAAGTAAATAAAAAAAAGTATTGATAAGATAAAAGAAAAAAAAACAGACCTGAGTTAGATTGGGTTGGGTTAAATAGCCAATAGGATCAATAGCAAAGCTATCTAGATTCGTAGAATTTAGAAGAGGGGAGGCTTGAGTGGAGGAAGAGGATGGGAAAAGATTTTCTTTGACATCATGTTTGGAGATAGGATCTTCACCATCCAACATGTTTACAGGATTAACATCGGCTTGCTCTCCAAAAATTGCATCTATCTCTTTAAAGTAAGGACATAAAGTTTCAAGTTTATTGTCTATGGATTTTATGCCCTTAGTTATATCGTTGTCGGTAACCCCAAAACCAGTGGAAGATGAAAGAGCTTTTGCCTTCTTGTATTTTGCTCGGTAATGCTTGAATTGTTCAGACATCTGTTTAGGCAAAAGATCAATCCTTCCCTTGGTCTTATTCCGTAATTCATTTGCCATTAGAAGATAGCCATTAAATTTTGATGCGGGGGGCCATCCTACTTTAGTGGCATACTCAGTACCAAAACAAGAATCATAGTTAGATTTGGTTTTCAGCCAGTTGATAAGGATGAGATGTTCATCTTTTTTTAATTGAACGGTCTTTGATTTCTCGGCTGAGCGGGGGAAAGAGGAAGTAGTGGGAATTGAAGAACAACTGGGTGAGGCTGCCTTTGAGAAGATCTAGGATGACGAGGCATGTTATTATAAATGAAGATGAAAAGGAGCAGAAACAAGCAGATGAGATAGTGAGATGAAAAGGAGCAGAATCAAATAGATGAAATGGGGAGAAATTCTGAGCAGATAGAATGAACAGGATGGGATGAGAATGGAAGTGGGCAGAAAGGTAGAAGGCATATCTAGGGAGTAGTCCAAGATGTGGTTATGGCAGAAAGTAGGTCAAGATGTGGTTATGACAGAAGGTTGTCCGATATGTGGTTATGAAAAATAGAGTAAAAAAATGTCGGATAAGAGGTGAACATTGACACGTAAAGTGTCTAATAACCCAATTATTAGCAAAAATAATTGCGAAAGATAATTGGGGTATGCAGATTATTTTCCGCAATTAATTTAATTGCAGATTGGTCAACATTGATACCCCCTATTTTCAGTAGGTGAGATGAAAGAAAAATTAAATATTTTTTAAAAAAGGAGATAAGAGTAGAATGTGTATAGGAATAAAATATATATAATCAATTAGAGAAAATTTTTTTTTGTCATTTGTCGGTCAGTCGTCTAGAAGAGATAAGAAAAGAGGGAAGAAATGAGAGGAGGAGAAGGAGGAAAGGAGTATGGGTAATAAAAGAAATAAAATTTAATAAAATTATTTAATTTATTGAGAGAAGACAACGATGAGTGAGCTGAGAAGAGACAACAAATTGGTTTTATAAATATTATTATTATTTAAGTAAGAGTTCTGCGCGGTAACCAATATAATCACTATCAGACTTAAAGCAACCTTTAAATTGTTATATAAAATTTTAATTAGAATTTTATTACTAATAAAAAGAATATAAACGTAATATAAAAAGTGTATTTAATTTGTTGAGTGTATAATAAGTGATAAGGCTACAGGGGATTATCCAAGGCCCTTTTATAGGCAATGGGTCCTCTGAAGCGCTACTATATTTGTAAATACAATGATTAGAATGGAATAAAACAAACATATCAAAAGAGTAAATGAAACATAACAATATAGAGAAAAACATGAAACAAATAATTAAAAGCCCAATTAAGAATCCAATTTCCCCGCCATTAATTCCCAAATCAGTAAGTGACAATAGTGAATAACTAAACAAGATTGGAAACATAGGAACTATGAGAAATATAATTCCCAACAGATGGTACATTCTGATTAAAGGATATTTTAAGTGAAACAAAAAATAATTTGACGCAACAAAACAAGCAATTAATCTCAATTTAGTCCAGATTAATTTATTTGTTTTTTCTAACACAATTAAGGGTCAAAAGAAGCGTCCTTAATAATTATTTAGTATCATATGAGAGGTATTAGTTAATATATAAATTTAAGTAATTAATTTAAATATATTATAAATCAAATTTACACTTGTAATTATAATATATGTTTTTTAATTAATTAAATATAAATTTATAATTATTAAATACATAAAAATGCGCCATTATTTGTAGAATATATTATATTATGCTCAATTTAATTGTATATATAAAAATATATATAACCAATAAATTTAATGTAACACTTGTATATAATAAAATTCTTATATAATTTCATTATGCAATAAAATATTAAGTTATATTCATTAAATACAAGTCTTACCCACTCTTTAAAGTTTTATAATTTATATATCATTTACTGGACTCCTGGAATAGCCTGGCTGACACTCCCTCACTCTAAAAAAAACAATAAAAAAAAAAAATGCTAAGATTTTTTCTTTTTGTATTTTTTCAACAGAGCAGGCAGATTTGAAATTTCTTTGCCAGGTATCCATGCATCATGTTCAGATGATTTGTTCTTATATCTCAATAAATATTCAGTACCTCTTTCAGAAGTGATAATTCTATCATTGAGAATTTTATCAATTTCTGCTGTTTCTGTGACTTCCTGAGGGTTCTTCTTAGGTCTTCCTCTTCTTTTTGGAAATAAGTCACTGTTGGAAGTATAAGGTTTAAGCAAAGAAATGGGAAAGACAGGATGTTTCCTATCATATGGAGAATACAATACAACTTCTACTGCATTATCACCAACCATTCTTTAACAACAAATGGTCCTACAAAAGGATCTTTTAATTTGTGGTTACCTTGTAAATTGAAATGGACAGTAGAGATCAACACTTCATCACCCTTGTTAAATGTGTATTCTTTATGGGATTTATCCCATCTTTTCTTTTCATATTCAAATGCTTTATCAGTACAACTTTGAGCATGTTTTCTGCAGAGCTGTTGCATTTGCATAAAAGATTTTACACCAGGGTGCATTTCCAACTTAGGTAATTTATTATTGAGAATTTGAGCAGGAGTGTTTGGGACATAACCTAACCAGAGCTCAAAAGGCTTTTTCTCAGTGACAGAATGAACAGTGCTATTATATGCAAATTCAAGACCAGGCAAAAGAGTGACCCAATCATGAGTAAATCTGTCATTGTCTTTATATTCTAAACCAAAGGCACAATACCTTCTAATCATATCTTCCAGAGTTTGAATCATTCTTTCAGCTAGACCATCAGTCTGAGGATGATGAGCTGTAGACAATTTTAACTCACAGCCACAAATATCCATCAAAGAGGTCCAAAACTCAGAAGTGAATTTTGGATCCCTATCAGAGATAATGGCTTTTGGAAAACCAATAATATTAAACATGTAAGACCACCATAAGAAAGCTAATTCTTTGGTGGATACATCTTTGTGGGTTGGAATAAATTTGCACATTTTTGTGAATCTATCAACTATTACCCAACAAGAGTTAAAGCTGTCTTTACCTGCAACAGGAAGACCAGTGACAAAATCCATATTAATGATTTGCCAGGGAGCACTAGGTGCTTCAATATGTTGTAATAACCCTGCTCTCTTACCTGTTAACCTTTTAGATTTTTGGCAGGAATCACAAGATTCAACATATAATTTTGTGTGTTCAGACATATTAGCCCACCATGCAGTGTTTTTGATTCTAATCAATGTTTTTTCAAGATCAAAATGACCAGCTAATATGTCATCATGACAAAGTTTGAGGATAGTTTCTTTCATTGAAGGAGGAATAACAATTACATTGGTAAGCTTCCTTCTATAATAAATATAACCATCTTCAATAGAAAACTTTCCTTTATTTAAAGCATTTTGGTATTTTGCAGGAAGAGTTTTTATTAATGCTTGAATTGAAGCATTCTTAGGATCATTCAAAATAGTAACTAATTTATTTAAGTCAGAATCTTTATCATATGAATCCAGTATTAACTGTAATAACTCTTCTTCCATATCAACTATAAATATACCATGTATATGAACAGTGTCATCCTCAGGTACATAAGCAGGATTGGAGTCATTATTTGGCAGAGGCAATCTGGAGAGCATATCAACATTAGAGTGAACATTTCCAGCTCTGTGGATAATAGTCATCCTTCCTCTGTATTCCTGAACAGCAAGTTGCCACCTGAACATATGTCTGTTAGGTGTTTTGAGGTTTAAGAGAGATTTCACAGCACTACAGTCAGTTACCAACTCAAATTTCTGGTCATCCAAGTAGTAATGAAGTTTCTCAAGAGCCCAAACAACTGCTAAGCACTCCAATTGAGTGGCACCATATTTCAATTCACTATTTCTTAAGGTTCTTGAAATATAACAAATTACAACCTCTGAGGCTTTATCATTAATAATTTGCTTTTGGTGAAGGGCAGCACCCAGACCAATAAAGCTAGCATCTGTATAAAGTACAAATGGCTTGTTAAAATCTGGGAGAGCCAATATAGGGGCTGTCATTAAGCAATTTTTCAATGTATTAAAAGCTTTCTGACAGTCATCATTCCAGAGAAAAGCAACATCTTTTCTGGTTAGTTTTGTAAGAGGCAAGGCTATGACCTGATAATTTTTAATATATTGTCTATAATAGCCACACATACCCAAAAAACTTTGGATTTCTCTTACAGAAGTTGGTGCTTTCACATTTTGAATGGCAGCAACTTTATTATGGTCTACACAAATTTGTAAGCCTGACACAACATGGCCAAGGACTTTCAAAGATTGAAAACCAAATTTACACTTTTTTAAAGATAAGGTCATATTGATTTCATCCATTTTTTGGAAAACTCTATTTAAGTGAATCATATGTTCATCAAAAGTTTTAGAAAAAACAATAATATCATCAATATAAACCATGAGCCAACCTTCAATAATTTCTTGATGGAAAGTGTTATCCATGACTTTCTGGAAAACTGAAGGAGCATTTTTAGGGCCAAATGGCATCCTAACATACTTATATATTCCCATATGAGTAGCAATAAGCAAAAAATTTTGAGAATTTTTCTCAACTGGAACTTGATGATAACCTTTATTACCATCCAGACAACTAATAAATTTTGCACCTTGCAAGGTAGCATGTATTGAATTAATTCTGGGTAAAGGATAAATATCATCAACAGTATAAGTATTTAAAGCTCTGTAATCCCCACATAATCTAGCTTTATCTTTTTCATATGAAATTAAGACTGGGGAGATGACACAATATTTGGGGGTGACATTCACTTTCTCAATGATATTCATTTTCAATAATGTTTCAATATTATCTTCAATATCTTTTCTTTTTGATGGAGAAGCAGGATATGGTTTTTTCTTAAGGGAAGGAGGAATATCACTCAAATTACAGGATAAGGTAATTTTCATCTCTTCCTGAACAATTCCCAAGACATGAGAACCATGAGCAAAAGCCATAGGGAAAGAGGTAATAGAGGCAACAATAGAATCCTTTTGTTCATTAGTCAAATGATCACCAAAAGAAGCGGTATTTATTTCATGTAATAAATCATCCATTTCAGTTGTTGTTCTACCTTTACATTGGGTCAGTGAGTTACAAGATTTCAACAAATGCCCAGAAGGTTTAGGAGAAGAAATTTTGAATTTTCTTTTCCCATTCATTCCTAAGGTAAATCAATTATTTGCTGGGTCTAGTTTCACACCAAACATGGTTAAAATATCATTTCCCATAATAAACCAATTGCTCAAATTATCATTTTTCATGACAACAAACTCACAAATAGCTCTGACAAAACCACCATTATATTTGAAGAATACAGAGGTTTTGTATTTTCCAATAGGAAATAAGGTAGAACCATACCCTCTCCATTTTTCACAAGTTATAGGCAATAATTTACTTAAATATTCCTTATCCACTGAAGCCAAAGCTTTTTCAGATACTACACTTCCTCCAGCACCAGAATCAAGAACTACATCAACATTTTTACCATTAATGATAACAGGTGCCTTTAAAGGGGATATGGGAATAGAATTGTTAGTAATATCTTTAATTATCTCAGCATTTTCTACTGAAGATAAATTCAATACACAATCTTCAGATATATTATTTAAATAATGGACATCATGTTCCAACATTAAAACATCTTTAACAGATTCATTGTCATAGGAGATATTACTTTCACAGTCACTGGAAGAATTATTGACATCAAGTTCAATTTCATCAGTGTCTTCATTTTGTTCAACAAGATGAATTTTCTTGTCACAAACATGACCCTTCTGCCACGGTTTGTTACATTTATAACAAGTATTTGTTGCATATTTTTTAGGTGCAACTGGGGCAGAGGGTTTACCAGATTTTTCTGGGAGCTTTATAGAAGGTTTATTCTGATCATTATAAGATTTACTAAGGTAATTCTTTGGTTCATATCTATGGTTGAGTAGTACTTCATTACAGATATTAATGAAAGAAGAATTTTCCCTTACATGCTCAGTTCTAGCAACAATCAAATCCCTAAGAGAATTTGGTAATTTATACAAGATTTTATCTCTCCAAATATCATAATCCATCTTTGGATCAATTGCTCTAAGGATTTTAGTTATTTTCATCAGAAAAACAATGGGCTTTTCAACAGAGGAGGATACATATCTAGTATTCTCATACAGTCTTTGCTGAGCTAACCTGAATTTTGAACCACCAAACTGATTCTCAATCAAGGATTTCCAATCATTCCATGTATAATGATTGTTATCTAAGAGGACAGATTCATACCACATCAAGGCTACATTGGAAAATAAAGAAATTAGTTTAGAAACAATTTCCTCATCAGGTAGTTTATAAGATCTCTTTAAATTATCAATTCTCTGGATAAAGTGTTGCCAATCAGAGGAAGAATCACCATCAAAGGTAGGATATTGGTCTAACTTAGGCCAATTTTTCTGACTACTGGGATGGTCCACTTTTTGGTTTGAATTATTCATTAGTACTAATTCCTGAAGTTTAGCCAGGTGTTCAGAAATTTCATTATTTACAGAAACAGCTGGTGCATGACCATCACAAGATTTTTTGCTAGTAGCAAAAGATTTTACAGACTCATTGTCAGTTTGTTTAATGGTTGAAATATGAGGAAGAAAGGATGAACTTTGTTCAGGTTTTTTCTCTTTATTTTTATGCAGCTTATTTGCAGAAATCTCATTTAATTCATTATTGATGGTTAAGGTTGAAAACTTTTCCTGTAGGTCAGACACATAGTTTCTTATTCTTGGAATTTCAGACATCTGGTCATTTACTTTTGCAAGAGATAGAACATTTCTGTCCTCAGAAACTGAGTGCTTGGTACTTAGTGCATGGAAATCATTTTTTAGCTTCTTAAACTCATTTTGCAGAGATTTTATTTCATTTTTGAATGAATAATTTTCCTCAATAAGGGGTTTCAATTCACTCAAGGTCTTATGTAGACTGATATTTCTATCTGAGATAGCTCTATGGTCACTTCTTATTTGTTTTTGTTGACTAAGAACAATATTCAAGGTTTCTTTGATTTTTAAATAAGCTGTATCTTGTACAGAAGAACTCACTTTACATTGCAAGTGTAAATTATTTAATCTATCATTTTCATGGATTAACACGTCTCTCACATGTTTGTCTTTCACAATATTAAAATCAAGGGTATCTTTCAATATTTCCTCAGAAGTTTTTTCAATCAAGGTATAGATTTCAGGGGGAACAGAATCATTTTTAATTGCAAGAGAAGGATTAATTAAAGATGTAGAAGTTAAATGTAAAGGTTCATCAAATGACAATTTGCTAATTACATCAATAGGGCTACTAGTTACAGGAAACTGTCTTTTAACAGGTTTAACTGTTCTTTCACCATGTTCAATAATATTACCTGCAGAAGAAGATTTATTAGAAAACATACCCAAGTGACAATCAACCAAATTACTTACCATGGCAGAGGAGGAAACTTCCCCTGGGACTGGGTTTGGGATTGTGCTTGGGCCTTCTTTCTCCTGCTTTGTTGGTAGGGATGAGGAGGTGGATGGAAATTGGGTGTTCTGGATGGGCCAGGCTGATGATGAGGAGGGTGTTGCACATTCTGTTGGTAGTGACTCATTAGATAATCCCATTTCCATTGCTCTACTTCCATAGTATTTGGATTTTGGATGGTTGAGCTGGGTGGCTGTGAAGGTTGAGCCTGAAATTGAAGCTGATTGGGAGGCAATTGAGGAGGGGCCTGGGCCTGAATCTGGTTCCTGAGTTCTTGGACCTGATCCCACAATGTGTCTACCTTTGCTTTGTACGTCATATTTTCTGTCTTCAACTCTTTTATATGACTGGATAGGTTGCTGATTTGTTGTGGCAGAGGAAGCTTTTTTATTTTGAAGCCTTTTGGAAGACCTTCTTGAGGCACTAGAGGCTTTACTTCCTTCTGTGGTACTGGGGGAAGGGGGTTTGGTTTGTTTGCATTTCCTGTCATTTCCACATCCTGCAGTATGTTAATTTTTTGTGTTAGCATAAGATTTTTTATGACCAACTTTAGAAGAACTTACAGTGTCAGCATCATAGTCAATTTCTATCTCATCCACTTGCATGTTATCCATTTTTTCTGCCAAATTGTTGGACATACTAGTGGGAAGATTTATATTTTACTTTGTACTTTATAAAAAAATAATCAAAGTTAGTCAATAATTGCTCCAAATAATATAAAAAAAATTTTTAATTAATTAAATTATAGAAAAAAAATAACTTTCAATATAAAGTAATAATTAAAAAATTAATTTTTTAAAAAAAATGGATTGCAAGTTTAAATTGGGAATAACAAGTAAGTTAATTCAACCAATTAATTACCAATATTAAATATGGCAATATATTGGGACTAAGCACAATGTACTTTTAAGTCAACCAAAATTAACAATAATTAATAATAAAAAAAAATTAAATTAATAATTCAATTTGTATTAATAATAATGTCAATTCTTCTAGGACTAAGAGGATTTAACACTCTATAATGGTCAACTAGGAAAAAAAAAAAATTTTTTTTTTTTAAAAATTGAACACTTACACTCAGTGAATCAGCAATTAAGCCACAATCACTGTTATTGCAATAAAAATATAGTAATATGAGTGAGAGGCGCAAAGGTGAACTTACTATAGTGATCGAAAAATCACTTCAAAATAATATAAAAATTAATATTATATAAACCTAAGATGTCGAACCCAAGTTCGAAACACAGTCGCGGCAAAAGTTTCGTTTTGCTAGGTGGTCCGTGCGTTTTGTCGTTTGTCGCCAGGCTTCGATCGTCGTCGTCGTTTGGAAAGGCCCTCAGTTGTCGGTCAGTCGTCTAGAAGAGATAAGAAAAGAGGGAAGAAATGAGAGGAGGAGAAGGAGGAAAGGAGTATGGGTAATAAAAGAAATAAAATTTAATAAAATTATTTAATTTATTGAGAGAAGACAACGATGAGTGAGCTGAGAAGAGACAACAAATTGGTTTTATAAATATTATTATTATTTAAGTAAGAGTTCTGCGCGGTAACCAATATAATCACTATCAGACTTAAAGCAACCTTTAAATTGTTATATAAAATTTTAATTAGAATTTTATTACTAATAAAAAGAATATAAACGTAATATAAAAAGTGTATTTAATTTGTTGAGTGTATAATAAGTGATAAGGCTACAGGGGATTATCCAAGGCCCTTTTATAGGCAATGGGTCCTCTGAAGCGCTACTATATTTGTAAATACAATGATTAGAATGGAATAAAACAAACATATCAAAAGAGTAAATGAAACATAACAATATAGAGAAAAACATGAAACAAATAATTAAAAGCCCAATTAAGAATCCAATTTCCCCGCCATTAATTCCCAAATCAGTAAGTGACAATAGTGAATAACTAAACAAGATTGGAAACATAGGAACTATGAGAAATATAATTCCCAACAGATGGTACATTCTGATTAAAGGATATTTTAAGTGAAACAAAAAATAATTTGACGCAACAAAACAAGCAATTAATCTCAATTTAGTCCAGATTAATTTATTTGTTTTTTCTAACACAATTAAGGGTCAAAAGAAGCGTCCTTAATAATTATTTAGTATCATATGAGAGGTATTAGTTAATATATAAATTTAAGTAATTAATTTAAATATATTATAAATCAAATTTACACTTGTAATTATAATATATGTTTTTTAATTAATTAAATATAAATTTATAATTATTAAATACATAAAAATGCGCCATTATTTGTAGAATATATTATATTATGCTCAATTTAATTGTATATATAAAAATATATATAACCAATAAATTTAATGTAACACTTGTATATAATAAAATTCTTATATAATTTCATTATGCAATAAAATATTAAGTTATATTCATTAAATACAAGTCTTACCCACTCTTTAAAGTTTTATAATTTATATATCATTTACTGGACTCCTGGAATAGCCTGGCTGACATCATTTTTCATGTATTATTGTTTTCAATATTTTTTTACTAAATGAAATTACATCTTTGAAATAATTTTTTCCATGATAGATTGTTTATTCATTGAAACCTCTGCAAACTAAAAATTTTCAATTCTGGTATGATATTAAGATATTAATATTTCTATAAATGATTATTTAATAAATTATTATAATAAATAAAATTATTTAACCTTTATTGATTAAGAATGATAATACCATATATTAAAAAGCTTTCATTTTCTTCATTGTAGACATAGAGGAATCCTTTCTAATATTTAGAGGTGAAAATTTATTTTTTGATTAATATCTTTATAAAATTACATTTGAACATGTTAATGAATTGGATAGCTTACTCCAATTTTTTGCATAAAACCTTTATTCTTATCAGAAATTATGAAAATGCAAATAATAATTATTTAGCAAAATATAGAGCAAAAAATTCAATTTTAAAGTTTTTTTTTGAAGTTTCCCTGCCAAACTTCTAATTCATTTTCCAAATATACCTCATCAATTCCATTTAAGCCTAAAATTTGTGAATGTACAACATTAGGTTGTGCATTCATGGTTAATCTAACTCCACTTGGAACCTACCAAAATGGAGTTATATATAAAATTGAAAAGTCTTACAAGAATCATCAAACAAATTTTGCAAGTGAATTTGATACAGACTGTATTAAAGAGTCTATATTGGAGGGAAATTCAGGTAGTTCATCTCAGTTATTTTTAATTTCTAAAATTCAAAAAGGTTATATGTGCAGGGAATATTTAGGGAATTAAATTAAAATAATTTATTTTTAGTTACAGAATTATTTAACTCCAAAGTTCACTGGCACTATTCTTGGCCTGTTTAGCTTGGCAGCTGAGGAGAATTATAGTCAATCAGTAATCTTACAGGTAGAAAATCTTTATTCATCAAATAAACTCAGCTTAAGAGGATGTAAATCTTTCCTAAAAAACCAAATAAAAAAATCAAAAATTCTTGGTGATGATTGCTCATTGAATGTTGATGGAATCATTAATGAAATTTCCCAGTCACTCAAAAAAGTATTTTGCTGTCTCAAACTCAACCCAACACTTTTCATGAGGAAATTCTGTGATAAGTTTTTTTTTCTTTATGAATTTAATCTAGATGATAATCCTTCTATTAAAACATGCTTTCAAGTATTCATGTCATCATTGAAGCAATATTTGAAGCACTTACCAGAGAAAAATAAGTCTCTGCAGTGTAATGAAGATCTTTACACTAAATCTTACAAAGAAAAAATTATCATCAGTTACAAACTAAAAAAAATTTCTATATAAGGTATTTGTTTATTGGCTTTTGATGAAACTGAAGGAGAAGGATTTTGATTAAGGGACTCAAAATTTCAAATCTTTTAGAATATCAGATTGCAATGTAACAGATGACATCTGAGAAGGCATGGTTTGGAATGATTTCCCTGAAGATTAAAATGCTTCAGAGGATGGCTATTCTGCTTTTGCTTCAACTCCAGGCAATTTGTTGCTCAGCTTATATGTGGACTGCTTCCAGTCCAGAGGTAATCAGATTGGACGTCATCAAATATCTGATGGGTTTATTATGCTTATTTTTATGAGCTTACCACCATCTAAACAATATTGCAAAAAAAATATTTTTATTCTCAATAATAACAGGTCCAAATGAGCCAACAAGTGAAGAATTTTACCATCTTTTAAAACCTTTAGTTGATGAATTCAAAGTACTTTGGGAAGGCATATGGGTCAGCTACACACATTCTTATCCAGAAGGTGAAAAATCTAAGCTGCAATCTTCCCACTAATTTCTGATATTCCAGAAGTGTAAAAAGTAGCAGGATTTTCTGGCCACTCAGAAACACAATTTTGTTCTTTCTGTTTTTTATCAATTAATGAAAATGATGAGTACAATGTAAATAAATTTCCTTTTCAGACCCATGAAAAACACATAAAGCATGTAAAATAATGGAAAAATTCATCAACACATTGGGAACAAGAAAAAATTGTTTTTGAACATGGTGTCTGCTGTAGTGCTTTGAATAAATTGATCTACTGGAGAACAATAGAATATTGTGCTTTTGATATGATGCATTACCATATGCTGGGTAATCTTAAGTATCATAGCAGGATGTTTTTATGAATTGAAGATGCAGAAATTGACCTTAAAAATAAGTTGAAGAATGCATAGAATTGGAATACTAAAGATTTTGATGATTAATTTTATCCAGAGAAAGATGTAAGAAGTTCTTGTAAGTGGCAGTATGAATCTGATCAAGAAAATAGGCCAGAATTTTTGTCTTCCAGAAGTGGTAGTATGCAACCTTGTATTGATTTGAATCTTAAAATGATATCAAGTAAAACTGGTATCAATGTAAGGAAGTGTCAAAAAACCAATAGTTATTTCCTCATATCCAAATCTAAGTCAAACTCTTCAAGCATATTTTTTGATAAGTTGAGTGGTATCCATGTCAGTTCAAGTTATAATTTGTGGAGTAAAACTAAAGTTGAATCATCAAAAATAGCTAGTGATCACTCTTCTGAAGGGTCACAAAAGACAGCTAATGGCAATGAAAATCTTTGAAGAAAGAAGTAGAAGAGTCTGAAGATTTTTTAGACCCTATATTGACAGTAGATGAATCACTAGTGGTAAGGAAGGTTATTTAGCAGACAATAACTCCTTCTTTGTCTACACAGGTACCAAAAAAATTGGGATCAAAAACTGGAGGTTCACTCAAGGCAGCTGAGTGGCATGTTCTGTATAATGTCTACTATTTAATTGAATTGATACCACTTTGGTTTCAGCTAACTTCATCACAGGGATAATAAACAGGCTTAGAATTATGGTCCAGAGAATCAATACTACTCAAGTCATTAAGAACTTTGATTTCAATTCCAAACTATCTAACCCTGAAGAAAATATCAAACAATGAGGTGAAAAATTTAGAAAACCTTCTTTTTGAATACTTTCAATGTCATCAGAGTGGATTGAAAAATCAGAGGATAAAGCCCAACCTCCATCTAACTCAGAATTTCCCTGATGTGATAAAACATTTTGGACTACATACTTACACTGCTGAATTGGAAGCTGAAAGAATAAATGGTAAAATTTCAAGTATTCCAAATAATCATGATTCTTGTACATCATCATGAAGTTTTCATTGAATATTTTTATCAATTATGAATATCCTATTTGTATATTAGATGAGATACATAAATTATTCTCAAGTATTGGCATTTCAAGACAGCTCTAATGCAGTATGAAAAAGAAGAAAACATGGAGCCAAACAAAGATGAAAAAATGCTGAAATATTTGTATAGTGTGAATGAGTGTATTATGATGGATGAAGAATTTTTTCAAGAATGGGCAAAAGCACAAATTGAATAGGATAGTTTGAGACAGAGGCTGTCATTTTCAGAGATCACAGTTGAAAGAGTGGTACAAGAACTCAAGATCATTGTGTTAAAAGGAAAAAATTATGACAAAATCTCAGCATAAAGGAAACACAAATATTGAATTCAAGTATTTTGATGATAAGAGTTTTGGTCAGATTGATATGTTATTCACATCAAAAAAAGGAAAAGGGAGAAGTTTTGGCAATTTATAGTCCTTTCAAAGAGAACCTTCCAAGCAAAACACACAAAGACCCTTATGAGAGTTATACTATTCTAAATAGCCGAGTATCTGAGATTCTAAGGCAGCTTCAATTGTTGTAAGTGAAAAGTCAATAATAAGACATGCAGCTATCCTGAAACATCAGTGAGGAGCTTTTGGTATGAAAGAAAAGATTATTATGGCTGTTGGGATGAAGTCAATTGTAATTCAAAACTAAGTATTCTGAATATGGGAATTTTGAAGTAATTTTGATCCTTTGGAATTTGAAAGGATTGGTAATGTGAGCAAGGTGATGAATGACACAATTTTGGGTTGGGAATAGGAGAATAAAGATTCTTTTGATTTAAGATGCCTTACAACATTATATAAAAAAATAGTTTCATAATTCCATTCATCCCTCAGCATAATAAGTTATGAAATATAAATTTAGTAGGAATACAAAACAGATAAAAAAATCAGAAAAACTAATAAGTAAGGTGGGAAGTATGAATAATACTCATTTCAGTTTATGAACTTAATTTTCAGCTTAATTCCAAACCTCTTTATAAATTTTTTATGTGATTATATGGTAACACGTTTAAACAAATTGTTGTAAAGGATTAAAATATGGAGGAAGATTTTAATATGAGTAACACATTATTATCTACTAAGTCATTCTGACAAGTTAGTCATTCAATATTTCAAATTCAAATTTGATTTCACAAAAAATAGTTCAATTGTTAAATTCTATTACTGATAATAGAACTATGGATATAAATGTAAATTATTAAAGTCTGATCCCAGAGGCTAAGGATGGTAATATTAACCCCCATGCTGTTCCTTCTACATCAACATCAAATGATCAAAGGAAAGAAAATAATCTGCATGAAAATTGAGACAAGCAGACAAATCAAAATTGTGCTTCTAAAAATGCTGAATTTGTTGCAGGGTTACTTAATGATTTCCTGCCTAAGACTAATGAAGAAAATACAGATGAGCCTGAATCTTAAACTTAGTAATTAACATTATTTTGATAAATGCAAATGTACTATTAATGACTGATTTAATTTGTTTCCCTGTTTTGTAGACACTTTTGATCCAAAGCTATGAAATAACATTAAGGATAAAAAAAGGAAAGCAGCTGAGAGAAGAAAAGTAGAGGGTCACCAAGAAAAAGTCAAAAATCCATCTTGAAAGAAAGAAATGCGCCCAGAAGTTCTGAAACAATTATTTGAAATATTCACCACTTCTTACAAGGGTGCCTGGGTAGCACCACAAATCTGAATCATTATCCAGAAAGCCCAAATGAAGAAGAGGTTAAAAATTGGCTTAAATGGAGTCAGAATAAGAAGAATATCTTTTGAAAGGAAATTGAAAGGGTTTTTTCAATTCATCAGCCAAAACCTGCTGCTGGTAAAGATTATTTAGTTTGAACTGAAGCTGCTCACATTGTAGCAAGGTTTTTTCCCCTGCTTTTCAGCCTTAAAGTGATTTATTGAGCATTCCAGGTGGTCAAAAAGTTCTGATGTCATTGGAGGAAAATCTTGAGAATACTTTACAAGAAAAAGGATATCTGAGGCTTACTTTTGAATGGTCATGCAAATAATTTTCAGGATCATTCTGGAATCAGATAGTATCATCAATTTTGGCAGAATTTGCATTGACTTGGCTTAAGATGGTGAATTGTATGGATGCAGAGAAATTCAAATTTGTTTCAATTGTCATTGAACAGTGGGTTTCAAATAAAAGTAAATAATTGAGGAAATATAAAGGAAGAAAAGATACTTCTCTAGCTGATATTAAGAATATAAAAAATTTAAAGGCAAAAGGGAAAAGACACCAAAAAAGTGATGATTTTCATAAAAACCTTTCAAAATGTAAACTACTTACAGGATATTATTTTATTTACATTTTAGATAGTCAAAACATGTTGTTCTATATCTAGAAAATACTGCCATGGAAATGAAGATTATATTTCCCTCTTTTTGACAATAGAACTTATGTCAGATATTGAGAAAGAAAAATATTATAAGAAGCCTCCCATATGTGTTATACCTGCATGGAGAAGCCAAACACTCACCAAGTGTGTCCATTTGTTTGATAAAGTAGCCTCCTCATTAGCAACAAATAAAAGGGCTTTTCTTCAGTAAAAAGACAAATGATTGCTCTTTTGAAAAAAAATCTTTGGAACATGTTGTAATTGGTGTCCCTAAAAATTTACCAAAACCTTTTTATTCAAGTGATTTTTTAAAAAGTCTAAATCAGATTGAAAGTGATATTTCTGCTGCTAAAAAGTAGGTTGATCTAGAAAAAATTAAATCAAGATCAACTAACATATGTAATTAGTTATATTTTCCAAAAGCTTTTTCATATATCATATAATAAATATATTTTTTACTTTAGATATTACTTAGTTGTTGTTAAAGGGGATTAATGCAAAAATTGTCTTTATTAATTGGGTAACTTTTTTCCTGACATAAGTATAAAAAGTAAGAAAAACATTGTTTGATTTAAAAATATCATTAAATTTACATTTGCCAAAATTAATTTTAACTTGATTAAGTTGTAATTATTTAATTCTAATTATAGAAAAATTAAGTGTGTACAGGTGTTGGCCAGGCTGTACCTGGAGTCCAGTAAATTTTATAATATTTTATTTGACTTCAAAATGAGCAAATGTTTATTTATATTATGTATGCAAATTAAGATTATATTGGACAATAAAATTACATTATTAACTCACAATAATAAATTAAAATTAGAGTTATATGAGTTTAATTACTATATAAATTTTATATATAATTAAATAAATAAATAATAAATTATATTCTATAAAGTATGAGTTCTTTTTAATGTATTTAATAATTATAAATTAATAATTAATTAATATTATATTATATTATAATTATTAGTTTTAAATTTAAATTATAAATCTATTAATTAATTAATTAACTATATATAATTATTAAATAATCTTATACATATTTTATAATACATAAATATTGTGCACTTCTTTGAACCTTAATTTTGTCAGAAAAATTATTAATTAAGTTAAAGCACTTACTTAATAGAAAATATTAACTTTTTTACTTTAAGTTAGTAATCACATTAAATTAATTTTTTTTGACTCAAAATATTTATTAAATTAATGAAATAGTTTAAAGAAATTATTTATTCATCTTTTATACTAAACTAATTACTTACATAAAAATTTGAATAAAAAATAGTATACTTTTTGTTCCATTTAAAAAATGACTATTTTCCTTAATCATTGAAAAAACTTTTTTTAAATTAAGATAAATAGTTTATTTTTGTTTCAAACTATTTTAATGTCCCACTCAATTTTCTTACAGTGTCTGGGTTTTAATTGGTTGGAAATGGGCTCTTACTCATGTTTTTAATTACTTGTTTCAGCTTCAATAGTATTTTCTTGTTAAATTTATTTTATTTTATTTTATCTTATTTTTCACATTTTACATACATGTTTATGGCACTTCAGAGAACCCTTTGCCTATATAAGAGCATTGGGTAATCCCCTGAAGCCCCATCACTTATTTTATCCACTATTACACTATATTTTATTTTTATAAATAAATAATTACAACTTTTTATTACATATAATAATTTTATTGCAGCACCTACCTCTTTAAAAAATTATAAGTACTAAAAAGTTGATAGGTTGAATTAAGAGAGGTTCTAATATTATCCAAGTGTTTTATTTAAGCAGAGAAAAGAAAGTACTAACAAAAATTTAAATAATACCAAACCCAATACAAGTCCTTTAAAAATTCTATTGTCCTCCATAGTTTTTTTCCTTTTTTATTTCTCTTTTTCTTTTTCTTCCTTTCCTACTCCTTCTAGATGACCAGCCAATAATTGGAGGCCTTTCCAAACAAAGACAAAGACTTTCACGATTGGACAAATGACTAACACACAAACCATCTTGGGCACGCAAAACCAAATTTTTCCATGACTGTGAATTGAACTGGGGTCCTTCTATAATAGGTTATATATCTAAAAAAGAGTATATACTTTTTAGTTACTTTTTTTTGCTCTAGTAAATTTAAATTTGCACTCTACAATTATAATTTTAAATTTTAATTGAAATAACAGTGCCTTAGCTATTTTTGCTGAGACACTGAGTGTAAGTAATCAAATTTTATTATTTTTTTTACTAGTTGAAAATAATAGAGCAACCCTCTTAGTCCTAGACAATCACTATTTTCTTATAAATCATTTTATTAATTTTTCATTAGATTTTCATATTATTGGTTGACAATAATAGTACTCTGTGCTTAGTCCCAATTATTACCAATAAATTTTGGTATTATTATTATTGGTTGACATTAATACTTTTGTATTTGTCACAATTTAATAATTAGTGTTTTTTATATAAATATAATCACATTATATACATTAAATAAATTTTTTATTGTTTTATATTATAAATAATAATTTTATTATTTTTTTCTGTATAATGCATTAATTTTATATTCAAATAATACTAATAATTATATTTTTATTTTTATTTTTTGAAATATTTAAATGTACCACTTTTAAGAAAATCAGTTCACTCTTGTTAACAAACTTGATTGTTCTTCTTCATAGATATCATGTCTAGTAATTTGACTGAAAGCATGGATAACTTAAATGTGGATGAGATTGAAGTAGAATGTGAGGTTTACTCTTTAAGTTCTTCTAAATTGACTTACAAAAATTCTTCTGCTAACAAAAAAACCATCCGATTCTTCAGGACATGGAAATTTCAGGAGGAGTGGTAAACACCCCTCTCCCAAAAACTCTGAAAGAAGCCAAGCCTCACATAAATCTGTACAATCATTTGAAGGGAATAAAGATAAAAACAATTCCTCTGGAACAGAAAAAAAAACTTATCCAGCCACATAAAGGAACTAAGGGAAGACAGTATGAGATACAAGGCAAAGGTATAAACCCTCTGGGGGTAAATGCAGGAGCTTTTAGCTCACAGAAAGGCACAACCTCCTCCCTTAAAAGCCAACCAAAACCAGCAACAATCACATCAAACCCCCAGCTCTTCCCAACAAATTACAAAACTCTGAAAGTGGAAATGTGGAAGTGAGACTATCTCATGAGCCACTAGCAGCAGAGTGTACAGCATCAAGCAGCTCATGACCATGTCCCATCCAGGACACAAACTTACCATCAACCTTCTCAGGCTCATCCTTATCAGGGAGGCAGAAAAAAGAAAGCACAGGGAAAATTTCCTCCATTTCCATGGTGAGTAACTTGTTTGATAAGCATGTTGGTTTTTTTAATAGTAAATATTCTTTTACAAGTAATATTTTTGAGAATTGTCGGTCAATTGTCTAGAAGAGGGGAAGAAAAGGGAGACAGAAAAGAAGAGGAAGGGGGAATAGGCACTAAAGGTATGTAAAAAATAAAAGTAATAAATAAATGATTTATTTAATGTGAGGCAACGACGATTTAGTTGAGAGATGACACAAAATGAGGTTTTATTTAATAATAATATTATTTCAAGTAAGGGTTCTGCGCAGCAAGAACTGTAATTACTATCAGACCTAATGCAACATTTAATTAGTTGTATAAAATTTAAATAAGAATTGTAATACTAATAAAAATATTAATAAACCGGTTATGATAAAATATGTTCAAGTGTGGAGTGTATAGTAAGTGATCAGGCTACAGGGGATTATCCAAGACCCTTTTATAGGCAATGGGTCCTCTGAAGCGCCACTATATTTTTAAATACAAGAATTATAATAGGATGAAACAAGAATATAAGAGAATAAGTGAAACATAACAATGTAGAGAAAAATATGAAACAAATAATTAAAAACCCCAATTAAGAATCAAATTTTCCCACATTTAATTCCCAAATCAGTAAGTAAAAATAGTGAATAACTAAACAAGCCTGGGAAATAGGAGCTATGAGAAAAATAATTCAAAACAGATGGTACAGTCTGATTTAAGGATTTTTAAGTGAAACAAAAAATATTTTGACGCAACAAAATATGTAATTAATTTCAATTTAGTATAAATTAATTAATTTTTTTTTCCTGAAACAATTAAGGGTCAAAAGAAGCGCCATTAATTATTGTTTAATACTATATGAAAGATGTTATTTAATAGGGGGTATCAAAGTTAGAAATCTTCCATTTCAAAATACCTCTTTTTTCCACCAAATCAACCATGATTATTTTTTTAAATATGACATATTACGCCCCCAAAAAACCTTTCTACTGAGAATTAATGTCAAGCTTGTGGCTTTCTTTTTATGTTGTTAAATGCCTTTTAAATAATTACAAATTTTTAACTTTGATACCCCCTAATATATAAATGTAAATAATTAATTTAATTATATTATAAGTCAATTTTACACTTATAATTATAATATATGTTTTTAATTAATTAAATATAAATTTATAATTATTAAATACATAAAAATGCGCCATTATTTGTAGAATATAAAATATATTATGTTTAATTTAAATGTATAAAAATTTATATAAACAATAAAATTAATATAACACTTATATGTAATAAGATACTTATATAATTTTATTATGCAATAAAATATTAATTTATATACATTAAATACAATTCTTACGCCCTCTTTCTGGTCCTATAAGTTAACATATCATTTACTGGGCTCCTGGAATAGCCTGGCTGACAAGAATGGTGGAAGAACTGTTAAACCTATTAAGAGACAACTCCCTGCTATAAGTGGCCCTAATGATGTTCTATGTAAATTTTCATTTGATGAACTATTACATTTAAATTCTACTTCATTGATTAATCCTTCTCTTGAAATTAAAAATGATTCTGTTGCCCCTGAAATTTACGTTTTGCTTGAAAAAACCTCTGAGGAAATATTGAAATATTCTTCTGATTTTAGTATTGTGAAAGACAAAATGTTAAGAGATTTGTTAAAGCATGAGAATGACAGATTGAAAAACTTTCATTTACATTGTAAAGTGAGCTCTTCTGTACAAGATACAGATTATTTTAGATTAAAGGACACCTTAAATAATGTAACTTCCCAACAGAAACAATAAAAAATGACCGTAAGGCGCTTTTAGATAAGAATTTTAATTTAAATAAACTTATTAATGAAATAAAACCCCTTATACATGAAAATATTCAAAAGAAATGAAAATAAATCCTTACATGATTAATTGAAAACATTAAAAAATGATTTCCAGGCTTTGAGTAATAAATTCTCACTCCTTGAAGACAGAAATGGTTTATCTCTTGCAAAGATTAATGATAAATTTTCTGAAATTCCTGATATGATAAAAGTTATTAAGTTAGTTAAATTAGTGGACAATTAGGAAGGTGGAAAGTGGACGATAGACGACTTGGGAAGGACCAGTGGACAAGTGGACAGAGAAAGAAAAAGTAAGGATAGATAAAGAAAAGAAGAATACCTGATAAGATAAAAGTTATTAAGTTAGTTAAATTAGTGGACAATTAGGAAGGTGGACAGTGGACAATGGACAACTTGGGAAGGACCAGTGGACAAGTGGACAGAGACAGAAAAAGTAAGGATAGATAAAGAAAAGCTAGAGGAAAAATAGTGAGCAAGGAGAGAAGACAAGCGAGATAGATTAAGAGGGAGAAAAATGGATTCATTTCAGGGAAGAGCAGACATACAAGAATACCTGATAAGATAAAAGCTATTAAGTTAGTTAAATTAGTGGACAATTAGGAAGGTGGAAAGTGGACAATGGAAGGCTTGGGAAGGACCAGTGGACAAGTGGACAGAGACAGAAAAAGTAAGGATAGATAAAGAAAATATAGAGGAAAAATAGTGAGCAAGGAGAGAAGATGAGCGAGATAGATTAAGAGGGAGAAAAATGGATGCCAAAATAAAATAAGCATGGCATCAATATATAGCAGTTTTTTTATTGATATGTATATAGCTAAATAGTTAGATGTTGAAGAATAAGTGATATAGTAGGTTGAGAAGAATGATGCTCATAGGTAAGTCTAAGTCCATATGAAATCTAGTAAAAGTAAAGTATGATAGGCTAATAATGCTTTTATAACTAAATACTAAGAATAAAAGTTGGAGTTCAACAATTCCTAGGTTGAGAGATTATTTATCTTATCTTGAAGGAAAATCCTCTACATTACCTCCTATTCCTGATGAACATTGTGGTGAAATTGAATCTACTTCCCATAAGTCCACCAAAAATAAGGGTAAATAACCTGAGAAGAGTAAATTGTACTTTCCTTTAAATATGTCCATTAAACAGCCTGAAAATTTATCTATTACTTCTTCTATGGACCACAAATAATTTTTCAATACTCATCATAAGCCAGCTTTTACTGTAAATAATGAAATTTCTGAACACCTTTCCATGCTTCAGGAATAAATTACCATGAATAATTCTAAAGTTGACTATCCAAGTAGCCATAAAAATTGTCCTAAACTTGATCAATATCCCACCTTTGATGGTGATTCTTCATGTGACTTTCAGCATTTTATTGAAAGAATTGATTATTTAAAAATATCTTATAAACTCCAAATGAAGAAATAGTCTCTAAGTTAATTTCTTTATTCTCCAATGTTTCCCTGATTTGGTATGAGTCTGTCTTATTAGACAATAATCACTATTCTTAAGATGAGTTAAAAAAATTAACTGAGAATAAATTTGGTGCATCAAAATTCAGATGGGCACATCAGAGATTATATGAGAATGCTAAATATACACCCTCTTCTGCTGAAAAACCTATTGTTTTTCTCATGAATATAACAAAACTTCATAAAGCAATGGAACCAAAAATGGATTATGAAATTTGGAGAGACAAAATCCTCTATAAATTGCCAAACTATCTTAGAGATTTGATTGTAGCTAGGACTGAGAATGTGAGAAAAAATTCCTCTTTAATTAATATCTGTAATGAGGTATTACTCAACCACAGATATGAACCAATATATTATCCCTTAAAGCCTTCCGGTGAACAAATCAAATCTTCATCCAAACTTCCATAAAAACCTGGGAAGCCCTCTTCTCCTGTTTCACAAAAGAAATATGCAACAAATACTTGTTATAAATGTAACAAAGCATGGCAGAAAGCACAAGTTTGTGACAAGAAAATTCATCTTGTTGAACAAACTGAAGATCCTGAAAGCTACAGTTGACCTTGATGATTCCTCAAGTGACTGTGGTAGTAATATCTCTTATGAATATGATTCCCTTAGTGATGTTTTAATGTTGGAACAAGATGTACAGAATTTAGATATTTTATCTGAAGTTTGTAACTTACATTTATCTTCAGTAGAGAATGCTGAGATTATAAAAGATATTACTGACATATCCATATTAATCCCCCCTTGAGAGCATCAGTTATCATTAATGGTAAAAATGTTTAAGTTGTTCTTGACTCTATTGCTGCAGGTAGTGTGGTGTCTGAAAAATCACTTGCTTCACTAGATAATAAGTATCATAGTAAATTATTACCTATGACATCTGAAAAATGGAGAGGTTATGGTTCTGTTTAATGTCCCATCGGCAAGTACAAGACTAGTGATTTCTTTAAATATAATGGTGGCTTTGTCAGAGATTTTTGTGAATTTGTTGTGATGAAAAATGATAACTCAAGCAATTGGTTTATTATGGGAAAGGACATTTTAACCATGTTTGGTATCAAATTGGATCCATAAAACAATTGTTTCACATTGGACATGAATGGAAATAGAAAATTTAAAATTTCCTCTTCTAAAAAACCTTCTGCACACCTGATAAAAGCTTGTAATTCATTTATTCAGTGTAAGGGAAGATTAACAGAAAAATTGGATAATTTATTGTCTGAAATAAATACTGCTTTATTTGGTGATTAGTTAACTACTGAACAGAGGTATTCTATAATTTCCTTAATTGCATCTTTTTCTATGGCTTTTTCTCATGCATATCATGTGTTAGGAATTGTTAGAGATGAAATGAAAAATACTTTATCCTGTAACTTGAGTGATATTCCTCCTAGTCTAAAGAAAAAACCTTATCCTTCTTCTCCAACAAAGAAAAAGGATATTGAGGATAATATCTCTACCCTTTTGAAAATGAATTTTATTGAGACAGTGGATATTACCCCAAAATATTGAGGCATCTCCCCAGTCTTAATCTCTTATGAAAAAGATAAAGCAAGATTTTGTGGTAATTATAGAGAATTGAATACTTATACAGTAGATGATATTTATCCTTTACACACAATTAATGCAATACATGCTAACTTACAAGGTGTAAAGTGTATTAGTTGTCTAGATGGTAATGAAGGTTATCATCAGATCCCTGTTTAAAATAATTCCCAATATTTCTTGCTTATTTCTACCCATATGGGAATATATATGTATGTTAGAATGCCATTTGGCCCTATGAATTCCCCTTCAATTTTTCAAAAATTAACGGATAATACATTTCATCAAGAATTAATTGAAGGATGGTTAATGGTATATATTGATGAAATCATGATTTTTTCTAAGAATTTTGATGAGCACATTAATCACTTGAACATGGGTTTTTAAAAAATGGATGACATTAACATGACTCTATCCTTAAAAAAGTTTAAATCTGGTTTTCAATCCTTAAACATCTTGGGTCATGTTATGTCAGGTTTAAAAATCTCTGTAGATCAAAACAAAGTTGCTGCAATCATAAATGTGAAAGCACCAACTTCTGTGAAAGAAATCCAAAGTTTTTTGGGAATGTGTGGCTATTATAGACAATATATAAAAAATTATCAAGTCATAGCCTTACCTTTTACAAAGTTGATCAGAAAAACTGTAACTTTCATCTTGAATGAGGAAACACAAAAAGGCTTTAATACATTGAAAAAATGTTTAATGACTGCCCCAATCCTGGCCCTCCAAGATTTCAATAAACCTTTTGTTCTATACACAGATGCAAGTTTTGTTGGATTAGGAGCTTCCCTCCACCAGAAACAGATTATTAATGATAAATATTCCGAAATTGTAATTTGTTATATTTCAAGAAGCTTAAGAAATAGTGAATTGAAATTTGGTGCAACTCAATTAGAGTGTTTAGCAGTTTTATGGGCCCTGGAAAAACTTTATTACTACCTGGATGACCAGAAATTTGAATTTTTTAATAACTTTAGTGCAGTAAAATTACTCTTAAGCCTAAAGACACCAAACAGACATATTTTTAGGTGGAAACGAGCTTTTCAAGAGTATAGGGGTAGAATGACAATCATTCAAAGAGATGGTAATTTTAATTCAAATGTGGATATGCTGTCAAGATTGCCTTAACCAAATAATGATTCCAATCCTGCCTATGTACCAGAAGATTAAACAGTTCATATACATGGTATATATATTGTTGATATGGAGGAAGAATTATTGCAATTTATTCTAGATTCATATGATAACAATTCTAATCTAAAAAAATTGCTTAAAATCCTGAATGATCCTAAGAATTCTTCAATCCAAGCATTGCAAAAACTCTCCCTCCAAAGTATTAAAATGCTTTGAATAAAGTAAAATTTTCTATTGAGGATGATTATATTTATTACAGGAGTAAAACTTACTAATGTCCTTGTAATTCCTCCTTCAATGAAGGAAACCATCTTAAAACTCTGTCATGATGACATTTTATCTTTTCATTTTGATTTAGAGAAAACAATTATCAAGATAAAAAACACTGCATTGTGGGCTAATATGTCTGAAGACACAATGTTATATTTTGAATCCTGTGATTCTTGCCAAAAATCTAAAAGATTAACAGGTTAAAGAGCAGGATTAATGCAACATATTGAAGCACCTTATTCTCCTTGGAAAATATTTAATATTTTCAAGAGGTCTTTCAAGTCTAGAAGGTTTTATAGGGAGGTCCAATGGCGGTAACAAAGGTTTTTTAAGGAATTCAAACTCAAGTATGTATTTTCCTATCATCAAGATTATTTACTCAATAATAAGAGGTAAAGAGTTGTACTATTATCAAAAATTATGGATTAGAATTACGTTTAATGTAAATACTAAGGCAAAATAAATAGGAATAAAGGATTGTGATTGTTGTAATAAAAAAAGTAAGTAAGTAATGAATCAAAAACAACCAAGAGAGAGACCTTATATAGGCAAAGGAGGGACAAACCACAGCAATGAAATTCTAAAAACAGTAGTATGAGAGAGAGAGAAAAAAAGAATATTCCAAAATGAGTATTTCAAATAACAAAGTTGTTCTAAAAAGAAGGTGTCAAAAAGATGTATTTTCAAAGATGTATTTAGAGAGTATGTCAGAAATACATAAATTTATTTAATATTTACTGTAGAAGTCAATTCTAAATAAGAAATTTGTATTTTTTGTATATATTTAATTTTATTTGAATATTAAAAATCTATTTTTTAATATAAAATTATATTTCTTCTAACCTGTCAATGAGCACAGTGTTAGTGAATAAAATATAACAGACATTTTATATTTAATTTTAATTATTTATTTAATTTTACCATTCTGTAATTAGTTAATTTATTACAGGTAATTTTAATGTAACTAATTTAATTAAATAATTAAAATAATAAGGCGTGGCTTCATCCAGTAAATAATTAATTGTTTTACTGGGTAAGTCTAGTAGCCTGGCTGATACTCCCTCACTCTAAAAAAATCAATAAAAAAATGCAATGATTTTTTCTTTTTATATTTCTTTAGCAGAGTAGAAAGATTAGATATTTCCTTCCCAGGTATCGAAGAATCATATTCAGAAGATTTATTCTTGAATCTAAATAAGTATTCTGTACCTTTTTCAGAAGTAACTATTCTTTCATTTAGAATCTTATCAATTTCTGCTGTCTCAGTGATTTCATTAGGGGTCTTTTTTGGTCTTCCCCTCCTCTTGGGAAATAAATCACTATTGGATGTATAAGGTTTTAAAAGAGAGATTGGAAAAACAGGATGTTTTCTGTCATATTGAGAATACAAAATAACTTCAACTGCATTATCACCAACCATTCTTCTTACAACAAATGGACCTACAAATGGGTCTTTCAATTTTTTATTACCTTGTAAATTGAAGTGGACTGTAGAAATCAACACTTCATCACCCTTTTTAAAAGTGTATTCTTTATGGGATTTGTCCCATCTCTTCTTCTCATATTCAAATGATTTTTCAATACATTTTTGAGCATGACTTCTGCAAAGTTGTTGCATTTGAAGAAAAGATTTTACACCAGGATGTAAATCCAATTTAGGTATTTTACCATTGAGAATTTAGGCAGGAGTATTTGGAACATATCCAAGCCAGAGCTCAAAAGGCTTTCTTTGAGTATTAGAATGAACAGTGCTATTATAAGCAAATTCCAACCCAGGCAGTAAGGTAACCCAATCATGAGTGAATCTGTCATTGTCTTTATACTCAAGGCCAAAGGCACAGTACCTACTTATCATGTACTCTAGAGTCTGAATCATTCTTTCAGCTAATCCATCAGTCTGAGGGTGGTGGGAAGTAGATAGTTTCAGTTCACAACCACAAACATCCATCAGAGACATCCAAAATTCAGAAGTAAATTTAGGGTCTCTGTCAGAGATTATGGCTTTAGGAAAACCAGCAGTATTAAACATATGAAACCGCCATAAGAAATCTAATTCTTTAGTGGAAACATCCTTGTGATTAGGGATAAATTTACACATTTTAGTGAATCTGTCCACAATAACCCAACAAGAGTTATAACTGTTTTTTCCAGAAATAGGTAATCCTGTTACAAAATCCATGTTTATTATCTGCCATGGTGCATCAGGAGGTTCAATATGTTGCATTAATCCAGCTCTCTTACCAGTCAATCATTTTGATTTTTGGAAAGAATCAAAGGATTCAACATATAATTTGGTGTCTTCAGACATATTAACCCACCAAGCAGTGTTTTTAATTCTGACCATTGTTTTTTCAAGATCAAAATGTCCAGCTAATATGTCATCATGACAAATTTTCAAGATGATTTCTTTCATAGAAGGAGAAATAACAATGAATTTACTCAACTTTCTTCTATAATATAGATATCCTTCATCAATTGAAAATTTACCTTTCTCCAAAGCCTTTTGGTACTTTGTTGGAAGGGTTTTAATTAATGCTTGTATTGAAGCATTCTTTGGATCATTTAATATGGTGCATAATTTTTTGAAGTCAGTGTCCTTATCATATGAATCCAGAATAAGCTGTAATAGCTCTTCCTCCATATCAACCACATATATCCCATGAATATGAATAATTTCATCCTCAGGATCATAAGCAGGATTAGAGTCATCATTTGGTAAAAGTAACCTTGATACCATATCTACATTTGATTAAACAGTACCAGGCCTATGAATATTCTTCATTCTCCCTCTGTATTCCTGAAAAGCCAACTGCCATCTGAATATATGTCTGTTAGGTTTTTTCAAGTGTAAAAGGGATTTAACTGCACTACAGTCAGTAACAAGTTCAAATTTCTGGTCATCTAGGTAATAATGTAGCTTTTCTAGAGCCCACACCATGGCTAAACATTCAAGCTGAGTGGCACCATATTTCAATTCACTATTTCTCAAGGTTCTTGAAATATAACAAATTACTACTTCTGATACTTTATCATTCATCACTTGTTTTGATGGAGGGCAGCACCAAGACCAATAAAACTGGCATCAGTGTACAAAACAAATGGTTTATTAAAGTCAGGTAAAGCAAGAATTGGTGCTGACATCAAACAGTGTTTCATAGTGTCAAAAGCTCTCTGTCTTTCACTATTCCAGACAAAAGCAACATCCTTTCTAGTCAGTTGGGTAAGGGGTAAGTCTATGACTTGGTAATTTTTAATATACTGTCTATAGTATCCACAGATTCCCAAAAATCTCTGGAGCTCTTTAACCGTGGTAGGAGCCTTCACCTGCTGTATAGCTGCCACTTTATTTTGGTCAACACATATCTGTAACCCTGAAACAACATGACTCAGCACTTTTAAGGAATGAAAACCAAATTTACATTTCTTCAAAGCAAGTGTAATATTTATTTCATCCATTTTGTGGAACACTTTACACAGGTGGTTGAGATGGTCCTCAAATGTTTTTGAGAATATAATGATATCATCAATATAAACCATCAGCCATCCTTCAATCATCTCCTGATGGAATGTGTTATCCATAACTTTTTGAAAAACTGAAGCGGGATTTTTAGGACCAAATGGCATCCTAATATACTTATAGATACCCATATGAGTAGCAATCATCAGAAAATTCTGGGAATTCTTCTCAACAGGTACCTGGTGATATCCCTTGTTATTATCCAAGCAGCTTATATATTCAGCACCTTGTAAGGTAGCATGTATAGAGCTAATTCTAGGTAAAGGGTAGATATCATCAACAGTATAAGTATTCAATGCTCTATAATCACCACATAACCTGGCTTTATCTTTCTCATAAGAAATCAGGAAAGGTGAGATAACACAATATTTAGGTGTTTCAACTACCTTTTCAATAATATTCATTTTAAAAAGGGTAGAGATATTATCCTCAATATCTTTTCTCTTTGTGGGAGAAGCAGGGAAAGGCTTCTTCTTCAAACTAGGTGGTATGTCAGTTAATGGACAAGATACTGAAATTTTCATCTCCTCCTTAACTAATCCTAGTTCATGTGACCCATGAGAAAAGGCCATAGGAAAAGATTTAATCAATTTAATGATGGAATCTATATCCTCACTAGAAAGTTGTTCTCCAAAAAAAGAATTGTCAATTTCAGACATATGAGCATGCATTCCCTTTGTAGACCTTCCTTTATATTGAATCACAGAATTACATGTGTTCAATTCTGTTTTTTAACAATTTTTTGGGGGAGGAAATCTTAAATTTTCTCTTCCCATTTATCCCCATTGAGAAGCATTAATTTGAAGGATCTAATTTTATGCCATATTTGGTTAAAATTTCATTTCCTATGATAAACCAACTGCTTAAATTATCATTTTTCATGACAACAAAATCACAAATAGCTTTTACAAAACCATGGTTATATTTAAAAAACACTGTGGCTTTGTATTTACCAATGGGGGACAAAAAAGAGCCATAACATCTCCAATTTTCAGAAATGATAGGCATCAGTTTCAATTTATAGTCTTGATAGACTTAACAAGTGCTTTTTCTGATACTACACTTCCTTCAGCTCTAGAATCCAGAACAACTTCAATTCTGGTTCCATAGATCAAGACTGGTGCTTTGAGAGGGGAAATAACAATTGAGCTATCCTCAACGTTCCTTATGATCTCAGCATCCTCAACTGTAGATAAATCATTATTATCAATATAAATAGTATTTAAATAATGAATATCTTCTTCCAGCATCAAGATTTCTTGTTGAGATTCATATGAAATAGTGCTGGCACAATCACTTGAAGTATCATCCAGTTCTATTGTGTCATCAGCCTGCTCCTCAGTTTTTTCAACAAGATTTATCCTCTTGTCACAAACATGGCCTTTCTGCTAAGGTTTGTTTCACTTGAAGAAAGTGTTTGTTGCATACTTTTTTGGTGCAACAGGGGCAGAAGGTTTACCAGCCTTTTCCAGAGGTTTCTGTTGGTAAGTGAAAGATTTCTCCAAAGGGGTCCTAGGAATGAATCTTCTGGCATCATACTTGTTTTTTAGAAGAATCTCATTGCAAGTATTAATTAAAGAAGAAGGTTCTCTGGAGAACTCAGTCCTAGCCACTATCAAGTCTCTCAAAGACATTGGCAATTTATAAAGAATCCTGTCCTTCCATAACTCAAACTACATATTTGGGTCCATTGCCCTCATGATTTTTACAAGTTTCATTAAGAACTCAATAGTTTAATCAGTGGAAGAGCTATATCTAGTTTTATCATACTGCTTTTGTTGAGCCATCCTAAACTTGGAGCCACCAAATTGTGCTTTAATCAATTTTTTCCAATCTTCCCATGAGTAGTCATTCCTATCCAGGAGAACAGATTCATACCACATTAGGGAAACATTGGTAAACAAAGAAATTAACTTAGACAAAATTTCCTCATCTGGGAGTTTGTAAGAATTTTTTAAGTTATCAATTCTGCAAATGAATTGCTGCCAATCAGAAGAAGAATCACCATCAAATGTTGGGTAATGGTCAAGTTTTGACCAATTCTTTTGATTTGAAGTAGCCTCCTTAGTATTAGCTTGTTTCTGAGTAAGAAAAAGCTGTAACTTCTCCAATTGTGCAGTAATCTCATTGTTTAATACTTCTGTAGAAGACCTTGGTGCATCATCAATTTTTGATGGAAACTCAATGGTATTAACAGGCATTTCTGAATCTAATTTTACTTTAGATGAAAAAGCAACAGGTAAACTTGGAGAATCCTGTACCATATGTTCCTTCAAAGAAGTTTCAGAATATTTTTGATCATTAAGCAATGAATTCAATTTTTATTCAATGGTTGTTAGTCTGGTTTTCACTCTTGGAAGACTAGATAAACTCTCATTGAGTGTTGCAAAAGATAACTGGGTTTTATTTTGAAAAGATAAATAATGATCACTCAATCTTTTCAGGTTCATCTTATCTACCTCTAGCTCCAGCCAACAGGTAGATACAATATCTTTCAGTTTAGACAAATAATTTTTGATATTTTGCCATAAAGCAACTTTCTTTTCATGGGTTGCTTTGTAATGAAACAAATCATCATAAACTCTCTGTAACTCATGCCTCAATGCTTGATAGCCTTGTTCAGTTAACAAACTATTATATTTTTGAGTCAATTGCATGTTGTTCATTGAATGATTTGGTTTAGCAATAATATCCCTCAAATATTCATCATTAATGTTAGCTACATCTGGAGTGTTTCTCAATAAGAAATGGAGTGACTTTCCAGATTCTCATAAAACTCAGGCTCAAGTGTTTCATCAATAATAGCCATATCAGGATTTATCATTGAAGTAGCAATAAGAACTAAAGGAGTAGATACATTTGAAATTTGAGCAATTTGTCTACTGTTCTCAGCCTCTACAGGTCTCACAGTCTCATCTCCTCTTCCAGATTTACCTGAAGGAACTGAATCAGTTACAAGAAATGGTACTTGAGATTCAATAGAGGGGCTTACCATGGCTTGGGAAAGACTTGGATCTGGTTTTTCTTTCTCCTTCTTCCTCCTTGATAGGGATGAGGAGGTGTTGGATTGAGCTGATTTTTTCTTGAAGGACCTGCCTGAGGTGCTTGTTGCTGTTGCTGTTGGGTCAGATAATCCCACTGGGTGTTCAGCCAATCCCACTGCCACTTTGAGACTTCCACCTTTTCTTGTTGCTGGGAGTCTAGTTTTGGAAGGGCTTTTGGAGGAGGAGGTTTCTTCTTGTCTTTAAGAAAAGACTCTATGTTTCTTACCTTGTCTTCTAGACAGTCTATCCTTGACCTCAGCTTGAGGTTTGCTGTCCTCAACTCCTTGATGTGAGTAGAGAGATTTTTTACCTGCTTATTTAAGGGCATCTTTTTTATCTTGAAGCCTTTGGGAAGCTCTTCTGGGGGGTTTATTGAAGGTTTTTGTTCCTGGGAATTTGTCTCTACCAGAATCTCCACTTCCTCCATTTCCACGTTCAGATTGGTTCAATGATTTATTAATTTGAGCTAATTTTGTAGTTAAAGGAGAACTCACAGAAGTAGTCTCATCATAATCAATCAGATCCAGTTAATCTTCATGTGCAGCAGAAAAATCTTGGTCAGTCATTATTTTAAATCTAACCTGAGGTGAGGGAAAGAAACAATAAGATGAATCAGTTTTATTTTTGCTTTATAAAAGAAAAATAATTTTAAAAAAAGAATATAAAACTCTTCAGGATAAAAATCAACTTAAAATAATCATCCATTATTTATTACTTAAAACTAATCTTATAACCATGATTTATAAGAAATAAACTGAAGAAATAAAAATAATTTTTAATTTAACAAATAAATTTATGATGATTATCAGGATGTAAATAAACTGAAGGATATTTAATTACCAGGACTCAATGTCAAATGAAATAATTTAGTATAGTTTTATTTTTTTATTAATTAAAAATTTTTATTGTCAGGAAAATTTGTCAACTGGATAAAAAAAAATATCTTAATTTATCAGGAAAAAGTCAACTGAAAATTGCAATTAATTTTAAATAAAAAATAAAAAATTTATTACTTCTAGGACTAAGAACACAATTGCTCTATCTTTGTCAACTAGGAAAATAAATAAATAAAAATAATTTCAATTTACCAGACACCTCCCCCTGTAAAATGAGTAAATTAATGCCACTTACAGAGTGCTGAGTAAAAGGAAATATGTAGAGTATGAAGAGTGCAAAGTGACCCACGAATAGTGTTCAATAATTACCACGAAATATATAGCTATTAGTTAGTATTTAAGCCTAAGTTTTGGAGCAAGGTTTGATTCCCGTTGGCAGCAAAAAATAAGTCACGTGATGTATGACGTTTGTCGTTTTTGTCGTCCACTTGTCCTTATAGGTACCTCAATGGCAATGGTCCCACGGTCTCTGGTCCTCAAGATAACGATGCGCTGTTGACAATTCGGAAAGGCTCCCAACTGTCAAGAGGTCTTTCAAGTCTAGAAGGTTTTATAGGGAGGTCCAATGGTGGTAACAACGTTTTTTTAAGGAATTCAAACTCAAGTATGTATTTTTCTATCTTCAAGATTATTTACTTAATAATAAGAGGTAAAGAGTTGTACTATTATTCAAAATTATGGATTAGAATTACGTTTAATGTAAATACTAAGGCAATAATAAATAGTAATAAAGGATTGTAAATAGTTGTAATAAAATAAGTAAGTAATGAATCAAAAACAACCAAGAGAGAGGCCTTATATAGGCAAAGGAGGGACAAACCACGGCAAAGAAATTATAAAAACAGTAGTATGAGAGAGAGAGAAAAAAAGAATATTCCAGAAGGAGTATTTCAAATAACAAAGTTGTTCTAAAAAGAAGGCGTCAAAAAGATGTATTTTAATAGATGTATTTACAGAGTATGTCAGAAATACAGAAATTTATTTAATATTTATTGTAGAAGTCAATTCTAAATAAGAAATTTGTATTTTTTGTATATATTTAATTTTATTTAAATATTAAAATTTTATTTTAATTTAAAAATCTATTTTTTAATATAAAATTTTATTTCTTCTAACCTGTCAATGAGCACGGTGTTAGAGAATAAAATATAAGAGACATTTTATATTTAATTTTAATTATTTATTTAGTTTTACCATTCTGTAATTAGTTAATTTATTACAGGTAATTTTAATGTAACTAATTTAATTAAATAATTAAAATAATAAGGCATGGCTTCATCCAGTAAATAATTAATTATTTTACTGGGTACGTCTAGTAGCCTGGCTGACAAATATGAATTTTGTCACTGGTCTTCCTGTAGCAGGGAAAGACAGTTATAGCTTTTATTGGGTAAAAGTGGATAGATCCACCAAAATGTGTAAATTTATTTCCACACATTTAGTTGCATCCACTAGAGATTTAGCTTTCTTATGGTGGTCATATATGTTTTATATTGTCAGATTTTCAAAAGCCATCATCTCTGACAGAGACCCTAAAATCACATCTGAATTTTGGATGTCTTCGATGGATATATGTGTCTTTAAGTTGAAATTATCTACTGCTCAGCATCCCCAAACTTATGGTTTATCTGAAAGAATGATTCAAACTCTGGAAGATATGATTAGAAGTTATTTTTCCTTTATATTGGAATACAAAGCCAATTAAAGATTCACTCATGACTGGGTTACTCTACTACCAGGTCTTGAATTTGCTTATAATAGCACTGTTCACTCTGTCACTGAGAAAAAGCCTTTTGAGCTCTAGTTAGGTTATGTCCCAAATACTCCTGCTCAAATTCTGAATAATAAATTGCCAAAGTTGGAACTGAATCCTGGTGTAATATCTTTTTTGAAAATGCAAAAACTATGTAGAAAACATGCTTAAAGTTGTATTAATAAGGCATTTGAATATTAGAAGAAAAGATGGGATAAATCCCATAAAGATTACAAATTTGAAAAGGGTGATGAAGTACTGATATCTACAGCCCACTTCAATTTACAGGGCAACAGTAAATTAAAGTATCCATGTGTAGGTCCATTTGTTGTTACAAGAATGCTTAGTGATAATGCAGTATAAGTAGAACTGTCGGCCGGTCGTCTAGAAGAAGGAGAAAAATAGAAGAAGGACTGAGAGGAGGAGAAGGAGGAAAGGAGTATGGGTAAATAAAAAATATAATTTAATAAAATTATTTAATTTATTGAGAGAAAAACAACGATAACTGAGCTGGGAGGTGACAACAACTTGGTTTTATTAATATTAATATTATTTAAGTAAGAGTTCTGCGCGGCAACCAAAATAATTACTATCAGACTTAGAGCAACCTTTAAATTGTTATATAAATTTTTAATTAGAATTTTATTACTAATAAAAAGAATATAAACGTAATATAAAAATTGTATTTAAATTGTTGAGTGTATAATAAGTGATAAGGCTACAGGGGATTATCCAAGGCCCTTTTATAGGCAATGGGTCCTCTGAAGCGCTATTATATCAGTAAATACAATGATTAGAAAGGAATAAAACAAACATATCAAAAGAGTAACTGAAACATAACAATATAGAGAAAAACATGAAACAATTAATTAAAAGCCCAATTAAGAATCCAATTTCCCCGCCATTAATCCCCAAATCAGTAAGTGACAATATTAAATAACTAAACAAGAGTGGAAACATAGGAACTATGAGAAATATAATTCCCAACAGATGGTACATCCTGATTAGAGGACATTTTAAGTGAAACAAAAAATAATTTGACGCAACAAAACAAGCAATTAATCTCAATTTAGTTCAAATTAATTTATTTGTTTTTTCTAACACAATTAAGGGTCAAAAGAAGCGTCCTTAATAATTGTTTAGTATCATATGAGAGGTATTAGTTAATATATAAATTTAAGTAATTAATTTAAATATATTATAAATCAAATTTACACTTGTAATTATAATATATGTTTTTTAATTAATTAAATATAAATTTATAATTATTAAATATTTAAAAAGGCGCCATTATTTGTAGAATATATTATATTATGCTCAATTTAATTGTATATAAAAATATATATAACCAATAAATTTAATGTAACATTTGTATATAATAAAATTCTTATATAATTTCATTATGTAATAAAATATTAAGTTATATTCATTAAATACAAGTCTTACCCACTCTTTAAGGTTTTATAATTTTTATATCATTTACTGGACTCCTGGAATAGCCTGGCTGACACTCCCTCACTCTAAAAAAACAATAAAAAAAAATGCTAAGATTTTTTCTTTTTGTATTTTTTCAACAGAGAAGGCAGATTTGAAATTTCTTTGCCAGGTATCCATGCATCATGTTCAGATGATTTGTTCTTATATCTCAATAAATATTCAGTACCTCTTTCAGAAGTGATAATTCTATCATTGAGAATTTTATCAATTTCTGCTGTTTCTGTGACTTCCTGAGGGTTCTTCTTAGGTCTTCCTCTTCTTCTTGGAAATAAGTCACTGTTGGAAGTATAAGGTTTAAGCAAAGAAATGGGAAAGACAGGATGTTTCCTATCATATGGAGAATACAATACAACTTCTACTGCATTATCACCAACCATTCTTTTAACAACAAATGGTCCTACAAAAGGATCTTTTAATTTGTGGTTACCTTGTAAATTGAAATGGACAGTAGAGATCAACACTTCATCACCCTTGTTAAATGTGTATTCTTTATGGGATTTATCCCATCTTTTCTTTTCATATTCAAATGCTTTATCAATACAACTCTGAGCATGTTTTCTGCATAGCTGTTGCATTTGCATAAAAGATTTTACACCAGGGTGTAGTTCCAACTTAGGTAATTTATTATTGAGAATTTGAGCAGGAGTGTTTGGGACATAACCTAACCAAAGCTCAAAAGGCTTTTTCTCAGTGACAGAATGAACAGTGCTATTATATGCAAATTCAAGACCAGGCAAAAGAGTGACCCAATCATGAGTAAATCTGTCATTGTCTTTATATTCTAAACCAAAGGCACAATACCTTCTAATCATATCTTCCAGAGTTTGAATCATTCTTTCAGCTAGACCATCAGTCTGAGGATGGTGAGCTGTAGACAATTTTAACTCACAGCCACAAATATCCATCAAAGAGGTCCAAAACTCAGAAGTGAATTTTGGATCCCTATCAGAGATAATGGCTTTTGGAAAACCAATAATATTAAACATGTAAGACCACCATAAGAAAGCTAATTCCTTGGTGGATACATCTTTGTGGGTTGGAATAAATTTGCACATTTTTGTGAATCTATCAACTATTACCCAACAAGAGTTAAAGCTGTCTTTACCTGCAACAGGAAGACCAGTGACAAACTCCATATTAATGATTTGCCAGGGAGCACTAGGTGCTTCAATATGTTGTAGTAACCCTGCTCTCTTACCTGTTAATCTTTTAGATTTTTGGCAGGAATCACAAGATTCAACATATAATTTTGTGTCTTCAGACATATTAGCCCACCATGCAGTGTTTTTGATTCTAATCAATGTTTTTTCAAGATCAAAATGACCAGCTAATATGTCATCATGACAAAGTTTGAGGATAGTTTCTTTCATTGAAGGAGGAATAACAATTACATTGGTAAGCTTCCTTCTATAATAAATATAACCATCTTCAATAGAAAACTTTCCTTTATTTAAAGCATTTTGGTATTTTACAGGAAGAGTTTTTATTAATGCTTGAATTGAAGCATTCTTAGGATCATTCAAAATAGTAACTAATTTATTTAAGTCAGAATCTTTATCATATGAATCCAGTATTAACTGTAATAACTCTTCTTCCATATCAACTATAAATATACCATGTATATGAACAGTGTCATCTTCAGGTACATAAGCAGGATTGGAGTCATTATTTGGCAGAGGCAATCTGGAGAGCATATCAACATTAGAGTGAACATTTCCAGCTCTGTGGATAATAGTCATCCTTCCTCTGTATTCCTGAACCGCAAGTTGCCACCTGAACATATGTCTGTTAGGTGTTTTGAGGTTTAAGAGAGATTTCACAGCACTACAGTCAGTTACCAACTCAAATTTTTGGTCATCCAAGTAGTAATGAAGTTTCTCAAGAGCCCAAACAACTGCTAAGCACTCTAATTGAGTGGCACCATATTTCAATTCACTATTTCTTAAGGTTCTTGAAATATAACAAATTACAACCTCTGAGGATTTATTATTAATAATTTGCTTTTGGTGAAGGGCAGCACCCAGACCAATAAAGCTAGCATCTGTATAAAGTACAAATGGCTTGTTAAAATCTGGGAGAGCCAATATAGGGGCTGTCATTAAGCAATTTTTCAATGTATTAAAAGCTTTCTGACAGTCATCATTCCAGAGAAAAGCAACATCTTTTCTGGTTAGTTTTGTAAGAGGCAAGGCTATGACCTGATAATTTTTAATATATTGTCTATAATAGCCACACATACCTAAAAAACTTTGGATTTCTCTTACAGAAGTTGGTGCTTTCACATTTTGAATGGCAGCAACTTTATTATGGTCTACACAAATTTGTAAGCCTGACACAACATGGCCAAGGACTTTCAAAGATTGAAAACCAAATTTACACTTTTTTAAAGATAAGGTCATATTGATTTCATCCATTTTTTGGAAAACTCTATTTAAGTGAATCATATGTTCATCAAAAGTTTTAGAAAAAACAATAATATCATCAATATAAACCATGAGCCAACCTTCAATAATTTCTTGATGGAAAGTGTTATCCATGACTTTTTGGAAAACTGAAGGAGCATTTTTAGGGCCAAATGGCATCCTAACATACTTATATATTCCCATATGAGTAGCAATAAGCAAAAAATTTTGAGAATTTTTCTCAACTGGAACTTGATGATAACCTTTATTACCATCCAGACAACTAATAAATTTTGCACCTTGCAAGGTAGCATGTATTGAATTAATTCTGGGTAAAGGATAAATATCATCAACAGTATAAGTATTTAAAGCTCTGTAATCTCCACATAATCTAGCTTTATCTTTTTCATAAGAAATTAAGACTGGGGAGATGACACAATATTTGGGGGTGACATCCACTTTCTCAATGATATTCATTTTCAATAATGTTTCAATATTATCTTCAATATCTTTTCTTTTTGATGGAGAAGCAGGATATGGTTTTTTCTTAAGGGAAGGAGGAATATCACTCAAATTACAGGATAAGGTAATTTTCATCTCTTCCTGAACAATTCCCAAGACATGAGAACCATGAGCAAAAGCCATAGGGAAAGAGGTAATAGAGGCAACAATAGAATCCTTTTGTTCATTAGTCAAATGATCACCAAAAGAAGCGGTATTTATTTCATGTAATAAATCATCCATTTCAGTTGTTGTTCTACCTTTACATTGGGTCAGTGAGTTACAAGATTTCAACAAATGCCCAGAAGGTTTAGGAGAAGAAATTTTGAATTTTCTTTTCCCATTCATTCCTAAGGTAAAGCAATTATTTGCTGGGTCCAGTTTCACACCAAACATGGTTAAAATATCATTTCCCATAATAAACCAATTGCTCAAATTATCATTTTTCATGACAACAAATTCACAAATAGCTCTGACAAAACCACCATTATATTTGAAGAATACAGAGGTTTTGTATTTGCCAATAGGAAATAAGGTAGAACCATACCCTCTCCATTTTTCAGAAGTTATAGGCAATAATTTACTCAAATATTCCTTATCCACTGAAGCCAAAGCTTTTTCAGATACTACACTTCCTCCAGCACCAGAATCAAGAACTACATCAACATTTTTACCATTAATGATAACAGGTGCCTTTAAAGGGGATATAGGAATAGAATTGTTAGTAATATCTTTAATTATCTCAGCATTTTCTACTGAAGATAAATTCAATACACAATCTTCAGATATATTATTTAAATAATGGACATCATGTTCCAACATTAAAACATCTTTAACAGATTCATTGTCATAGGAGATATTACTTTCACAGTCACTGGAAGAATTATTGACATCAAGTTCAAGTTCATCAGTGTCTTCATTTTGTTCAACAAGATGAATTTTCTTGTCACAAACATGACCCTTCTGCCACGGTTTGTTACATTTATAACAAGTATTTGTTGCATATTTTTTAGGTGCAACTGGGGCAGAGGGTTTACCAGATTTTTCTGGGAGCTTTACAGAAGGTTTATTTTGATCATTATAAGATTTACTAAGGTAATTCTTTGGTTCATATCTATGGTTGAGTAGTACTTCATTACAGATATTAATGAAAGAAGAATTTTCCCTTACATGCTCAGTTCTAGCAACAATCAAATCCCTAAGAGAATTTGGTAATTTATACAAGATTTTATCTCTCCAAATATCATAATCCATCTTTGGATCAATTGCTCTAAGGATTTTAGTTATTTTCATCAGAAAAACAATGGGCTTTTCAACAGAGGAGGATACATATCTAGTATTCTCATACAGTCTTTGCTGAGCTAACCTGAATTTTGAACCACCAAACTGATTCTCAATCAAGGATTTCCAATCATTCCATGTATAATGATTGTTATCTAAGAGGACAGATTCATACCACATCAAGGCTACATTGGAAAATAAAGAAATTAGCTTAGAAACAATTTCCTCATCAGGTAGTTTATAAGATCTCTTTAAATTATCAATTCTTTGGATAAAGTGTTGCCAATCAGAGGAAGAATCACCATCAAAGGTAGGATATTGGTCTAACTTAGGCCAATTTTTCTGACTACTGGGATGGTCCACTTTTTGGTTTGAATTATTCATTAGTAATAATTCCTGAAGTTTAGCCAGGTGTTCAGAAATTTCATTATTTACAGAAACAGCTGGTGCATGACCATCACAAGATTTTTTGCTAGTAGCAAAAGATTTTATAGACTCATTGTCAGTTTGTTTAATGGTTGAAATATGAGGAAGAAAGGATGAACTTTGTTCAGGTTTTTTCCATTTATTTTTATGCAGCTTACTGGCAGAAATCTCATTTAATTCATTATTGATGGTTAAGGTTGAGAACTTTTCCTGTAGGTCAGACACATAGTTTCTTATTCTTGGAATTTCAGACATCTGGTCATTCACTTTTGCAAGAGATAGAACATTTCTGTCCTCAGAAACTGAGTGTTTGGTACTTAATGCATGGAAGTCATTTTTTAGTTTCTTCAACTCATTTTGTAGAGATTTTATTTCATTTTCGAATGAATAATTTTCCTCAATAAGGGGTTTCAATTCACTCAATGTCTTATGCAGACTGATATTTCTATCTGAGATAGCTCTATGGTCACTTCTTATTTGTTTTTGTTGACTAAGAACAATATTCAAGGTTTCTTTGATTTTTAAATAAGCTGTATCTTGTACAGAAGAACTCACTCTACATTGCAAGTGTAAATTATTTAATCTATCATTTTCATGGATTAACACATCTCTCACATGTTTGTCTTTCACAATATTAAAATCAAGGGTATCTTTCAATATTTCCTCAGAAGTTTTTTCAATTAAGTTATAGATTTCAGGGGGAACAGAATCATTTTTAATTGCAAGAGAAGGATTAATTAAAGATGTAGAAGTTAAATGTAAAGGTTCATCAAATGACAATTTGCTAATTACATCAATAGGGCTACTAGTTACAGGAAGCTGTCTTTTAACAGGTTTAACTGTTCTTTCACCATGTTCAATAATATTACCTGCAGAAGAAGATTTATTAGAAAACATACCCAAGTGACTATCAACCAAATTACTTACCATGGCAGAGGAGGAAACTTCCCCTGGGACTGGGTTTGGGATTGTGCTTGGGCCTTCTTTCTCCTGCTTTGTTGGTAGGGATGAGGAGGTGGATGGAAATTGGGTGTTCTGGATGGGCCAGGCTGATGATGAGGAGGGTGTTGCACATTCTGTTGGTAGTGACTCATTAGATAATCCCATTTCCATTGCTCTACTTCCATAGTATTTGGATTTTGGATGGTTGAGCTGGGTGGCTGTGAAGGTTGAGCCTGAAATTGAAGCTGATTGGGAGGCAATTGAGGAGGGGCCTGGGCCTGAATTTGGTTCCTGAGTTCTTGGACCTGATCCCACAATGTGTCTACCTTTGCTTTGTACGTCATATTTTCTGTCTTCAACTCTTTTATATGACTGGATAGGTTGCTGATTTGTTGTGGCAGAGGAAGCTTTTTTATTTTGAAGCCTTTTGGAAGACCTTCTTGAGGCACTAGAGGCTTTACTTCCTTCTGTGGTACTGGGGGAAGGGGGTTTGGTTTGTTTGCATTTCCTGTCATTTCCACATCCTGCAGTATGTGAATTCTTTGTGTTAACATAAGATTTTTTATGACCAACTTTAGAAGAACTTACAGTGTCAGCATCATAGTCAATTTCTATTTCATCCACTTGCATGTTATCCATTTTTTCTGTCAAATTGTTGGACATACTAGTGGGAAGATTAATATTTTACTTTGTACTTTATAAAAAAAATAATCAAAGTTAGTCAATAATTGCTCCAAATAATATAAAAAAAATTTTTAATTAATTAAATTATAGAAAAAATAACTTTCAATATAAAGTAATAATCAAAAAATTAATTTTTTTAAAAAAAATGGATTGCAAGTTTAAATTGGGAATAACAAGTTAGTTAATTCAACCAATTAATTACCAATATTAAATATGGCAATATATTGGGACTAAGCACAATGTACTTTTAAGTCAACCAAAATTAACAATAATTAATAAAAAAAAAATTAAATTAATAATTCAATTTGTATTAATAATAATGTCAATTCTTCTAGGACTAAGAGGATTTAACACTCTATAATGGTCAACTAGGAAAAAAAATTTTTAAAAATTGAACACTTACACTCAGTGAATCAGCAATTAAGCCACAATCACTGTTATTGCAATAAAAATATAGTAATATGAGTGAGAGGCGCAAAGGTGAACTTACTATAGTGATCGAAAAATCACTTCAAAATAATATAAAACTTAATATTATATAAACCTAAGATGTCGAACCCAAGTTTGAAACACAGTCGCGGCAAAAGTTTCGTTTTGCTAGGTGGTCCGTGCGTTTTGTCGTTCGTCGCCAGGCTTCGATCGTCGTCGTCGTTTGGAAAGGCCCTCAGTTGTCGGCCGGTCGTCTAGAAGAAGGAGAAGGATAGAAGAAAGAAAGAGAGGAGGAGAAGGAGGAAAGGAGTATGGGTAATAAAACAAATAAAATTTAATAAAATTATTTAATTTATTGAGAGAAAGGCAACGACAAGTGAGCTGAGAAGAGATAACAATTTGGTTTTATAAATATTAATATTATTTAAGTAAGAATTCTGCGCGGCAACCAATATAATTACTATCAGACTTAAAGCAACCTTTAAATTGTTATATAAAATTTTAATTAGAATTTTATTACTAATAAAAAGAATATAAACGTAATATAAAAATTGTATTTAAATTGTTGAGTGTATAATAAGTGATAAGGCTACAGGGGATTATCCAAGGCCCTTTTATAGGCAATGGGTCCTCTGAAGCGCTATTATATCAGTAAATACAATGATTAGAAAGGAATAAAACAAACATATCAAAAGAGTAACTGAAACATAACAATATAGAGAAAAACATGAAACAATTAATTAAAAGCCCAATTAAGAATCCAATTTCCCCGCCATTAATCCCCAAATCAGTAAGTGACAATAGTAAATAACTAAACAAGAGTGGAAACATAGGAACTATGAGAAATATAATTCCCAACAGATGGTACATCCTGATTAGAGGACATTTTAAGTGAAACAAAAAATAATTTGACGCAACAAAACAAGCAATTAATCTCAATTCAGTTCAAATTAATTTATTTGTTTTTTCTAACACAATTAAGGGTCAAAAGAAGCGTCCTTAATAATTGTTTAGTATCATATGAGAGGTATTAGTTAATATATAAATTTAAGTAATTAATTTAAATATATTATAAATCAAATTTACACTTGTAATTATAATATATGTTTTTTAATTAATTAAATATAAATTTATAATTATTAAATATTTAAAAAGGCGCCATTATTTGTAGAATATATTATATTATGCTCAATTTAATTGTATATAAAAATATATATAACCAATAAATTTAATGTAACATTTGTATATAATAAAATTCTTATATAATTTCATTATGTAATAAAATATTAAGTTATATTCATTAAATACAAGTCTTACCCACTCTTTAAGGTTTTATAATTTATATATCATTTACTGGACTCCTGGAATAGCCTGGCTGACAAAGTTAGTCATTTTAATTTGAATTACACACCCCATTAACTGGAATACTTCAACAGTGTGCTTTTCCCTACACATTCCATCTGTTGGGTACATCCAAGCCCCTCAAGTAATTATTCCCATTAACTTGACTAGTCAGCATTAGGTACACACACACCTATACCTCAAATTTTTTCTTCACCTAATTCTTAGGCACTCATTCTTAGGTGCACAGTACACTGTGAAGAAAGCTATAATTCACCCCTAAAATTATGGTGCAGCCTTTCTTAAAAAAATTTTATAGTGGGATACTCAAATAGTGGAAATTTTGTCTTCTGACTTACAATTGAGCTAGGCTTAAATTACATATGTGCTGCTGTAGTGTATTGTGCCAATCTACCTACCCCTGAAATTTGTGATGAAAGTGGAACTTATATTACAAAAGTGAGCATCCAACATTAATTAGCAACTTTTAATGGGGAAAATCATAGATTTTATCCATAATTTGCATTATTTAACTATTATAATTTAAAAGCAAGCCTCTCACACTGATTTTCCATTTCCAATAGTGAAAATCATATATTTCATCCATAATTTGCATTATTGATCTATTATACTCCAGAAGCAAAAGCCTTGCACTTATTTGCCACTTCCAATGGTGAAAATCAAGGATTTCATCCATAGTTTGCATTATTGAACACTTATACTCCAAAGGAAAGCCTCTTGCACTAATTTGGCACTGCCAATGGTGAAAATAATGGATTTCATCCATAATTTGAATCATTGAACTCTTATATTGAAAAATCAAGGCCCACACACCATTTTGAAACAGCCCATGTTTCAAATCATGGATTTCATCCATAGTTTGTATTATTGAACTTGTAAATTGAGAATGCAAGACTCTTCCACTTATTTTCCACTTCCAAATGTGAAAATTATAGATTCCATCCAAAAATTGCATTATTGAACTCTTATACTCCAAAAGAAAGCCTCTTGCACTTATTTTCCCCTTCCAATAGTGCAAATAATAAATTTCATCCATAATATTTATTATTGAGCTCTAATACTTCAAAAAGTGATCCTCTTGCACTGATTTTCAACGTCCCATGGTGAAAATCAAGGACTTCATCCATAATTTGAAACATTGGACTCTCACATTACAAAAGCAATACTTTTGCACTAGTTTGACACTTCCTGTGATACAAATTATGGATGATATCTATAATCTTCACAATTAGTCTCTTATACTACAAAAGTTAGCCTCTCACACAAATTTTCTAAATCTTATGTTGAAAATCATGGATTTATTGGATGAAAGCATTTTGATGTGCACAGATTGATAAAAATATAACTCATGTGTCAGGAGGATCAGGAGTAAAAGTTTAAACAATAAAACTGTTAATAGTTTTCACTACACCTTCAACATTTACAGGCTTTCCTGATCATTCAAGAATCCAAGCTTTTGCTTCATCCAATGTCTTATTGAGACCAAGAGTACAAGCCTTCCATTGACTTTTGATGAGTTTTAAATGAATTTTAAATGGCAGAGTAGCTCAACTGAAGTAACAAAATTGAGAACAAAGATCAAGGTAATATAATAAAAAATATAAAAAATTGAGTCAGTAATTTTGATTATGAGAAAATTATACAGGATGAGGGGGAGGGGGAACAGAAATTTGATGCACATTGAATTGAGGTAATATATGTATTGGTGGGCTGAATTGTGTTTGAGGAAATAGAGCAAGAGCAGGAAGTATTTGACCTCATGTTTGACATGCCTAACCCCAAGTAATCCATTTATGATAGCATCTTGGAATGGAAATTTGAGACTGAAGTCTGCCAGGAATATATGGCAATGTTTGAAATCTCCTATTATATTATTCTATGAGATTTGTTATAGTTCTTTTCATATAAAAATGAATGAATAATTTTTATATTCTATTTCATTAATGTAATAACTATTTTGAGTCAAACAAAAAATTAATTTAATGTGATTACTAATTTAAAGTAAAAATTTTAATATTTTCTATTAAATAAGTTTTTTAACTAAATTATTAATTTTTCTGACACAATTAAGGGTCAAAAAAGTGCCCAAAATTTATATATTATAAGATATGTATAAGATTATTTAATAATTATATATAATTAATTAATTAATAAATTTATAATTTAAATCTATAAATTACAATTATAATATAATATAATATTAATTAATTAATAATTAATAATTTTTAAATACATTAAAAAGCACTCATACTTTATATAATATAATGTATTATTTATTTAATTAATTGTATGTACAAATTATAAAGTAATAAAACTCATATAAATCAAATTTTAATTTATTATTATGAGTTATTTATGTAATTTTATTGTTCAATATAATTTTGATTTACATACATAATATAAATAAATATTTTCCCATTTGGAAGTCCAATAAAATATTTTAACATTTACTGGACTCCTGGTACAGCCTGGCTGACACTCCCTCACTCTAAAAAAAACAACAAAAAATGCTAAGATTATTTCTTTTAATACTTTTTTAATAGAGTAGAAAGGTTAGAAATTTCTTTTCCAGGTATTCATGCATCATTCTTAGATGTTTTATTTTTATATCCCAATAAATATTCAGTACCCTTTTCAGCAGTGATAATTTTATCATTTAGAATCTTATCAATTTCTGCAGTTTCTGTGACTTCTTGAGGATTCTTCTTAGGTCTCCCTTTTCTTTTAGGAAATAAGTCAGTGTTGGGAGTATAAGGCTTTAGCAGGGAAATGGGGAAAACAGGATGTTTTCTATCATATGTAGAATACAGTTCTTGTCAGCCAGGCTATTCCAGGAGTCCAGTAAATGATATATAAATTATAAAACCTTAAAGAGTGGGTAAGACTTGTATTTAATGAATATAACTTAATATTTTATTACATAATGAAATTATATAAGAATTTTATTATATACAAATGTTACATTAAATTTATTGGTTATATATATTTTTATATACAATTAAATTGAGCATAATATAATATATTCTACAAATAATGGCGCCTTTTTAAATATTTAATAATTATAAATTTATATTTAATTAATTAAAAAACATATATTATAATTACAAGTGTAAATTTGATTTATAATATATTTAAATTAATTACTTAAATTTATATATTAACTAATACCTCTCATATGATACTAAAAAATTATTAAGGACGCTTCTTTTGACCCTTAATTGTGTTAGAAAAAACAAATAAATTAATTTGAACTAAATTGAGATTAATTGCTTGTTTTGTTGCGTCAAATTATTTTTTGTTTCACTTAAAATGTCCTCTAATCAGGATGTACCATCTGTTGGGAATTATATTTCTCATAGTTCCTATGTTTCCACTCTTGTTTAGTTATTTACTATTGTCACTTACTGATTTGGGGATTAATGGCGGGGAAATTGGATTCTTAATTGGGCTTTTAATTAATTGTTTCATGTTTTTCTCTATATTGTTATGTTTCAGTTACTCTTTTGATATGTTTGTTTTATTCCTTTCTAATCATTGTATTTACTGATATAATAGCGCTTCAGAGGACCCATTGCCTATAAAAGGGCCTTGGATAATCCCCTGTAGCCTTATCACTTATTATACACTCAACAATTTAAATACAATTTTTATATTACGTTTATATTCTTTTTATTAGTAATAAAATTCTAATTAAAAATTTATATAACAATTTAAAGGTTGCTCTAAGTCTGATAGTAATTATTTTGGTTGCCGCGCAGAACTCTTACTTAAATAATATTAATATTAATAAAACCAAGTTGTTGTCACCTCCCAGCTCAGTTATCGTTGTTTTTCTCTCAATAAATTAAATAATTTTATTAAATTATATTTTTTATTTACCCATACTCCTTTCCTCCTTCTCCTCCTCTCAGTCCTTCTTCTATTTTTCTCCTTCTTCTAGACGACCGGCCGACAACTGAGGGCCTTTCCAAACGACGACGACGATCGAAGCCTGGCGACGAACGACAAAACGCACGGACCACCTAGCAAAACGAAACTTTTGCCGCGACTGTGTTTCGAACTTGGGTTCGACATATTAGGTTTATATAGTATTAATTTTTATATTATTTTGAAGTGATTTTTCGATCACTATAGTAAGTTCACCTTTGCGCCTCTCACTCATAATACTATATTTTTATTGCAATAACAGTGATTGTGGCTTAATTGCTGATTCACTGAGTGTAAGTGTTCAATTTTAAAAAATTTTTTTTTTTTTCCTAGTTGACCATTATAGAGTGTTAAATCCTCTTAGTCCTAGAAGAATTAACATTATTATTAATACAAATTGAATTATTAATTTAATTTTTTTTTATTATTAATTATTGTTAATTTTTGGTTGACTTAAAAGTACATTGTGCTTAGTCCCAATATATTGCCATATTTAATATTGGTAATTAATTGGTTGAATTAACTAACTTGTTATTCCCAATTTAAACTTGCAATCCATTTTTTTTTTAAAAATTAATTTTTTAATTATTACTTTATATTGAAAGTTAATTTTTCTATAATTTAATTAATTAAAAAATTTTTTTATATTATTTGGAGCAAATTATTGACTAACTTTGATTATTTTTTTTTAAAAGTACAAAGTAAAATATTAATCTTCCCACTAGTATGTCCAACAATTTGACAGAAAAAATGGATAACATGCAAGTGGATGAGATAGAAATTGACTATGATGCTGACACTGTAAGTTCTTCTAAAGTTGGTCATAAAAAATCTTATGCTAACACAAAGAATTCTCATACTGCAGGATGTGGAAATGACAGGAAATGCAAACAAACCAAACCCCCTTCCCCCAGTACCACAGAAGGAAGTAAAGCCTCTAGTGCCTCAAGAAGGTCTTCCAAAAGGCTTCAAAATAAAAAAGCTTCCTCTGCCACAACAAATCAGCAACCTCTCCAGTCATATAAAAGAGTTGAAGACAGAAAATATGACGTACAAAGCAAAGGTAGACACATTGTGGAACCAGGTCCAAGAACTCAGGAACCAGATTCAGGCCCAGGCCCCTCCTCAATTGCCTCCCAATCAGCTTCAATTTCAGGCTCAACCTTCACAGCCACCCAGCTCAACCATCCAAAATCCAAATACTATGGAAGTAGAGCAATGGAAATGGGATTATCTAATGAGTCACTACCAACAGAATGTGCAACACCCTCCTCATCATCAGCCTGGCCCATCCAGAACACCCAATTTCCATCCACCTCCTCATCCCTACCAACAAAGCAGGAGAAAGAAGGCCCAAGCACAATCCCAAACCCAGTCCCAGGGGAAGTTTCCTCCTCTGCCATGGTAAGTAATTTGGTTGATAGTCACTTGGGTATGTTTTCTAATAAATCTTCTTCTGCAGGTAATATTATTGAACATGGTGAAAGAACAGTTAAACCTGTTAAAAGACAGCTTCCTGTAACTAGTAGCCCTATTGATGTAATTAGCAAATTGTCATTTGATGAACCTTTACATTTAACTTCTACATCTTTAATTAATCCTTCTCTTGCAATTAAAAATGATTCTGTTCCCCCTGAAATCTATAACTTAATTGAAAAAACTTCTGAGGAAATATTGAAAGATACCCTTGATTTTAATATTGTGAAAGACAAACATGTGAGAGATGTGTTAATCCATGAAAATGATAGATTAAATAATTTACACTTGCAATGTAGAGTGAGTTCTTCTGTACAAGATACAGCTTATTTAAAAATCAAAGAAACCTTGAATATTGTTCTTAGTCAACAAAAACAAATAAGAAGTGACCATAGAGCTATCTCAGATAGAAATATCAGTCTGCATAAGACATTGAGTGAATTGAAACCCCTTATTGAGGAAAATTATTCATTCAAAAATGAAATAAAATCTCTACAAAATGAGTTGAAGAAACTAAAAAATGACTTCCATGCACTAAGTACCAAACACTCAGTTTCTGAGGACAGAAATGTTCTATCTCTTGCAAAAGTGAATGACCAGATGTCTGAAATTCCAAGAATAAGAAACTATGTGTCTGACCTACAGGAAAAGTTCTCAACCTTAACCATCAATAATGAATTAAATGAGATTTCTGCCAGTAAGCTGCATAAAAATAAAGGGAAAAAACCTGAACAAAGTTCATCCTTTCTTCCTCATATTTCAACCATTAAACAAACTGACAATGAGTCTATAAAATCTTTTGCTACTAGCAAAAAATCTTGTGATGGTCATGCACCAGCTGTTTCTGTAAATAATGAAATTTCTGAACACCTGGCTAAACTTCAGGAATTATTACTAATGAATAATTCAAACCAAAAAGTGGACCATCCCAGTAGTCAGAAAAATTGGCCTAAGTTAGACCAATATCCTACCTTTGATGGTGATTCTTCCTCTGATTGGCAACACTTTATCCAAAGAATTGATAATTTAAAGAGATCTTATAAACTACCTGATGAGGAAATTGTTTCTAAGCTAATTTCTTTATTTTCCAATGTAGCCTTGATGTGGTATGAATCTGTCCTCTTAGATAACAATCATTATACATGGAATGATTGGAAATCCTTGATTGAGAATCAGTTTGGTGGTTCAAAATTCAGGTTAGCTCAGCAAAGACTGTATGAGAATACTAGATATGTATCCTCCTCTGTTGAAAAGCCCATTGTTTTTCTGATGAAAATAACTAAAATCCTTAGAGCAATTGATCCAAAGATGGATTATGATATTTGGAGAGATAAAATCTTGTATAAATTACCAAATTCTCTTAGGGATTTGATTGTTGCTAGAACTGAGCATGTAAGGGAAAATTCTTCTTTCATTAATATCTGTAATGAAGTACTACTCAACCATAGATATGAACCAAAGAATTACCTTAGTAAATCTTATAATGATCAGAATAAACCTTCTATAAAGCTCCCAGAAAAATCTGGTAAACCCTCTGCCCCAGTTGCACCTAAAAAATATGCAACAAATACTTGTTATAAATGTAACAAACCGTGGCAGAAGGGTCATGTTTGTGACAAGAAAATTCATCTTGTTGAACAAAATGAAGACACTGATGAAATTGAACTTGATGTCAATAATTCTTCCAGTGACTGTGAAAGTAATATCTCCTATGACAATGAATCTGTTAAAGATGTTTTAATGTTAGAACATGATGTCCATTATTTAAATAATATATCTGAAGATTGTGTATTGAATTTATCTTCAGTAGAAAATGCTGAGATAATTAAAGATATTACTAACAACTCTATTCCTATATCCCCTTTAAAGGCACCTGTTATCATTAATGGTAAAAATGTTGATGTAGTTCTTGATTCTGGTGCTGGAGGAAGTGTAGTATCTGAAAAAGCTTTGGCTTCAGTGGATAAGGAATATTTAAGTAAATTATTGCCTATAACTTCTGAAAAATGGAGAGGGTATGGTTCTACCTTATTTCCTATTGGCAAATACAAAACCTCTGTATTCTTCAAATATAATGGTGGTTTTGTCAGAGCTATTTGTGAGTTTGTTGTCATGAAAAATGATAATTTAAGCAATTGGTTTATTATGGGAAATGATATTTTAACAATGTTTGGTGTGAAACTGGACCCAGCAAATAATTGCTTTACATTAGGAATGAATGGGAAAAGAAAATTCAAAATTTCTTCTCCTAAACCTTCTGGGCATTTGTTGAAATCTTGTAACTCACTAACCCAATGTAAAGGTAGAACAACAACTGAAATGGATGATTTATTACATGAAATAAATACCGCTTCTTTTGGTGATCATTTGACTAATGAACAAAAGGATTCTATTGTTGCCTCTATTACCTCTTTCCCTATGGCTTTTGCTCATGGTTCTCATGTCTTGGGAATTGTTCAGGAAGAGATGAAAATTACCTTATCCTGTAATTTGAGTGATATTCCTCCTTCCCTTAAGAAAAACCATATCCTGCTTCTCCATCAAAAAGAAAAGATATTGAAGATAATATTGAAACATTATTGAAAATGAATATCATTGAGAAAGTGGATGTCACCCCCAAATATTGTGTCATCTCCCCAGTCTTAATTTCTTATGAAAAAGATAAAGCTAGATTATGTGGAGATTACAGAGCTTTAAATACTTATACTGTTGATGATATTTATCCTTTACCCAGAATTAATTCAATACATGCTACCTTGCAAGGTGCAAAATTTATTAGTTGTCTGGATGGTAATAAAGGTTATCATCAAGTTCCAGTTGAGAAAAATTCTCAAAATTTTTTGCTTATTGCTACTCATATGGGAATATATAAGTATGTTAGGATGCCATTTGGCCCTAAAAATGCTCCTTCAGTTTTCCAAAAAGTCATGGATAACACTTTCCATCAAGAAATTATTGAAGGTTGGCTCATGGTTTATATTGATGATATTATTGTTTTTTCTAAAACTTTTGATGAACATATGATTCACTTAAATAGAGTTTTCCAAAAAATGGATGAAATCAATATGACCTTATCTTTAAAAAAGTGTAAATTTGGTTTTCAATCTTTGAAAGTCCTTGGCCATGTTGTGTCAGGCTTACAAATTTGTGTAGACCATAATAAAGTTGCTGCCATTCAAAATGTGAAAGCACCAACTTCTGTAAGAGAAATCCAAAGTTTTTTAGGTATGTGTGGCTATTATAGACAATATATTAAAAATTATCAGGTCATAGCCTTGCCTCTTACAAAACTAACCAGAAAAGATGTTGCTTTTCTCTGGAATGATGACTGTCAGAAAGCTTTTAATACATTGAAAAATTGCTTAATGACAGCCCCTATATTGGCTCTCCCAGATTTTAACAAGCCATTTGTACTTTATACAGATGCTAGCTTTATTGGTCTGGGTGCTGCCCTTCACCAAAAGCAAATTATTAATAATAAATCCTCAGAGGTTGTAATTTGTTATATTTCAAGAACCTTAAGAAATAGTGAATTGAAATATGGTGCCACTCAATTAGAGTGCTTAGCAGTTGTTTGGGCTCTTGAGAAACTTCATTACTACTTGGATGACCAAAAATTTGAGTTGGTAACTGACTGTAGTGCTGTGAAATCTCTCTTAAACCTCAAAACACCTAACAGACATATGTTCAGGTGGCAACTTGCGGTTCAGGAATACAGAGGAAGGATGACTATTATCCACAGAGCTGGAAATGTTCACTCTAATGTTGATATGCTCTCCAGATTGCCTCTGCCAAATAATGACTCCAATCCTGCTTATGTACCTGAAGATGACACTGTTCATATACATGGTATATTTATAGTTGATATGGAAGAAGAGTTATTACAGTTAATACTGGATTCATATGATAAAGATTCTGACTTAAATAAATTAGTTACTATTTTGAATGATCCTAAGAATGCTTCAATTCAAGCATTAATAAAAACTCTTCCTGCAAAATACCAAAATGCTTTAAATAAAGGAAAGTTTTCTATTGAAGATGGTTATATTTATTATAGAAGGAAGCTTACCAATGTAATTGTTATTCCTCCTTCAATGAAAGAAACTATCCTCAAACTTTGTCATGATGACATATTAGCTGGTCATTTTGATCTTGAAAAAACATTGATTAGAATCAAAAACACTGCATGGTGGGCTAATATGTCTGAAGACACAAAATTATATGTTGAATCTTGTGATTCCTGCCAAAAATCTAAAAGATTAACAGGTAAGAGAGCAGGGTTACTACAACATATTGAAGCACCTAGTGCTCCCTGGCAAATCATTAATATGGATTTTGTCACTGGTCTTCCTGTTGCAGGTAAAGACAGCTTTAACTCTTGTTGGGTAATAGTTGATAGATTCACAAAAATGTGCAAATTTATTCCAACCCACAAAGATGTATCCACCAAGGAATTAGCTTTCTTATGGTGGTCTTACATGTTTAATATTATTGGTTTTCCAAAAGCCATTATCTCTGATAGGGATCCAAAATTCACTTCTGAGTTTTGGACCTCTTTGATGGATATTTGTGGCTGTGAGTTAAAATTGTCTACAGCTCACCATCCTCAGACTGATGGTCTAGCTGAAAGAATGATTCAAACTCTGGAAGATATGATTAGAAGGTATTGTGCCTTTGGTTTAGAATATAAAGACAATGACAGATTTACTCATGATTGGGTCACTCTTTTGCCTGGTCTTGAATTTGCATATAATAGCACTGTTCATTCTGTCACTGAGAAAAAGCCTTTTGAGCTTTGGTTAGGTTATGTCCCAAACACTCCTGCTCAAATTCTCAATAATAAATTACCTAAGTTGGAACTACACCCTGGTGTAAAATCTTTTATGCAAATGCAACAGCTATGCAGAAAACATGCTCAGAGTTGTATTGATAAAGCATTTGAATATGAAAAGAAAAGATGGGATAAATCCCATAAAGAATACACATTTAACAAGGGTGATGAAGTGTTGATCTCTACTGTCCATTTCAATTTACAAGGTAACCACAAATTAAAAGATCCTTTTGTAGGACCATTTGTTGTTAAAAGAATGGTTGGTGATAATGCAGTAGAAGTTGTATTGTATTCTCCATATGATAGGAAACATCCTGTCTTTCCCATTTCTTTGCTTAAACCTTATACTTCCAACAGTGACTTATTTCCAAGAAGAAGAGGAAGACCTAAGAAGAACCCTCAGGAAGTCACAGAAACAGCAGAAATTGATAAAATTCTCAATGATAGAATTATCACTTCTGAAAGAGGTACTGAATATTTATTGAGATATAAGAACAAATCATCTGAACATGATGCATGGATACCTGGCAAAGAAATTTCAAATCTGCCTTCTCTGTTGAAAAAATACAAAAAGAAAAAATCTTAGCATTTTTTTTTTATTGTTTTTTTAGAGTGAGGGAGTGTCAGCCAGGCTATTCCAGGAGTCCAGTAAATGATATATAAATTATAAAACCTTAAAGAGTGGGTAAGACTTGTATTTAATGAATATAACTTAATATTTTATTACATAATGAAATTATATAAGAATTTTATTATATACAAATGTTACATTAAATTTATTGGTTATATATATTTTTATATACAATTAAATTGAGCATAATATAATATATTCTACAAATAATGGCGCCTTTTTAAATATTTAATAATTATAAATTTATATTTAATTAATTAAAAAACATATATTATAATTACAAGTGTAAATTTGATTTATAATATATTTAAATTAATTACTTAAATTTATATATTAACTAATACCTCTCATATGATACTAAACAATTATTAAGGACGCTTCTTTTGACCCTTAATTGTGTTAGAAAAAACAAATAAATTAATTTGAACTAAATTGAGATTAATTGCTTGTTTTGTTGCGTCAAATTATTTTTTGTTTCACTTAAAATGTCCTCTAATCAGGATGTACCATCTGTTGGGAATTATATTTCTCATAGTTCCTATGTTTCCACTCTTGTTTAGTTATTTACTATTGTCACTTACTGATTTGGGGATTAATGGCGGGGAAATTGGATTCTTAATTGGGCTTTTAATTAATTGTTTCATGTTTTTCTCTATATTGTTATGTTTCAGTTACTCTTTTGATATGTTTGTTTTATTCCTTTCTAATCATTGTATTTACTGATATAATAGCGCTTCAGAGGACCCATTGCCTATAAAAGGGCCTTGGATAATCCCCTGTAGCCTTATCACTTATTATACACTCAACAAATTAAATACAATTTTTATATTACGTTTATATTCTTTTTATTAGTAATAAAATTCTAATTAAAATTTTATATAACAATTTAAAGGTTGCTTTAAGTCTGATAGTAATTATATTGGTTGCCGCGCAGAATTCTTACTTAAATAATATTAATATTTATAAAACCAAATTGTTATCTCTTCTCAGCTCACTCGTCGTTGCCTTTCTCTCAATAAATTAAATAATTTTATTAAATTTTATTTGTTTTATTACCCATACTCCTTTCCTCCTTCTCCTCCTCTCTTTCTTTCTTCTATCCTTCTCCTTCTTCTAGACGACCGGCCGACAAACTTGGTACCTTTTTTGAGACTTTCTTGAATGGCATATATGGTAATGTTTGACAACCCCTAATGTATTTTTGTGATTCATTTTTTTAAATTTTTTATTTGCATAATATATTATTATAATTAATAACAGTTAATAAGTACTTCAAAAATAATTCAAAAATTTGACTTAATATCAAATATAATACATAAAATTATATCTCATTCAGAATTCACCCAAAAAAATTAAGAAGCTAATAGAATTATATATTTAAAAAGGAAAAAGAGTTAATTTTTCTAAAAATTAATTGCTTGAACCCCAATCATAAATATTTAAAGCTACAAAAAAAATCTAAAATAATTTGAAAGAGGCCTTAACACTTTTAAAAAATTATAATCAAAAGTTATGACATCTTTCAAAATGAGTTTTAGAATCTCAAATTTGGCAAAAAAGTCACTTATTTGAAAAATGGGTGCCAGTTATAACTTCAAATCAGCACTTTTTCAGAACTTTTTTTTACAACCACATATTGGCCACATCATCCCTTTCTTTCCCACCCCATCCCTGTTACATAAGACACCCAGAACTCCATTCCTTCATCAGTCCATGCCACACACTTCTCAATGAGATTTTAAACATTTTATTTCAACATATTAACCAGGCATGTTTTTTTCCTTCTTTTTTTATACTCTCAACCTCTTAATCTCTTTTCTTGTAACATACCAGTTTCATAATTCCTCCCCAAAAGTACAACACTTAAAAGGCAACTCAAAAAAATGCTACATCACAAAGGTCTTCCTGTAATTCAAGCCCCTCACCTGAGTAATCAAAGTCTGGACAGCTAAAAAAGGAAGATTATCTCACCATCATCAACTTCCTAAAAATTAAGGCAAATTATGATGCATGTTTTGAATGTGAGAAGTCCACCCAAATTGGAAATCCACCTTCATCAAAGGTGAATGGATTCTTGTTGATGGAAAATGCAGTAAAAACAAAAACACAAGGGAGAATTGACATCAATCCTAAGAAAATGAAGGAGAGGTTCAAAGGTTATCAATCAAAATAAAAAAAGGCTCATTTTTCTTTCACTTCCATTGGCTTCTGTATTTATGTTCATGATATGGAGATTGGAATTACATTTGGTTCGAAAAAGCTCAATGTCATGTGTCCTTTCTATGAGGAGATGGATAATCTTTTTGGTTCCCAAGTTGATTTCAACCCTTGTTTTATATGCAACACTACTAAGGATATACCCTCTGGATCTAAACAAGCCAATTATCCTCCCAACACACCTGAAACTCAAGGATATCAATCCCTCCAGCTTCTAACCATATTTCACATGAAGATGATCCAAATTATCAAGCTGAACAATTATTTTGGAGTAGATATGAGTCCTCAGAGCCCCAAAATTTTAATGTATATTTACTTTCTCTTTTTTCTTCAATTCTTTGCTAAATTGCTAATTCTTTCTTTTCTAGTCTCCTCCTACTGAAACTCAAATTTATAAAAAGAATATTGATTTGAGAAATGACAATCCTGCTTTGGAAGCTGCTTTAGATGAACTTTCTGAACCCCCTGGATCAAAATCTAAACTAAAGCATTGGACTTCAACTTTGAAGAACTTGAACAATCTTTTATAGTGTGGTAATACCTCAACCACTTCTTTGTTCTTGCTTTATGATTATTTTGAGATAAAAGATATTTGTAAGATTTGGTCACTATATATCTTCTTCAATAACATATTAGGGGGTTTCACTTCTGGCAAATCTGCACATACAAATCCACAATTAAATTTAACCAAATCTGCACTTATTTAAGTGTGGATTACCAAAAGACACTAGCCCCAACACTAGTGAATTTCAAATTGAAATAAGTCACTTATTTCACTCAAATACACACTTTCTCAACCAAAAGTGGTGATTTCACCATAATGTCCCATTTCACTGATTTTTAAGAATCATCCCATTCATACACAGCACTCCACAGAACAACACTTCATAACTCTAAAAATTGTACATCATCTTCATGTTTATACCATATAAGAGTCATGCCTTACTCACTCTCAAATTGTGATAAGCTACATCAAGCAATTACTTTCATAGCTCTTGATCTCCTCTTTGACTCTGATTGTTATTCTGATTCCAATATTGAAGAAAATTTTCTTTTTTTATAAAAAAAGGGCCAATAGATTTTACCTTCTTCCTAGAAAGCCTCAATTACTTCATACCCCTAAATACACCATTCAAACCCTTCTTAACCTATCTGTACCCAGTTTTAGACAGTTTTTCAGGACTTCTCAGGAATGTTTCCTTAAATTTCTTGAGCTTATTCAGGACCATCCCATCTTTCACAATAATTCTTGAAAACCTCAACATGATCCTTCAATTCAATAAGCCATCACACTATGCCATTTGGGCTCCAAAGGTAATGGAGCTTCCTTGAAATGTTTGAAAAATATCTTTGATTTAGGGTATGGCTCTGTTAAAATTTATACAAAACAGTGCATCACTGCTATCAACTCCTTGGAATATAAACTTCTTACCTTGCCAAATAAAGAAGAGAAACTTGAATCATCTCAGGTTATGCAAGCAGAGGGCTTTCCAGGATGTATTGGTTTTGTTGATGGTAATACTATTCCTTTGAGTCAGAAACCTACTCAAGGTGCAACCATTCCCTTTGACCATAAAAAGGGGTGCCTTGTTTTAAATTCCCTTCTTTCTTTTTTTCTTTCATACTAACACAAGAAACTATATCTTCTCTATAGATATTCAACTTCTTTTCAGCTAGTATGTGATGTGAACAAAAAATTTATACCTTTTATTGCTGGTTTCACGCGCCACGTGACACTCGAGGCAAAAGCAGCTCATTAAATCAATAATACAGAGGTCTAAATCCATACTCAAAGCGCAGAAAACGATTCTACATAGAAACTGAAACTTTCCTTTGTGTACTCACTATTCAACCGCACTAGTCTAAACTCTAAATCTAAATTAGTAAATCTCTCAATAGTGTGTCTCAGTCTTTTCCTCAATAAGCGACGCACAGCGCAATAGTCAATGTAATAGTACACTAAAAGGTTTATTAAATGTCTGTGAATTATTAAAAGGGGTAGTGAGCATGGACATAATGGATAGTGGAGGATTAAAGGGTTAAAGGATGTTAGTGAGGAGGGTCCAGGTGTAACAGGTGTATTTTCGGAGGTCTGTGGTGTGTGGAATGATGGATGGGTATGAGGTCAATGCGAGGAGGAGTAATGGATATAAAAGGGGTTATATTTTTGGTTTGATATTTCTTTAGAATTAAATTATAAAAGGTATATATATTTAATAGTGGTAAAGCTTCAGGTTAAATCACTATTATTGTACATTTCCTTATTTTCTCAGTAAACATTTCTAAAAACTTAAATCTTTGATTATTGAGTTTGCAACCCTTTGTGAGATCCTAAGAATATTAATATTACCTTTAAATTATATTAGAATTCTTATCAAACATGTCTTGAAGCAGTAGCTCTTCCTTTGACTCATCTTCGAATCACTTCCTCAAATATTTCCTCTGTACTTCGAAGAAGTCTCTAAACTCCTCCCTCCAACTCACTTCTAGGAACACCCTCAACCTTGTGCGAAGGTTGTCCAGTGACAGCTGGCTATCCTGTTTCATGTCATGACTCCTACATCTTTCAAAGAATGAAAATTTTAAAAGAACCTGAAAAATTCTTCAATGAAGATCAGTATCTTCTTGCAGATTCTTCTTATGTGAATGGAAAGTATGTACTTCCTGCTTTTTGTGGAGCAGCATCTGAAAAAAATTAAAATGTCAAGTTCAACAATCATTTGTCAAATTCAAGAGTCTGTATTGAACATTCTATTGGAATCTTGAAAGGTTTTTCTTCAATTTTAAGTTAATTAAGAAGTCCTTTTAGAAATAGGTCCAAAATGAAGGCAGTGATCAACTTGATTCTGTATTGCACTATACTTCATAACCCACTTTCTGACCTCAAAGATCAATGTTTATATTTTTATGAGGATGAAGAAGATTAAACACCTCCCACTATATCCAACACTTCTATTTCTTAAACAACTAGCATACAGGCAAAAATTCTTCCAATTACACTAGCACATTGGGAGATTTAGTGATTTTTTCTTAATTTATTTTGAATTTCATTTCCTTTTTATCTAATATTAATATTTCTTCTCACTGGGATATGCTCCATAATTATGCCAATAATACTCTGACTTTTCTCAAGAAAACCCTTTTAAATTGTTTTCATACACTTAAAATGATCAAGTTGCATGTATTATTCTCCTTTTTTTTTTGTAATTTTATTTTTGCATATTGACTTTAATTTTTATTTTTCAGTGAAATTCTCTTTTTCTCTATCTCTTTTGTTTTTGGTCACCACCTCAACTTGAAATTACATATTTTCAGCTATCGCAAAATGTTTCAGTCATTATTGTTTTTTTTCATCCCTCATATCCATTTCCTTCTCTCCTAAAACATCCCTTAAATAATTGGAAGTCAATTTTTTTCTCATCACATCTCTTCAGATAATTCATTTTATTCATTTCTTTTGATTTTTTGTTTGCTAATTATAATTTTTTTTCTGTTTTCTCTTCTTTTGTAAGTGGCTCTTTTTCTGGTTTTCAAGGCTAATTATGTAAGCCAGTCGTCTAGAAGAAGGAGAAGAATATGGGAAAATAAAAAGGAAGAGGAGAAATTGGGGAAAAGGTTTTGAGGAAATAAACAAATAAATTAATATAATGATTTTAGAAAAAATAAGGTGACAAGAATTTCCTTAGTTTGACACAAAAGTGAGTCTGATTAAATTATAATATATTTATTCAAAGTAAGTATATCTATCTCTGCACGGTAAACACTGTTATTACTAATAGACTTGTTGCAACTGTAGTTATTTATGTAGAATTTTAATTAGAATTATAGAACTAATAAAAATAAAAATAAATGTAATATATTAAAAAATGTGTTTTAAATGATGAGTGTATAATAAGTGATGCAGCTACAGGGGATTATCCAAAGCCTTTTATAGGCAAAAGATCCTCTGAAGCGCCACAAATAAGTAATTAAAAAGTAGTAATAAAGTGAAACAAGAATATAAAGGAATAAAACTAAAACATAGAGATTAAGAGAAAAACATGAAACAATAAACTAAACCCTTGAGTAAGTAACCAATTTTCCCACCATAAGTTCCCAAAACAATTAATTAAAAAAATTAGTAACTAAGTAAGTCTAAAACATAAGAACAGTGAGTAAAATAACCCAAAACAGATATTACAGTTAGATGTAAAGGGTTTAATTAAAACAAATAGAATTATTTTCACACAAAAAATCCATGTAATCAATTTAATCCAGTGTCAAGCAAATTTAATTAATATTTTTAACTATGTAATTAATTCAATAACTAGTTTAAATGAAACAAATAATTAATTGAATAATATTTCTAATTTAAAGTGAGAATTTTAATACCATTTTATTAAATAAGTGTTTTAATTTATTTAATAATTTTACTGACACAATTGAGGGTCAAAAAAGCTCCCAATATTATTGTTTAATAATATATGACAAAGGCTTATTTAATATATAATTTTAATTTATTAATTTAATTACATTATAAGTTAATTTTACACTTATAATTTATAATATATGTTTATAATTAACTTATTATTAATTTATATTTATTAGGGGGTATCAATGTTCAGGGATCTGCAATTAGGGATCAGGAATTTTTTTCGCCCGGATCCGACATTATTAATTGCGGAAGATTCTTATCCACTAGCCCCAGGGCTAGTGGATAAGGAATGCCTGATAATACATTATCCCGCCTCTTATACCCCAATTTCCATTCCTAATTCCTGATCCCAAACTCATCTCATCCATGATGAATTTGCAAGAAAGTCACATGACTGATAATTCCTGATGCCATCCTTAAGTCTTTCCTCACTCTATGCTACTTAATTTTGGTGGCGAACACTTAACCATTTTTTCTATCTACACACCCTCATTTCTTTTTTACATTCATGGTTTATTCCTTTTTTGTAAATATTTCCTTTGTAAATTAACATAAGTCTCTGATCCTATCCGTCCCTTGTGTTCCCACCAATTCCCGTACACCTCAAATCTTCCTTTATACCTTCCCTTCCACCTTCACTAGAAACCCCACTTCTCAAACTTACCTCGCTCTCCATCTCTTCATATCCACTCGACACCCCAGCACACCCTTTCAACTTTAATTGATGCCTCACCTTTCAAATCCACCTTGCTTTACTCCCTTTTGCCTCCAATAGAAACCCCAACACACCTTTTTAACCAAACTTGATGCCCCAAACATCAAATCCACCTCTCTCCCTTCCTCTTCACCTCCAATTGACACCTCATCACCCAAAAATTAGCTCGCCACCCTCTTATGTGCTTCTTTAGTACCTTGAACATATATTTAATTTTCCCACATTAATCAAGATTTGTAAAAAAAGTTAATATTGATAAAAACTATCACATTAACCTTTACTTATAGACATCATTATAAAGAAAAAATATATATTTCAAAATTTTTGAATGTAACAGGGCTGTAATTTTTGTATGCAAGAAACTTACAAAAGATTCAGGTCAATAATTTTCTAATATTTTTTGGGAACAAATTTACTTTTTTACTTATTTATGGCATGAATTATAACTCTTGGCCCTTTTGACATTTTTTTGTGGAAGTTTTATACTGGTGTGGCATATTTTATGTTGGATGCATCACCCAAAAAAGCCTAAAAATCCCTAATTAGGGCCGTAAAAGTGCTGAAACAGGCAAAAAAAGTATGAAATAATTTTTGGCAAAAAGGCAAAGCATTTATGGTTTTGCCGAATATATAATTGTACAAATTAAAGTGACTGTTTGTCAGACTTTTAGTTACTTTTTGGAGATTCTTAATGGTGTGAAATATAATAATTTTTTATTCATTGGTTCATAATTTATTTATTTATTAGCTATTTTCTTCAAATAATGTTTATTTTTATTATATTGGGCTATTAAATCATATATCTTGTCCCATAGACTATTTCAGTTATTGCAAAACAGTTGTCTGTATCATAAACTTATTTTAATATATTTGGATTACTTTTCTTTATTCATCTCTATAAATTTAATATTACATACTTTAAGATTATCATTTTTTTGTGGAGATGAAGTGAAGAAGAGAATATTGGATGTAAAGGTGGAGGGTTTTTGGTTGAAGGCTATGGAGAGGTTGGCGAGTTAATTTTTGTATGATGAGGAAGGGAGCAAGATGGATTTGATGCTTGGAGCATCAATTTTGGTTAAAAAGGTGTGTTGGGGTTTCTATTGGAAGCAAATGGGAGGCAAGCGAGGTGGATTTGAGGGGCCAGGCATTAATAAAAATTGAAAGGGTGTGTTGGGGTGTCTAGTGGAGATGAATGGATGGAGAGTGTGGTGTCTATTGGAGGAAAATGGGAGTAAAGTGAGGTGGATTTAATGGGTGGGGCATCAATTAAAGTTGTAAGGGTGTTCTGGGGTGTCTAGTGGAGATGAAGGGATGGAGAGCGAGGTACGTTTGAGGAGTGGGGTTTCTATTTGAGGCAAATGGGAGTAAAGCAACATGGATTAAAGGTATGGGGCATCAATTAAAGTTGAAAGGGTGTTCTGGGGTGTCTAGTGGAGATGAAGAGATGGAGAGCGAGGTAAGTTTGAGGAGTGGGGTTTCTATTGGGGGTAAATGGGAGGCAAGCAAGGTGGATTTTCAGGGTGGGAAATCAAGTAGAGGTGAAGCAGTGAGGTGGAGTCTCTTTTAGAGGAGGAAAAAATAAAAATAATACAGCAGTATCCTGGTTAGAAGCAGTAGCTCGTCACATAAAATAGAAAATCTATTTACCATCTACTTCCCATGAGATAGGTCTAACACTGCCTCTCAAGTCTGGAGGTTGAGAAAGATCATACCATTTCTGTTCAAAATATGCTATGAAATCATACAATGCTAAATGTTTTGATTCATAGATTGAAAATATTCTCTTTCTTACCATATAGGGGAGGTTCTGGCCCGGAATTCAAGATTTTGGTGAGAGAGATTGTCTATGGTAAAGAGGATTGGAGATTTCAATGAAAAAATTTTCAGGGTAGCTGAAAAGATGGGATGAGGGTAGGAGTGCGCAGCAAGGTGGGAAGGCTAGGATATCCAGAGAGTTGTCCAAGATGTGGTTATGAAATATTGAGGATAAGAATGTCGGATAGAAGGTGAAAATTGACACGTAAAGTGTCTAATAACCCAATTATTAGCAAAAATAATTGCGGAAGATAATTGGGGTATGCAGATTATTTTCCGCAATTAATTTAATTGCGGATTGGTCAACATTTATACCCCCTATTAAATACATGAAAATGCGCCATAATTTATAGAATATATATCAAGCTCAATTTAAATGTATAAATAACTTATATATTAATAAAATTAATATAATACTTATTATATATTTAATAAAATAATTATATCATTTCATTATGCAATATAATATTAATTTATATACATAATAAGCATATTTTCACGCCCTCTTTTAGTTCCAGTAAATGGACATAAAATTTACTGGGCTCCTGGTATAGCCTGGCTGACACTCCCTCACTCTAAAAAAACAATAAAAAAAAGCTAAGATTTTTTCTTTTTGTACTTCTTTAACAGAGTAGGAAGATTTGATTTTTCTTTGCCAGGTATCCATGCATCATTTTCAGATGATTTGTACTTATATTTCAATAAATATTCAGTACCTTTTTCAGAAGTGATAATTCTATCATTGAGAATTTTATCAATTTCTGCAGTTTCTGTGACTTCCTGAGGGTTTTTCTTAGGTCTTACCCTTCTTTTGTGAAATAAGTCACTGTTGAAAGTATAAGGATAAAGCAAAGAAATGGAAAAAAGAGGATGTTTCCTATCATAAGTAGAATACAATAAAACTTCAATTGCATAATTTTTAACTATTCTTTTAACAACAAATGGTCCCACATAAGGATCTTTTAATTTGTTGTTGCCTTGTAGATTGAAATGGACAGCAGATATCAACACTTCATCACCCTTGCTAAATGTGTATTCTTTATGGGATTTATCTCATATCTTCTTTTCATATTCAAATGCTTTATCAATACAGCTTTGAGCATGTTTTATGCATAGCTGTTGCATTTTCATAAAAGATTTTACACCAGGGTGTAGTTCCAACTTAGGTAATTTATTTTTGAGAATTTGAGCAGGAGTGTTTGGGACATAACCTAACCAAAGCTCAAAAGGCTTTTTCTCAGTGACAGAATGAACAGTGCTATTATATGCAAATTCAAGACCAGGCAATAGAGTGACCCAGTCATGAGTAAATCTTTCATTGTCTTTATATTCTAATCCAAAGTCACAAGAACTTCTAATCGTATCTTCCAGATTTTGAATCATTCTTTCAGCTAGACCATCAGTCCAAGGATGGTGAGCTGTAGACAACTTTAACTCACAGCAAAAATATCCATCAAAGAGGTCCAAAACTCAGATGTAAATTTTGAATCTCTATCAGAGATAATGGATTTTAGAAATCCAAAAATATTAAAAATGTAAGTCTACCATAAGAAAGCTAATTCATTTGTGGATACATCTGTGTGGGTTGGAATAAATTTGCACATTTTTTTGAATCTATCCACTATTACCCAACAAGATTTATAACAGTCTTTACCTGCTACAGGAAGACCAGTGACAAAATCCATGTTAATTATTTTCCAAGGAGCATAAGTTTCTTCAATATGTTGTAACCCTGCTCTTTTACCCGTCAACCTTATAGATTTCTGGCAGGAATCACAAGACTCAACATATAATTTTGTATCTTCAGACATATTAGCCCACCAAGAAGTGTTTTTGATTCTAATCAATTTTTTTAAGATCAAAATGACCAGCTAATATGTAATCATGACAAAGTTTGAGGATAGTTTCTTTCATAGAAGGAGGAATTACAATTACATTAGTAAGCTTTCTTCTATAATATATATAACCATCTTCAATAGAAAACTTTCCCTTAATCAAAGCATTTTGATACTTTGCAGGAAGAGTTTTAATCAATGCTTGAATTGAAGCATTCTTAGGATCATTTAAGATAGTAACTAATTTATTTAAATCACAATACTTATCATATGAATCCAGAATTAATTGTAATAACTCTTCTTTCATATCAACTATAAATATACCATGGATATGAACAGTATCATCTTCAGGTACATAAGCAGGATTGGAGTCATTATTTGGAAGAGGCAATCTGGAAAGCATATCAACATTGGAGTGAACATTTCCAGCCCTATGGATAATTGTCATTCTTTCTCTGTATTCTTGAACAGCAAGTTGCCATATAAACATATTTCTATTAGGTATTTTCAGGGTTAAGAGGTGCTATACAGCACTACAGTCAGTTACCAATTCTAACTTTTGGTCATCCAGGTAGTAATGAAGCTTCTTAAGAGCCCAAAAAACTGTTAAGCACTCTAATTTAGTGGTACCATATTTCAATTCACTATTTCTCAAGGTTCTTGAAATATAACAAATTACAACCTCTGAGGATTTATCATTAATAATTTGTTTCTGGTGAAGGGCAGCACCCAGACCAACAAAGCTAGCATCTGTGTACAATACAAAAAGGTTGTTTAAATCTGGAAGAGCCAAGATAGGGGCTGTCATTAGACAACATTTTAATAAATCAAAAGCTTTTTGACACTCATTACTCCAGATAAATGCAACATCTTTTCTAGTTAGTTTGGTAAGAGGCAAGTCTATGACTTGATAATTTTTAATATATTGTCTATAATAGCCACACATACCCAAAAAACTTTGGATTTCTCTTACAGAAGTTGGTGCCTTTACATTTTGAATTGCAGCAACTTTGTTGTGGTCTATGCAAATTTGTAGGCCTGAAACAACATGGCCAAGGACTTTCAAAGATTGAAAATAAAATTTACACTTTTTCAAGGATAAGGTCATATTGATTTCATCCATTTTTTGAAAAAATCTATTTAAGTGAATCATATGTTCATCAAAAGTTTTAGAAAAAACTATAATATCATCAATATACACCATGAGCCATCCCTCAATTATTTCCTGATGGAAAGTGTTATCCATGACTTTTTGAAAAACTGAAGGGGCATTTTTAGGGCCAAATGGCATTATAACATACTTATATACTCCCATATGAGTAGAAATAGGTAAAAACTTTTGAGAATTTTTTTCAATTGGAACTTGATGATACCCTTTATTACCATCCAGACAACTAATAAATTTTGCACCTTGCAAGGTAGAATATTTTGAATTAATTATGGGTAAAGGATAAATATCGTCAACATTATAGGTGTTTAATGCTCTGTAATCTCCACATAATCTAGCTTTATCTTTTTCATAAGAGATTAAAACTGGAGAGATGACACAATATTTTGGTGTAACATCTACTTTTTCAATAATATTCATACTCAATAAAGTGGAGATATTATTTTCTATATCCTTTCATTTTGTGGGAGAAGCAGGGTAAGGTTTTTTCTTTATGCTAGGTGGTATTTCATTCAAATTTCAAGATACAGAAATTTTCATTTCATCTTTAACCAAGCCTAAAACATGGGAACCATGAGCAAAAGCCATTGGGAAGGATGTAATTAAGGCTACTATTGAATTTTTTAGGTCATCAGTTAATTTATCACCAAATGAAGCTGTTTTAATTTCAGATAATAATACATTCATTTCCTCTGTTTGTCTACCTGTAAATTGGATCAAAGAATGACAAGATTTTAACAAGGGTGCAGAATGCTTTTTAGAAGAAGAAATTTTAAATTTTCTTTACCATTCATTTCTAAAGTAAAAAATTATTTGAAGGATCCAATTTAATGCCAAACATGGTTAAAATATCATTTCCCATGATATAAAAATTGCTTAAATTGTCATTTTTCATCATAAAAAATTCATATATAGCTCTGAAAAAACCACCATTATATTTAAAGAATACAGTGGTTTTGTATTTGCCAATGGGACATAAAACAGAACCATAACCTTTCCATTTTTCAGATGTTATAGGTAATAATTTGCATTTATAATCCTTATCTACAGAAGCAAGTGCTTTCTTAGACACAACACTTCCCCCAGCACCAGAGTCAAGAATAACCTCAACATTTTTACCATTGATGATAACTTGTGCCTTCAAGGGTGATATTAGAATGGAACTGTCAGTAATATCTCTAATTTATTCAGCATTTTCTACAGAAGATAATTCAATATCACAACTATCAGACCAATTATCTAAATATTGGATATCTTTTTCTAAAACCAGAACTTCCTGAGAAGCCTCATGATCATAAGATATATTTGTATTACAGTCACTTGAGGAATCATCAAGATGACCTTCAGTATTCTCAGATTCTTCATTTTGTTCTACAAGTTGAATTTTCTTGTCACAAATATGTCCTTTTTCTATGGTTTATTACATTTAAAACAAGTATTAGTTGCATATTTCTTTGGAGAAACTGGGGTAGAGGGTTTACCAGTTTTATCTGGAAGGTTTGTGGAGGGCTTTTGTTGGTCATGATAAGATTTAACAGGATAATTCCTTGGCTCATATCTATGATTTAATAATACTTCATTACAAATATTAATAAAGGAAGAATTCTCTCTCACATGCTCAGTCCTTTCCACAATAAAATCTCTTAGAGAATTTGGTAATTTATAGAGAATTTTATCTCTCCAAATATCATAATCCTTCTAGGATCCATGGCTCTAACAATTTTTGTAATCTTCATAAGGAAAAAAATAGTCTTTTCAGGAGAGGAGGACACATATTTAGCATGCTCATATAATCTCTGCTGGGAAAGCCTGAATTTGGAACCACCAAATTGATTTTCAATCAATGTTTTCCACACTTTCAAAGTATAATGTTCATTGTCCAATAAGACAGATTCATACCACATAAAAGCCACATTAGAAAATAAAGAAATTAATTTCAAGACAATTTCTTCATCTGGAAATTTATAAGAGTTTTTAAGATTATCAATTCTGTGAAAAAAGTGTTGCCAGTCAGATGAAGAGTCACCATAAAAAGTGGGATATTGATCCAGTTTGGGCCAATTTTTCTGGCTACTGTGATGGTCCATCCTTTGGTTTGAATTATTTATCATTAATAATTCCTGAAGTTTAGCCAGGTGTTCAGAAATTTTGTTATTTACAGAAACAGCTAGTACATGACCATTACAAGATTTTCTGATTGTAGAAAAAGATTTTACAGACTAATTTTCAGTTTGTTTAATGGCTTAAATATGGGGAAAAAAGAGTTGCTCTGTTCAGGTTCCTTTCCCTTATTTTTATGCAGCTTATGGGCAGCATTCTCATCTATACCATGATTATTGATGGTTAAGGCTGAAAATTTTTCCTGCAGGTCAGACACATAGTTTCTTATCCTTGGAATTTCAGACATCTGGTCATTTATTTTTGGAGGGGATAAAACATTTCTGTCCTCAAAAACTATGTGTTTGGTACTTAGTGCATGTAAATCATTTTTTATCTTTTTCAACTCATTTTGTAGTGATTTAATTTCACCTTTTAATGAATAATTTTCCTCAATAAGCGGTTTCAATTAGCTCAAGGTTTTATGCAGACTGATATTCTTATCTGAGATAGCTCTATGGTCACTCCTTATTTATTTTTGTTGACTAAGAACAATATTCAAGGTTTCTTTGATTTTAAAATAAGCTGTATCTTGTACATAAGAACTTACTTTACAATGCAAGTGCAAATTATTTAGTCTATCACTCTCATGTATTAACACATCTCTCAAATGTTTGTCTTTCACAACCTTAAAATAAAGTGTATCTTTCAATATTTCTTCAGAAGTTTTTTCAATTAAAGTATAGACTCCAGGGGAAACAGAATCATTCTTAATTGCAAAAGAAGGATTAATTAAAGAAGTATAACTCAAATTTAAAGGTTCATCAAATGATAATTTTCTAATTACATCATTGGGGCTACTCATTAAAGGAAGCTGTCTTTTTAAGGGTTTAACCTTTCTTTCACCAGGATCCACAATATTACCTGTGAAAGAAGATTTGTTATTATACATACCAACATGTTTATCAAACAAATTTCTTACCGTGGCAAGGGAGGAAACATCCCCTGTGCATTCTTTATTCTGCCTCCCTGATAAGGATGGGGCTGAGGAGATGGATGGTAGGTTGGTGTCCTGGTTGGGCCAGGGTGTTGAGCTGTTGGTTGCTGAACATTCTGTTGGTAATGGTTCATCAAGTAATACCATTTCCACTTCTCCTCCTGCAGAGTGTTTTGATTTTGAGTGAAGGAGCTGGGTGCCTGATGGGGCTGAGGTTGAGGCTGAGGCTGAGAGGCTGGGAAAGGAGGAGGTTGAGCCTGTTTGGGATTTAATAACTCCTACATCTGTTTCCAAAGTGTGTCTACTCTTGCCTTGTACTTCATACTTTCTGCCTTCAGTTCTTTTATGTGACTGGATAGGTTGTTTACTTGTTGAGTCAGTGGTATCTTTTTTATTTTTATACCCTTTAGTGGATTTTCCTGAATTATCAGAGGTTTTGCTTCTCTCAGAGGTGTTTGGTGAGGGGGGTTTGCCACTTCTCCTGTCATTTCCACGTTCTGAAGGTTTTTTGTCGGCTGAGTAATTTTTGTAAGTTAATTTAGAAGAACCTACAGATTCAGTGTCAACATCCACTTCAATCTCATACACATGTAAGTTATTGTCAAGGTTGACTTTTGGTCTAGAAGCTTTGGTACGGTGTTATATGAAGATTTTAAGGATTTATTTGACTCTCAATAATTAGGTACGTATTTTCTCAATCAAGGATGATTCTTTTACTCAAAGATAAGAGGTAGATTTAAATATTTATATAAGTTATAGATTAGGATTACGTCTTCTGTAAATACTAAAGATATAAAATATAAGAAATAAGTTTTTAACTGTTGTAGTTGTTGTAATTAGTGAGTTGGTAAAAAAGAATGATTAAAAGACAACAAAAAGAGAGGCCTTTTATAGGCAAAGGAGAGACAAAGCACGGCAATCAAATTCTAAAAACAGTAGGAAGAGAGAGAGAAAAGAACATTCCAGAAAGAGTATTTCAAATAATAAAGTTATTCTAAAAAGAAGGTGTCAAAAAGATGTATTTACAGAGTATGTCAGAAATACATCAATATATTTAATATTTACTGTAAAAGTCAATCCTAAATAAGGAATTTGATTTTTTTGTATATATTTAATATTATTTGAATATTTAAATCTTATTTTATCTTTATATTTATTTTTTAATATAAAATTTTATTTTTTCCCAACCTGTCAAATGAGCACGGTGTTGGAGAAAAATATAATGGACAAAATTATATTTTTAATTTTAATTATTTATTTAATTAATTAATTTTTTAATTTTAACATTCTGTAATTAGTTAATTTATTATAACTAATTTTAATGTAACTAAATTATAATTAAATAATAATTAAAAATGATAAGGTGCGGCTTCATCCAGTAAATAATTAATTATTTCACTGGGTAAGTCTAGTAGCCTGGCTGACACTCCCTCACTCTAAAAAAAACAATAAAAAAAATGCTATGATTTTTTCTTTTTATACTTTTTTAGTAGAGTAGGAAGATTAGATATCTCCTTCCCAGGTATCCAAGAATCATATTCAGATGATTTATTCTTGAATCTCAATAAGTATTCTGTACCTTTCTCAGCAGTGACTATTCTGTCATTTAAAATTTTTTCAATTTCTGCTGTCTCAGTGATTTCATTTGGGGTTTTCTTTGGTCTACCCCTCCTTTTTGAAATAAATCACTATTGGATGTGTAAGGTTTCAAAAGAGATATTGGAAAAACAGGATGTTTTCTGTCATATGGGGAATACAGAATAACTTCAACTGCATTATCTCCAATCATTCTTCTGACAACAAATGGACCAACAAATGGATCTTTTAATTTGTTATTACCTTGTAAGTTGAAGTGGACTGTAGAAATCAACACTTCATCACCCTTTTTAAAAGTGTATTCTTTATGGGATTTGTCCCATCTTTTCTTCTCATATTCAAATGATTTTTCAATACATTTTTGAGCATGATTTCTACATAGTTGTTTCTTTTGAAGAAAAGATTTTACACCAGGATGTATATCCAATATAGGTATTTTGTTATTGAGAATTTGGGCAGGAGTATTAGGAACATATCCAAGCCAGAGCTCAAAAGGCTTTCTTTGAGTAAAAGAATGAACAGTGCTATTATAAGCAAATTCTAACCCAGGAAGTAAGTTAACCCAATCATGAGTGAATCTGTCATTATCTTTATACTCAAGGCCAAAGGCACAATATCTTCTTATCATGTCCTCTAAAGTCTGAATCATTATTTCAGCTAAACCATCAGTCTGAGGGTGATGGGCAGTAGAAAGTTTCAGATCACAACCACAAACATCCATCAGAGACATCCAAAATTCAGAAGTAAATTTAGGGTCTCTGTCAGAGATTATGGCTTTAGGAAAACCAGCAGTATTAAACATATGAGACCACCATAAGAAAGCTAATTCTTTAGTGGAAACATCCTTGTGGGTAGGGATAAATTTACACATTTTTGTGAATCTGTCCACAATAACCCAACAAGAGTTATAACTGTCTTTACCAGCAATAGGTAATCCTGTTACAAAATCCATGTTTATTATTTGCCATGGAGCATCAGGAGGTTCAATATGTTGCATTAATCCTGCTCTTTTACCAGTTAATCTTTTTGATTTTTGGAAAGAATCACAGGATTCAACATATAATTTTGTGTCCTCAGACATATCAGCCCACCAAGCAGTGTTCTTAATTCTGATCATTGTTTTGTCAAGATCAAAATGTCCAGCTAATATGTCATCATGACAAATTTTCAAGATGATTTCTTTCATAGAAGGAGTAATAACAATAACATTACTCAACTTTCTTCTATAATATAGATATCCTTCATCAATTGAAAATTTACCTTTTTCCAAAGCTTTTTGGTACTTTGGTGGAAGGGTTTTAATTAATGCTTGTATTGAAGCATTCTTTGGATCATTTAATATGGTGCATAACTTTTTCAAGTCAGTGTCCTTATCATATGATTCCAGAATAAGCTGTAATAGCTCTTCCTCCATATCAACCACATATATCCCATGGATATGGATAATTTCATCCTCAGGATCATAAGCAGGATTAGAGTCATCATTTGGTAAAGGTAACCTTGATAACATATCCACATTTGAGTGACCAATACCAGCTCTGTGAATAATTGTCATTCTCCCTCTGTACTCTTGAACAGCCAGCTGCCATCTAAACATATGTCTATTAGGTGTTTTCAAGTTTAAAAGGGATTTAACTGCACTGCAGTCAGTGACAAGTTCAAATTTCTGGTCATCTAGGTAATAATGAAGCTTTTCTAGAGCCCATACTACAGCTAAACACTCTAATTGAGTCACACCATATTTCAATTCACTATTTCTCAAGGTTCTTGAAATATAACAAATTACTACTTCTGAAACTTTATCATTTATCACTTGTTTTTTATGGAGGGCAGCACCAAGACCAATGAAACTGGCATCAGTGTACAAAACAAATGGTTGATTAAAGTCAGGTAAAGCAAGAATTGGTGCTGACATCAAACAGTGTTTCATAGTGTCAAAGGCTCTTTGTCTTTCACTATTCCAGACAAAAGCAACATCCTTTCTAGTTAATTGGGTAAGGGGTAAAGCTATGACTTGGTAATTTTTAATATACTGTCTATAGTATCCACACATTCCCAAAAAACTTTGGAGCTCTCTCACTGTTGTAGGAGCTTTCACCTCTTGTTTGGCTTCCACTTTGTTCTGGTCAACACATATTTGTAAGCCTGAAACAACATGACCAAGAACTTTTAAAGAATGGAAACCAAATTTACATTTCTTCAAAGCAAGTGTCATATTTATTTCATCCATTTTCTAGAATACTTTACACAGGTGTTTAAGATGGTCCTCAATTGTTTTTTAGAATATAATGATATCATCAATATAAACCATCAGCCAACCTTCAATTATCTCTTGATGGAATGTGTTATCCATTACTTTTTGGAAAACTGAAGGGGCATTTTTAGGGCCAAATGGCATCCTAATATACCTATAAATACCCATATGAGTGGCAATAATCAGAAAGTTCTTTTTCACGTGCAGCAAAACCACTTTGATCAGTCATTTTAAGATTCTACTGAAATGAAGGAAAGAGACAAAAATTAATTAGTCTTTATTTTTAATTTTTATTTAACAGAAATAAAATAAAAATAATAAAAAAAATCTTTTTAGGATAAAAATCAACTTAAATAAAATTAAAAAAAAAAATTTAAAACCAGGATAATACAATCAACTGTAGAAATAAATTAGAATTTCTATTAATTTTTATTTTCAGGATTTAAATCAACTAATTTATTACCAGGATTTATTGTCAACTGAAATAATCAAATATGAATCTTTATTAATTAAAAAAAAATTATTTTAACTGATCACTTAACTACCAGGACTTAATGTCAACTGAAGTAATTAAATATGAAGTTTTATTTTAAAATTTTATTACTGATCACTTAACTACCAGGACTTAATGTCAACTGAAGTAATTAAATATAAGTTTTATTAATTAAAAAGATTTATTGGATTACCAGGACTCAAAGTCAACTGAAGTAATTAAATGTGAATTATTTATTAATAAAAAATATTATTGTCAGGACAATTTGTCAACTGGAACAATTAAAATTTAAATTAATCAGGACAAATGTCAACTGAAAAATTATAATAATTATTTTATTTAATAAAAAATATTATTGTCAGGACAATTTGTCAACTGGAACAATTAAAATTCAAATTAATCAGGACAATTGTCAACTGAAAAATGATAATTATTATTCAAATATAATTATTTTATTACTTCTGGGACTAAGAACAGTTATTGCTCTATTATGGTCAACCAGGAAAAATAAAAAAAAATATAATAATAAAATTAAATTCCAAATTACCAGACACCTCCCCCTGCAAAATGAGCAAATTAATGCCACTTACAGAGTGCTGAGTAAAAGGAAATACGTAGCAAATGAAGAGTGAAGAGTAACCCACTAATAGTAATAACAATAATTACCACAATATATACGATCTTTAGTCAGTATATGAGCATAAGTTTTGGAGCGCAGTTCGATTCCCGTTCATCGCAAAAACTTTTATCACGTGACATATGACGTTTGTCGTTTTCTCGCCTCCACTCGTCCTTTACAGGTACTTGTATGCCGATGGTCCCCTCGATTACGCCTCAAGTAACTTTGCGCCATCGATATTTCAGAAAGGATCCCAATTGTCAAGGTTCACTTTTGGTCTAGAAGCTTTGGTACGGTGTTATATGAAGATTTTAAGGATTTATTTGACTCTCAATAATTAGGTACGTATTTTCTCAATCAAGGATGATTCTTTTACTCAAAGATAAGAGGTAGATTTAAATATTTATATAAGTTATAGATTAGGATTACGTCTTCTGTAAATACTAAAGATATAAAATATAAGAAATAAGTTTTTAACTGTTGTAGTTGTTGTAATAAGTGAGTTGGTAAAAAAGAATGATTAAAAGACAACAAAAAGAGAGGCCTTTTATACGCAAAGGAGAGACAAAGCACGGCAATCAAATTCTAAAAACAGTAGGAAGAGAGAGAGAAAAGAACATTCCAGAAAGAGTATTTCAAATAATAAAGTTATTCTAAAAAGAAGGTGTCAAAAAGATGTATTTACAGAGTATGTCAGAAATAAATCAATATATTTAATATTTACTGTAAAAGTCAATCCTAAATAAGGAATTTGATTTTTTTGTATATATTTAATATTATTTGAATATTTAAATCTTATTTTATCTTTATATTTATTTTTTAATATAAAATTTTATTTTTTCCCAACCTGTCAAATGAGCACGGTGTTAGAGAAAAATATAATGGACAAAATTATATTTTTAATTTTAATTATTTATTTAATTAATTAATTTTTTAATTTTAACATTCTGTAATTAGTTAATTTATTATAACTAATTTTAATGTAACTAAATTATAATTAAATAATAATTAAAAATGATAAGGTGCGGCTTCATCCAGTAAATAATTAATTATTTCACTGGGTAAGTCTAGTAGCCTGGCTGACAGTTATACATTCTGTTAGCCAAACAAACGGACATTAAAAATGTGAAAAAAAATAAAAATTATTTAATGATTCAAATTATATTTTCAAAATAAAATATAATTAATTGCTTTTTTAACAAACCAAGAAAAAAGAATTTTTAATTTTTAATTCAAAAATCAATTAATTAAAAAATGTAATACAAATATATGTAATTACAATTTTTTATTAAGAAATATTAATAATTATAATGGGACTAAACAACAAAGGTTTTATAAGTCAACCAAAAATAATTTAATACCAAAAAATATATTGGCAATATTGGGACTAAGCACTGAGTACTATTATGGTCAACCAGTAAATCAAAAAATATATTAATAAAATTAATTTAATAATTTATTAAAAATTTAATTATCTTTAAGGACTAAGAGTATAACTCTATTATGGTCAACTAGGAAAAAAAAATTAAAAAAAATTTGAACACTTAAACTCAGTGAATCAGCAATTAAGCCACAATCACTGTTATTGAAATAAAAATTTAATAATATAAGTGAGAGGTTCAAAGGTTAACTATAGTGATTTAGAAATCTCTTCAAAATTATATATTATTTAATTTAATATAAACCTAACAAGGCAAACCCAAGTTCAAAACACAGTCACAGCAAAATTCTAATTTGGCTTGGGTATTCCCTGTGCAGTGTTGTTCATCACAAGGTGGAATATTGGCGTCATCATTTGGAAAGGCCTCCAAGTGTAAGCTAGTCTTCTAGAAGAAGGAGAAGAAAATGGCAAAATAAAAAGGAAGAGGAGAAAATGGGGAAAAGGTTTTGAGGAAATAAACAAATAAATTAATATAATGATTTTGGAAAAAAAGGCGACGAGAATTTCCTAAGTTTGACACAACCGTGAGTCTGATTAAATTATAATATATTTATTCAAAGTAAGTATTCCTATCTTTGTGCGGTAAACACTGTTATTACTAATAGACTGTTTGCAACCGTAGTTATTTATGTAGACTTTTAATTAGAATTATAGAGCTAATAAAAATAATAATAAATGTAATATATTAAAAAATATGTTTTAAATGATGAGTGTATTGTCAGCCAGGCTATACCAGGAGCCCAGTAAATTTTATGTCAATTTAATGTAACTAAAAGAGGGCATAAAAATTTTCTTATTATGTATATAAATTAATCTTATATTTCATAATGAAATGATATATTTATTTTATTAAATATATATAAATATTATATTAATTTTATTATTATATAAATTATTAATACATTTAAATTAAGCATGATATATATTCTATAAATTATGGCACATTTTTTATGTATTTAATATATAAAAATTAATAATTAATTAATTATAAATATATATTATAACTATAAGTGTAAAATTGACTTATAATTTAATTAAATTAATAATTTAAATTTAAATATTAAATAAACCTTTGTCATACATTATTAAACAATAATATTGGGCGCTTTTTTGACCCTTAATTGTGTCAGTAAAATTTTTAAATAAATTATTATACTTATTTAATAATATGGTATTAAAATTCTCACTTTAAATTAGAAATATCATTAAATTAATTATATGTTTCATTTAACCTAATTATTGAATTAATTACATGGTTAAAACCATTAATTAAAATTGCTTTATACTGGATTGAATTGATTACATGGATTATTGCATGAAAATAATTCTAATTGTTTTAATTAAACCCTTTACATCCTACTTTAATGTTTGTTTTGGATTACTTTTCTCACAGTTCTTATGTTTCAGGCTTACTTAGTTACTACTATTTTAATTAACTGGTTTGGGAACTTATGGTGGGAAAATTTGTTACTTATTCATGGGTTTAGCTAATTGTTTTATGTTTTTCTCTTAATATCTATGTTTCATTTCTATTTTTTTATATTCATGTTTTAGCTTATTAATATTTTTTATAAACTGATTTGTGGCGCCTCAGAGGTCCTGTGGTCTATAAAAGGGCTTGGGTAATCCCCTTTAGCTATCACTTATATTACACTCAAATTGAACATATCTTTTAGATATAATACGTTTATTTCTATTTTTATTAGTATAAAATTTCTAATCTAAATATTATATAAATAATTAATGGTTGCTCTAAGTCTATTAATAATTATAATTGTGAACCGCGCACTGCTAAATAACTTACAAGATTTAAATATTATAAATTGAACCTTACCACTGTGTCACTGCTCAAATCTCATCGTAGCATTTTCTTTATTTTTCTCTTATATTTTATTAAACTATTAATTATTATAAAATTCTCTTTATCATTTCTCTATTCGTTTTCTCCTTTTCCTCCTTCTTCTAGAGGACTGGCTTACACTTGGAGGCCTTTCCAAACAACGATGACAATACGCCACCTTGCGACAAACGACATTGCACACGGACCACCCAAGCCAAAAAGGAATTTTTTTGCCGCGACTTTGTTTCAAACTTGGGTTCGAACTTTTAGGTTTATATTAGATTAAATAATATATAATTTTGAAGTTATTTCTCAACCACTATAGTAAGTTAACGTTTGCACCTCTCACTTATATTATTAAATTTTTATTGCAATAACAGTGATTGTGGCTTAATTGCTGATTCACTGAGTGTAAGTGTTCTTTTTATTAATTTTTTTATTATTCCTAGTTTACCATAATAGATTAATACTCTTAGTCCTAGAGGATAAGTTGTTTTAAATAAACTATTAAATTAATTTTATAAAAATATTTTTGATTTATTGGTTGACCATAATAGTACTCAGTACTTAGTACCAATTTGACAATTTATAATTTTTGGTATTATTATTTTGGTTGACTTATAAAACCTTTGTTGGTTGGTCCCATTATAGTTATTGTTATTTCTTAATAAAAAATTGTATTTACATATATTTCTATTACATTTTTTGTTAATTAATTAATTTTGAATAAAAATTTAAAATTTTTGTTTTGTTAAAAATTCAATTATTTATCTTTTATTTTGAAAATAACAATTTGAATCATTAAATTAAATTTGATTCTTTGTTCACAGTTTCAATGTCTAGTAGTTTGGCTAACAGCATGGATAACTTAAATATGGATGAGATTGAAGTGGATGGTGACACTGAATCTGTAGGTTCTTCTAAATTAACTTACAAAAATTATTCAGTTGACAAAAATCCTTCAGGACGTGGAAGTGGCAGGAGAAGTGGCAAACTCCCCTCACCAAACACCTCTGAAAGAAGTAAAACCTCTAATAAGTCAGGAAAATTAGCTCAAAGGTATAAAAATAAAAAAGATACCACTGACTCAACAAGTAAACAACCTGTACAGTCTCATCAAAGAACTGAGAGCAGAAAGTATGAAGTACAAGGCAAGAGTAGACACACTCTGGCAGCAGATGCAGGAATTATTAAGTCCCAAACAGGCTCAAACTCCTCATTTCCCAGTCTCTCAGCCTCAGCCTCAACCTCAGCCCAATCAGGTACCCAGCTCCTTCACGCATAATCAAAGCGCTCTGCAGGTTGAGCAGTGGAAATGGGATTACTTGATGAGCCATTACCAACAGAATTTTCAGGAACCAACAGCTCAACACCCTGGCCCATCCAGGACACCAACCTACCATCCATCTCCTCAGCCCCATCCTTATCAGGGAGAAAGAAGAAAGAAGGCACAGGGTAAGTTTCCTCCCTTGCCATGGTGAGTAATTTGTTTGATAAACATGTTGGTATGTATAATAACAAATTTCTTCAGGTAATATTGTGGATCCTGGTGAAAGAACAGTTAAACCCCTAAAAAGACAACTTCCTTTGATGAGTAACCCCAATGATATAATTAGCAAATTATCATTTGATGAACCTTTACATGTGAATTCTACTTCTTTAATTAATCCTTCTCTTGCAATTAAGAATGATTCTGTTTCCCCTGAAGTCTATACTTTAATTGAGAAAACTTCTGAAGAAATATTGAAAGATACCCTTGATTTTAATGTTGTTAAAGGCAAACATTTTTGAAGTGTGTTAATACATGAGAGTGATAGACTAAATAATTTGCACTTGCATTGTAAAGTAAGCTCTTCTTTACAAGATACAGCTTATTTTAAAATAAAGAAACCTTGAATATTGTTCTTAGCCAACAAAAACAAATAAGGAGTGACCATGGATCTTTCTCAGATAGGAATATCAATCTACATAAAACCTTGAGTGAATTTAACCCCCTTATTGAGGAAAATTATTCATCAAAAAGTGAAATTAAATCTCTAAAAATGAGTTTAAAAAGCTAATAAATGATTTCCATGCACTGAGTGCCAAACACACAGTTTCTGAGGAGAGAAATGTTTTATCCCTTACAAAAGTAAATGACCAGATGTCTTAATTTCCAAGTATAAGAAACTATGTGGCTGACCTGCAGGAAAAATTTTCAACCTTTACCATCAATAATTATGGTATAAATGAGAATGCTGCCCATAAGCTGCATAAAAATAAAATAAAAGAAACTGAACAGAGTTCCTCTTTTCTTCCTCATATTTCAGCCATTTAAAAAACTGACAATGAGTCGGTAAAATCTTTTTCTACTAGCAAAAAATCTTGTGATGGTCATGTAACAGCTGTTTCTGTAAATAATAAAATTTATGAACACCTGGCAAAAATTCAAGAATTATTAATGATAAATAATTCAAACCAAAGGATGTACCATCCCAGTAGTCAGAAAAATTGGCCTAAATTGCACCAATATCCTACCTTTGATGGTGATTCTTCATCTGATTGGCAAAAATTTATCCAAAGAATTGATAATTTAAATAAATCTTTTAAACTACCTGATGATTAAAATTGTTTCTAAGCTAATTTCTTTATTGTCCAATGTAGCCTTGATGTGGTATGAATCTGTTCATTTAGATAACAATAATTATACATGGAATGATTGGAAATCCTTGATTGAGAATCATTTTGGTGGTTCAAAATTCAGGTTGGCTCAGAAAAGACTGTATGAGAAAACTAGATATGTATCCTCCTCTGTTAAAAAACCCATTTTTTTTCTTATGAAAGTATAAAAAATTCTGAGAGCAATTGATCCAAAGATGGATTATGATATTTTTAGAGAAAAAATCTTGTATAAATTACCAAATTCACTTAGAGATTTAATTGTAGCTAGAACTGAGCATGTAAGAGAAAATTATTCTTTCATTAATATATGTAATGAAGTACTGCTCAACCATAGATATGAACCAAAGAATTACCCTGGAAGATCTTATCATGATCAAAATAAACCCTCTACAAAGCCCCCAGAAAAACCTGGTAAACCCTCTTCCCCAGTTGCACCTAAAAAATATGCAACAAATACTTGTTATAAATGTAACAAATGATGGAAAAAGGGTCATTTTTGTGACAAGAAAATTCATCTTGTTGAAAAAAATGAAGACACTGATGAAGCTGAAATTGAAATCAATAATTCTTTTAGTGACTGTGAAAGTAATATCTCCTATGACAATGAATCTGTAAAAGATGTATTAATGTTGGAAAAGGATGTCAATTATTTAGATAATATATCTGAAGAATGTGTATTGGATTTATCTTCAGTGGAAAATGCTGAAATAATTAAAGATATCAATAACAATTCTATGTCCATATCTCCTTTGAAGGCACAAGTTATCATTAATGGTAAAAAAGTTGATGTAGTTCTTGACTCTGGTGCTGGAGGAAGTGTAGTGTCTGAAAGAGCCTTAGCTTCAGTAGATAAGGAATATTTGGGTAAATTGTTACCTATGACTTCTGAAAAATGGAGAGGGTATGGTTCTACCTTGTGTCCCATTGGCAAATACAAAACCTCTGTATTCTTCAAATATAATGGTGGTTTTGTCAGGCTATTTGTGAATTTTTTGTCATGAAAAATGATAATTTAAGCAATTGGTTTATTATGGGTAATGATATTTTAACCATTTTTGGTGTGAAACTGGACCCAGCAAATAATTGCTTCACCTTGGGATTGAATGGCAAAAGAAAATTCAAAATTTCCTCCCCTAGAAACCTTCTGGGCATCTGTTAAAGTCTTGTAACTCCCTGATCCAGTGTAAAGGCAGACCAAAAATTGAAATGGATGATTTATTAAATGAAATAAATACTGCTTCTTTTGGTGATCAGTTAACTACTGAAAAAAAGGATTCTATAATTGCCTCAATTACCTCCTTCTCTATGGCTTTTGCTCATGGTTCCCATGTCTTAGGAAGTGTTCAGGAAGAAATGAAAATTACCTTATCCTGTAACTTGAGTGATATTCCTCCTAGTCTTAAGAAAAAACGATATCCTACTTCTCCAACAAAAAGAAAGGATATAGAAGATAATATTGCCAAATTATTGAAAATGAATATCATTGAGAAAGTGTATGTCACCCCCAAATATTGTGTCATCTCCCCAGTCTTGATTTCTTATGAAAAAGATAAGGCTAGATTATGTGGAGATTACAGAGCATTAAACACTTATACTGTTGATGATATTTATCCTTTACCCAGAATTAATTCAATACATGCTACCTTGCAAGGTGCAAAATTTATTAGTTGTCTGGATGGTAATGAAGGGTATCATCAAGTTCCAGTTGAGAAAAATTGTCAAAAATTTTTGCTTATTGCTACTCATACAGGAATATATAAGTATGTTAGAATGCCATTTGGCCCTAAAAATGCACCTTCAGTTTTCCAAAAAGTCATGGATAACACTTTCCATCAGGAAATAATTGAAGGATGGCTTATGGTGTATATTTATGATATCATTACTTTTCCTAAAACTTTTGATGAACATATGATTCATTTAAATAGAGTTTTTCAAAAAATGGATGAAATCAATATGACCTTGTCATTAAAAAAGTGTAAATTTGGCTTTCAATCTTTAAATGTTTTTGGTCATGTTGTGTCAGGACTACAAATTTGTGTAGACCACAACAATGTTGCTGCTATTGAAAATGTAAAGTCACCAACTTCTGTAAGATAAATCCAAAGTTTTTTGGGTATGTGTGGCTATTATAGATGGTATATTAAAAATTATCAGGTCATAGCTTTGCCTCTTACCAAACTAACTAGGAAAGATGTTGCATTCATCTGGAATAATTACTTTCAAAAAGCTTTTGATGCATTAAAAGTTTGTTTAATGACAGCTCCTATCTTAGCTCTCCCAGATTTCAAAAAACCATTTGTCCTGTATACAGATGCTAGCTTTGTTGGTCTGGGTGCTTCCCTTCACGAGAAACAAATTATTAATGATAAATCTTCAGAGGTTTTAATTTGTTATATTTCAAGAACCTTGAGAAATAGTGAATTGAAATATGGTGCCACTCAATTAGAGTTCTTAGCAGTTGTTTGGGCCGTTGAGAAGCTTAATTACTACCTAGATGACCAAAAGTTTGAAATGGTAACTGACTGTAGTGCTGTGAAGTCCCTCTTAAACCTAAAAACACATGATAGACATATGTTCAGGTTGCAACTTGCTGTTAAAGAATACAGAGGAAGAATGGAAATTATCCATAGGGCTGGAAATGTTCACTCAAATGTTTATATGCTGTCAAGATTTCCTCTGCCAAATAATGACTCCAATCCTGCTTATGTACCTGAAGATGATACTGTTCATATCCATGGTATATTTATAGTTGATATGGAAGATGACTTATTACATTAAATTCTGGATTCATATTATAAAGATTCTGATTTAAATAAATTAGTTACTATCTTAAATGATCCTAAGAATGCTCTAATTCCAGAATTGATTAAAACTCTTCCTGCAAAGTATCAAAATACTTTTCTTAAAGGAAAGTTTTCTATTGAAGATGGTTATATTTATTATAGAAGGAAGCTTACTAATGTAATTGTAATTACTCAGTCTATGAAAGAAACTATCCTAAATCTTTTTCATGATGAAATATTAGCTGGTCATTTTGATCTTTAAAAGACATTAATTAGGATCAAAAACACTGCTTGGTGGGCTAACATGTCTGAAGATACAAAATTATATGTTGAATCTTGTGATTCCTTTAAGAAAGCTAAACAGTTGAAAGGTAAAAGGGCAGAGTTATTACAACATATTGAAGCACCTGATGCTCCTTGGCAAATCATTAACATTGATTTTGTCACTGGTCTTCCTGTAGCAGGTAAAGGCAGTTATAACTTTTGTTGGGTAATAGTGGATAGATTCACAAAAATGTGCAAGTTTCTTCCCACCCACAAAGATGTATCCACAAAGGAATTGGCTTTCTTATGGTGGTTTTACATGTTCAATATTATTGGATTTCCAAAAGCCATTTTCTCTGATAGAGATCCAAAATTTACATCTGAGTTTTGGACCTCTTTGATGGATATTTCTGGCTGTGAGTTAAAGTTGTCTACAGCTCACCACCCTCATACTGATGGTCTAGCTGAAAGAATGATTCAAACTCTGGAAGATATGATTAGAAGGTATTGTGCCTTTGTATTAGAATATAAAGACAATGACAGATTTACTCATGACTGGGTCACTCTATTGCCTGGTCTTGAATTTGCATATAATAGCACTGTTCATTCTGTCACTGAGAAAAAGCCTTTTGAGCTTTGGTTAGGTTATGTCCCAAACACTCCTGCTCAAATTCTCAAAAATAAATTACCTAAGTTGGAACTACACCCTGGTGTAAAATCTTTTATGAAAATGCAACAGCTATGCAGAAAACATGCTCAAAGCTGTATTGATAAAGCATTTGAATATGAAAAGAAGAGATGGGATAGATCCCATAAAGAATACACATTTAACAAGGTTGATGAAGTGTTTATATCTACTGCTCATTTCAAACTACCAGATAACAACAAATTAAAAGATCCTTTTGTAGGACCATTTGTTGTTAAAAGAATGGTTGGAGATAATGCATTAGAATTTGTATTGTACTCTCCATTTGATAAGAAACATCCTGTTTTTCCCATTTATTTGCTTAAGCCTTATACTTCCAACAGTGACTTATTTCACAAAAGAAGGGGAAGACCTAAGAAAAACCCTCAGAAGTCACAGAAACTGCAGAAATTGATAAAATTCTCAATGATAGAATTATCACTTCTGAAAGAGGTACTGAATATTTATTGAGATATAAGAACAAATCATCTGGACATGATGCATGGATACCTGGCAAAGAAAAATCAAATCTTCCTACTCTGTTAAAGAAGTACAAAAAGAAAAAATCTTAGAATTTTTTTTATTGTTTTTTTAGAGTGAGGCAGTGTCAGTCAGGCTATACCAGGAGCCCAGTAAATTTTATGTCAATTTACTGTAACTAAAAGAGGGCGTAAAAATTTGCTTATTATGTATATAAATTAATCTTATATTTCATAATGAAATGATATAATTATTTTATTAAATATATATAAATATTATATTAATTTTATTATTATATAAATTATTAATACATTTAAATTAAGCATAATATATATTCTATAAATTATGGCACATTTTTTATGTATTTAATATATACAAATTAATAATTAATTAATTATAAATATATATTAGGGGGTGTCAATGTTGACCGATCCGCAATTAAATTAATTGCAGAAAATAATCTGCATACCCCAATTATCTTCGGCAATTATTTTTGCTAATAATTGGGTTATTAGACACTTTATGTGTTAATGTTCACCTCTTATCTGACATTTTTATCCTCAATATTTGATAACCACATCTTGGACAACTTTCTGGATATCCCAGCCTTCTACCTTGATGCGCACTTCCATTCTCATCATATCCTGTTCATTCTATCCGCTCATAATTTCTCCCCATTTCATCTATTTGAAACTGCTCCTTTTCATCTCGCTATCTCATCTGCTTGTTTCTGCTCCTTTTCATCTTCATTTATAATAACATGCCTCGTCATCCTAGATCCTCTCCCAGGCAGCCATCACCCAGTTGTTCTTCAATTCCCACTACTTCCTCTTTTCCCCGCTCAGCTGAGAAATCAAAGACCGTTCAATCAAAAAATAATGAACATCTCATTCTTATCAACTGGCTGAAAACCAAATCTAACTATGATTCTTGTTTTGGTACTGAGTATGCCACTAAAGTAGGACGGCCCCCCGCATCAAAAGTTAATGGCTATCTTCTAATGGCAAATGAATTACGGAATAAGACCAAGGGAAGGACTGATCTTTTGCCTAAACAGATGTCTGAACGATTCAAGCATTACCGAGCAAAATACAAGAAGGCAAAGGCTCTTTCATCTTCCACTGGTTTTGGGGTTACCGACAACAATATAACTAAGGGCATAAAATCCATAGACGATAAACTTGAAACTTTATGACCTTACTTTAAAGAGATGGATGCAATTTTTGGAGAGCGAGCCGATGTTAATCCTGTAAACATGTTGGATGGTGAAGATCCTATCTCCGAACATGATGTCAAAGAAAATCTTTTCCCATCCTCTTCCTCCACTCAAGCCTCCCCTCTTCTAAATTGTACAAATCTAGATAGCTTTGCTATTGATACTATTGGCAATTTAACCCAACCCAATCTAACTCAGGTCTGTTTTTTTTTCTTTTATCTTATCAATACTTTTTTTAATTTACTTAGATTTTCTTATTTCTTAAAAGGCTGATGAACAAGCCCAGGACCCACAATCAACTGAGTCTGAAGCTAGTGACAATGATGAGGAAGAAAATATGACCTTGAACAAGAAGCGTAGGGCTTCAAGTAGTCTAAATTTCCACTCACAAAGAAGACGAAAAAGTGATACTTCATCACAAACCCCTTTTTCTTCGATGGAACAGTTTTTAGAGAGACGTGAAGCTGGTAAGTGATATCATACCTATTAATACTTTAATCTGCTTTTCTTCTACTTTTTGTTAACATTGCTTATCACTCTAGAACAAGTGGAAGCTGCTAAAGAGACTCTAAAGTTTGAAAAGCAAAAATATGAGCTCTCTTTAAGGAGGGATGATAGGCTACAAGATTTGGAAGAGAGGAAGTACAAGCTCTCTTTACGGAAGAATGATTGGGCCCATGATTTGGAGGAGAGGAAGTACCAGCTCTCTTTATGGAAGGATTATCGGGCCCAAGATTTGGAGGAGAAGAAGTTTGAGTTAACTCTAAGTATTGAAAAATCAAAAAAAGAGGAGAAAACACTCGAACATCAAAACCTATTAGAGCAGATGAAATATAAGTTTGATCATGAAGAAAATTCCAAAAAGAAAGATTTCTTGATAGAATGTGTTAAAGCTAATAAATCTGTTGAGGAAATTGAACGTTTAAAGAAATTTTTGGATGACTAGTTTGTTTTATTTATCTCACACTTCAACTGTTCATATTTATTTGTACATAAAATTTCCAATAATTTCCTTTATTTCATTACTCTCCCACTTTTTTTAAATAAAATTTTCATGTCTCCTTTGAAAATTTGACGATCCCCCACCCCTGGATTTTTTTGAAGTAAGGGGTGGGTATCACAAAAATTCTTTCATATCATGAATCTTGAAAGTCTTATATGAAAATTTGGCTTTACTACCTCCTGCATTTTACTGGTATCCCAAAAATTCTTACATGTCAAGAATTTCACAAGTCTTAAAAGAAATTTTGGCAAAACCCCCCATGAATTTTATTGAAGTAAGGGATGGGTATCACCAAAAAATTTTCACCAAAATATTTACAAGTCAAAAAAATTCTATATCTGTTTTAAAAAATTGGCAATACTCTCCCCTGCATTTTATTGAAGCAAGGGGTGGGTATCACCAAAATTTTTCTAAGTCATCAATTTCACATGTCAGATTTGAAAATTTGGCAATACCCCCCCCTGCATTTTATTGAAGTAAGGGGTGGAAGTCATCTAAATTTAATATAATTACATAAATTATTAAATAAATATCTAATATATATCAATTTCCCTAGTTTATAGTGATGACAATTCCTCAAGCCAAAATGCAGACCAAGTCTAGAAACAAAAGTTTGGGACTTTCTACAGGTATAGGCAAGAGGAACCTCACGAATCAAACAAATAAATGTTATCATGATTACCTGTTATACAACCAAAGGTCGATGGCTCATCACATTACTTGAGAAAATTGATATATAAAAAATATTTATTAAATATTTATGAAAAAATATAAATTTTTTAATGACAACTCTAATCCCCATACTTTTTGGATCTAGATAAAGTTTTTTTAAATCGAATAACTTTACCTTCTTTCTTTACCTTCTTGATTCTTTGTATCAACTTATTACTGATTTGAAATGAGCAACCAAAATGTGTGAAATCTTGACAGGATTCCAAACCAGGAGGAGCTTTGGTCGTTTGATGATTATCCTGAGAAGAATTCCAAATAGTTTCAATGATACCATTTCCCAAACCAAAATCAATGATGCACCGGTGGTCTGGAAAATATAAACCATGTCCTTTGATTTTAGCTGGAGATGGTATTGGGTGGCCAGTTATCGGATTGATATATGAGAATATTCCAAAAGTAAGAAAGTTGGCATCATTCCTATCAATATGAATCCTATTGTGAAATCCAGAATGAGTGATAATAACATTAGAAAATAAAAGATATTTGTGGCTGATATCTTCCCATTTGGAGTCACACCAATTCGGTATTCCAACTTTGGTTTCAATTTCATGATTTTCTTCAAATGCTTTATTACAGAGCTTTTTGAGTTGAAAAGCAAGAAAAGAGTCAAAGGAAGGTAGAGTGTCCCATAAGCGAAAATCTTCATCTTTTTGAGCTTTAGTGATATTCTTGACCAACGAATATATGCCTATATAAATGAAATGCCTAGATAATAATCATATAAGAGTTTCAGAATCCTTATCCTCTAAATATGCAATATAAAAATGTGAAATAAGACAAGTGAAATTTGGAAAAAAGGCTCAACTTCAAAGGTCAAAATCTCAGCAACCACTGAACCTAATTCAAACCTGTTTGTGGAAAATGAAAGATATGCTTTAGTAGAATCTTCAGTTAAAGGACATGTGATTTAAATAAACCTAACCCTAATTTGTTACATAAAAAAATGAAATAAAAATTTAAATTGAGATAAAAAAGGCTCAACTTTAACAGTCAATATCTCAGCAACCACTGAATCAAATTCAAATCTGTTTGCAGGAAATGAAAGGTAGCCTTCAGGAGAATCTTCAGTAAAAAGAACATTAGATTTTAATAAACCTAACCCTAATTCCGAGTCTGATTTTCAAAGTTTTACAAAAACTTGAAAAGTGGTAATGAAGATGAGATCAAAAGGAGTTTTATAAGTTCACTTTTATCCAGATAAGAGTCATACATATATTTAAGTATAAAGTTTTCATAAAAGGAGTGAGATATCATATAGGCATGAAAAAAAGGAGATGAAACTTACCTTGATTGAAAAGTAGGAAAAATAGAGTGAGAAAGATTGATGTTGGAATTGTGGGGAAATTGAATATGGAGTAAGTGAAATGCATAAAAAATGTGCAATGTATGTGTTACAATGAAATGGAGCCAAAAAAAAGTGAAATAAGGGAAAGGGGGGATAATGACAATGCCAAGGAGGGATGAAGAGTAGGGTGATGGAGCTAAAAAATAAAGTAAAGAGGGAGAGAAAAAAAGGTTAATTATACCATTGAAATCCAAAATAACCACTTACAAAAAAAATTAGATAAAAAAAATAAAATAAACAGAAAAAAACAAAAAAAATTATAATTAGTAATCAAAAAATCAACAAAAAAGAATAAAATGACTTACCTGGAGAGATGAGATGACAAAATCAATGAAACAAAATTGTTTGAGGGATGTTGGAGGAGAATAGGAAAAGGATATGAGGGATGAATGAAAAAAAAAATCTCTGACAAAATATGCAATTTCAGAAAATATGCGATTTCATGTTGAGCTGGTGAAAGAAAACCAATGAGCCATCCAAAAAAAAGATATTCACCGTAAATTCAAAAAAAAAATGAATATGCAACAAACCAAAATACAAAACCAAGTGAATAAAGTACACAAAGAGGACATTTAGAAAGTATGAAAACTTAAAAATTAAAAATTAAAAGCGTTGCAAAGTGAAATGTTGGAGAGTAATTGGCATTATAATAGAACGTATGCCAGTTGATTGAATGATTTGTGAATCAAGGGAGGGGAGTGCCGGTGGTGGTTCAGGATCCTCTTCTTCATAAAGATCATTCCACTCATCCTTTAAATCAGCAAGAATATTGTGGAGTATTATGCAAGTCAAGATCCAATGATTTGCAGTTTTGATCTCCAATTTTTTTTGAAATTGGATTCTGAGCTCCCAAAGACTAGAAAATTGTCCTTTTAAAATACCTATAGCATGTTCAATTCGTACTCTTGATTGTGCAAGGTGATAATTAAAGGCAGTTTTGGGGTAATTTTCTGAATTTGCACCACGGAAAGCAGGTATAATGTACTTTCCACTTGCATATGCTGAGTCTGCAAGGAGGTACTGAGATTCGTCAAAGTATGAGTCAGGGGATTGAGAAATCCTCATTCATTGGAAGACAGAAGAGTCATGACATGATCCAGGGCAGCCACTGTGAAAAGCAATAAATTTTTTATTGACATCACATACAAGTTGAACGGCGATAGAGTATCTAGAAAGAAAATAAAAAGTTAGATTGTAAAAGATGAGAACTTGGAGAAGATTTGGAAGAAACCTTATTTTGCGATCAAAATAATGGTTGCCATCATGAGCAGAGTTTTGACTCAAAGGTATAGTTGTGCCATCAACAAATCCTACGCAGCCAGGGAAACCTTCAGCTTGCATTACTTGAGAGGATTCAAGTCGCTGTTCTGGAGTTTGCCAAGCAAGAGTTTGAGACTTGAGGGAAAGGATAGCAATCATACAGCGCTTGGTGTATAATATCACGGTACCATATCCTATGTTAAAGAGATTATCCAAACGTCTTACAGCAGCACCATTTCCATTTGAGCCAAAGCGACATAGAGCAACAGCAAGTTGGATGGCAGGATTACGCTGTTTGTTATGAGAATTGTTATGGAAGATAGGATGTTCAGAAATGAGTTGATAAAGTTTGAAGAAAGAATCGGGAGAAGTTCTAAAAAGTTGGGTGAAGTTTAAATGAGGAATGTTGAGAATGGAGGCCAGATCATATCGGGGATCATGATAAAGATTTGGCCCCCTGGTGATGATGTAACACTTTTTGGAAAGTAAACACATATAAGCTAAAGCATCTTCCAAATCAGAGTTAGATTTATAGTAGAGAACTAAAAGTAAAGTGATGGCATTAATAGTGGAGTGAAGTAGCCGTCTAGTAGAGAGGTGTTTCATTGTTGCCGGTGGAAGGGTTATGTGATGAGGGAAGTGGGAATTCACAGCCAAATGTGCAGTTGGGGTGTGTAGATAGAAAAAAAACTTAAGTGTTCGCCACCAAAATTAAGTAGCATAGAGTGAGGAAATACTTAAGGATGGCATCAGAAATTATGAGTCATGTGACTTTCTTGAAAATCCATCATGGATGAGATGAGTTTGGGATCAGGAATTAGGAATGAAAATTAAGGTATAAGAGGCGGGATAATGCATTATTGTGGATTTCTTATCCACTAGCCCCAGGGCTAGTGGATAAGAATCTTCCGCAATTAATAATGTCTGATCCCGGGAAAAAAATTACTGATCCCTAATTGCGGATCCCTGAACATTGATACCCCCTATTATAACTATAAGTGTAAAATTGACTTATAATTTAATTAAATTAATTAATTAAATTTATATATTAAATAAAACTTTGTCATACATTATTAAACAATAATGTTGGGGGCTTTTTTGACCCTTAATTTTGTCAGTAAAATTATTAAATAAATTATAACACTTATTTAATAATATGGTATTAAAATTCTCACTTTAAATTAGAAATATCATTAAATTAATTATAGGTTTCAGTTAAATTAATTATTGAATTAATTAGATAGTTATAACAACTAATTAAAATTTCTTTATACTGGATTGAATTGATTACATGGATTATTGTGTGAAAATAATTCTAATTGTTTTAATTAAACCCTTTATATCCTACTTTAATGTTTGTTTTGGATTCCTTTTCTCACAGTTCTTATGTTTCAGGCTTACTTAGTTACTACTATTTTAATTAACTGGTTTGGGAACTTATGGTGGGAAAATTTGTTACTTATTCATGGGTTTAGCTAATTGTTTTATGTTTTTCTCTTAATATCTATGCATTATTTCTATTTTTTTATATTCATGTTTTAGCTTATTACTATTTTGTATATACTGATTTGTGGCGCTTCAGAGGTCCCCTGGTCTATAAAAGGGCCTTGGGTAATCCCCTTTATCTATCACTTATATTACACTCAACTTGAAAATATCTTTTAAATTCAATACATTTATTTCTATTTTTATTAGTATAAAATTTCTAATCTAAATATAATATAAATAATAAAAGGTTGCTCTAAGTCTATTAATAATTATAATTGTGAACCGGGCACTTCTAAATAACTTACAAGATTTAAATATTATAAATTGGACCTTACCGCTGTGTCACTGCTCAAATCTTGTCTTAGCATTTTCTTTATTTTTCTCTTTCATTTTCTTAAACTATTAATTATTATAAAATTCTCTTTAGCATTTCTCTATTCCTTTTCTCCTTTTCCTCCTTCTTCTAGACAACCTGCTTACAGTATAATAAGTGATGCAGCTATAGGGGATTATCCAAAGCCTTTTATAGGAAAAGGACCCTCTGAAGCGCCTTAAATAAGTAATTAAAAAGTATTAATAAAGTGAAAAAAGAATATAAAGGAATATAACTAAAACATAGAGATTAAGAGAAAAACATGAAACAATAAACTAAACCCTTGAGTAAGTAGCCAATTTTCCCACCATAAGTTCCCAAAACAATTAATTAAAATAATTAGTAACTAAGTAAGTCTGAAACATAAGAACAGTTAGTAAAATAACCCAAAACAGATATTACAGTGAGATGTAAAGGGTTAAATTAAAACAAATAGAATTTTTTTCACACAAAATATCCATGTAATCAATTTAAACCAGTATCAAGCAAATTTAATTAATAGTTTTAACTATGTAATTAATTCAATAACTAGTTTAAATGAAACTAATAATTAATTGAATAATATTTCTAATTTAAAGTGAGAATTTTAATACCATTTTATTAAATAAGTGTTTTAATTTATTTAATAATTTTACTGACACAACTAAGGGTCAAAAAAGCGCACAATATTATTGTTTAATAAGATATGTATGGCTTTATTTAATATATAATTTAAATTAATTAATTTAATTACATTATAAGTTAATTTTACACCTATAATTTATAATATATGTCTATAATTAATTAATTATTAATTTTATTTATTAAATACACAAAAATGTGCCATAATTTATAGAATATATATCATGCTAAATTTAAATGTATAAATAATTTTTATAATAATAAAATTAATATAATACTTATTATATATTTAATAAAATAATTATATCATTTCATTATGCAATATAATATTAATTTATATACATAATAAGCATATTTTCATGCCCTCTTTTAGTTCCAGTAAATGGACATAAAATTTACTGGGCTCCTGGTATAGCCTGGCTGACAAATTAACTCTTTTTTTTCTTTCTCCCCCTTTTTTCTCTTTTTTACTCTCCATCTGTCATGCACCACATGAAACTTGAAGCAAAAGTACCTCAATTACACCACTATTCAAGCCTAACTCATATTAATACAAAAAAAGCAATCTTTGAATAATTACTTTCTATTGTGTTCTCAAATTAGTCTCACTATTCAAACTTTAAAATTATCTTTAAAAAAATAAAGATGCTTACACTTTTAAAACTTAAGCAATGTACGTGCAGTCTAACGCTGTAGACAATCCTATAGTACTAGCTATAGGCCTTGACCAAGGGAGTTGGAGAAAAACCAGAGAGAAAATCCCCTGTCCCTTTAGAAAAATAGAGTGAGATTTACTTGCTAAAGTAAGTTGGTTCCTGTTTTGCTAAAGCCCCTTTTCAACACACTTGACTGCTTGATGAGCCAAGAAAGTAGTCACCAGACAGACTACCAGACCAAAGAGCTGAAATTTAGAACAATGTCCACACCAGAGACAGCAAAGATACTTGATTTAGGCTGCTAATCCACACCAGAGACAGCAATAATACTTGCTATAGTTTGCAAGACTATAACAGAGAAACAGTTGCCAAAGTTAAGTTAAATGAAGAACTCACTTGCAACAAACACAGCCAAATTGTGGCCAGAAAACAGTGAAACTGAGTGAGGAACAAGGATATCACCTCCGGATGGTTTTATGATAATTAAAGTTGCCCCAAACTGTCTTATTCACTATGTACACACAGACCACTATCTAAGAGCCCATGCACACCCACCAATCTGGCGCCTGTACCCGCCAAATTGAATAAAAAACCATCCTGAAGCACTCCCCAACCTTCTAAAACAGAGGCAGGAGGGCCGCCTGATGTCGGAGGTGCCTCCTGAAGCGGCCCAGCCTCCCTGAAGCCAGAAAACCAATAAAAACAACTAATCTACTTTAAAAAATTAGCTACAACTACTAAAACCTTTAAAACACGGAATTTCACTATAACATTGAGACATGAAATAAAGAGAAAAATTAGCTCTATCCAATGGTACTAAGCACTTATCCCTAAGACTTAAGGTTAGCCCTCAAAACACAAAAAACAAAATTAAACAGCTATCTTTTATAAATGAAAAATGAGGAAATGACCCCTTAAAACTTAGAATATGAAAAATGTCTAGAAGACATAAAATATAGAGAAAAGCTGGGGCTACCCAATGATGGTACCCACATACCCGCAGACCCAATATCCACGGAATAAAACCAGAAAAATAAACAATTCCTTAACAGATTTTAATTAAGACATGCACAAACAGCGCCAAATCACACAATAAAGGCCCCTGCCAATGTTGGAAGACCACATCCTCCCTCCAATTAAGAATGTCCACATTCTTTCTTCATAAAATCACCATGTTCAACCTTCTTCCCAAATCTGCCTCTGAAATGGGTCCTTACCAATACTGCATTGACAATAATTTAATCTGAACCATCACACCTCCTGTCCATCCATACAGAACATCATGTGATGTCTGCCAATCCAGAAAGAATACCTGCTACAGACCTGGTTCATTATATTCTGCAACAGATTCACCTCCACCTCAACCTGGTCCATCTTCTGCCAGCACCAAAAGATCTAGGCCATCCATCCTTATACCCAGATTAATCAAAAAGCTTCAACCTTCCCAGAAGAGTGCCACAACCCATAAAACAACTAGTTCCACCATCCCTGGTCCCTCTGATGGTAAAGAACTTTCATTTCTTCCTTCAACTTTAAAACTGATGACTTCTCAGTTCCTCCATCTTCTGATAGTGATGACAACAATGTAGGATCCATTGCACCACCAACACCAAACCACTTGCCCACTATCAAGGCCAAGTTTTAACAACACACATCTCAACAGAAACAACTTCTGCTTCACTACTTCCAATCCACTCCTGCTAGAGATCCACAGGACATTGAGAACAGAAGACACCTCATTCACCAGTTCAAGGCTAATTCTGAACACTTAATTTCCTCTCTTGATTCCCTCTGTAATTCCACTAGTACTTGAGTTTGATTCAGAAAAGAAAAATTGACCACACCCTCTATAGGATGTAACCACAAACAACCCTCAGTTTTAAGTCTTGGGGGACCATCCTCATTTTATAGTCTTGGGGGACTCAAAAACCTAAATCATAAACCCAGAACCAGAGATCAACCACATTAAGACACAGAGAAAAAACTAACATTCTGGCGTAATTGTAAATAGAGCTGCAAGCCCATCAATTACCCCCAAACTTGCCTTTGCTAAATTTGGAGGCTCCCCCTGTGGATATCCTCCACCAATCTTTCAAAACCAACTCCAACAACAAAACCCATTCCTCAGTTTATAGTCATGGGGGACTCAACCAACAACAATCCTCAGTTTAAAGTCTTGGGAGACTAACACAGTGTTCAGTTTAAAGTCTTGACTGACTATTCTTGATAAAATCTTGAAACCAGCCAGTTTAAAGTCTTGGAGAGCTAACAGAAACCAGATTTCAGTTTAAAGTCTTGATGGACTGATCTTGATACCATAGAAGTTTCAGTTTAGAGTCTTGATGCACTAACATCCAAAAAACCTAAGAAAAATTCTTGAAAACCAGACAGTTTAAAGTCTTGGAGGACTGATCTTGATACCATAGATTTTTCAGTTTAGAGTCTTGATAGACTAACATCCAAAAAACCTAAGAAAAAATCTTGAAAACCAGCCAGTTCAAAGTCTTGGAGGACTGGCGTAAATTTGCATAAAATAGACGCAGCCAATTTCATACAGAACACCTCTACAGCCAACCTGCTGAACTTCCACCTTCACTTCATCATCTACCCATCACTGACAAAAAATCTCCTTCCTATCTTTTTCCATCATCTTTTCTCACCACAGATCATGGCTGGATCTCCTGATGTTAACCCTTCTACTCTTCCTTGCTTCACTGCTCCCAAGGACTATGCCTGCAAACAGTGCATCCACATGTGCAGACCTTGCACATTCACTCTTCCAACTCCTGAAGCCAAATTCTACAACAGGGCTTGTGATTCTTGCTACTCCAAAAAGAAAAAATGTGACAGAGATGCCAACTACCCTATTCCTCCTCCTTCACCTTCTCATAAATACATCTCCAGATCCCCTACCAGATCCCCAGAGCTTGGTCCTTCCTCTTCCTCTTTATCTTCAGCACCTTCCAGAAGATCCAGAAGCTCAGCTTCCAGAACTCTTCCCAAATGACCAGCCTTAGCTTCCCAAGAAACTGCTTTTATCTCTGCTAAATTAGCTCCAAAATCTTCAAAATCAGCTCCTAGGCTTCTAGACCATGTCCAGGAGGCCCGACCCCCTCACTAGACAGTGAAAATCAGGCTCAAAACCTCCAAAAACAGCCAAAAAACAGCCAAATTCAATCAATCAACAAAAACAACTCTAGGCAATCACCTCCCACTGCTCCCAGAGCAATTCAGCCAACCCTTCCCAGATCCAAAAACTCCAAATTTTCCCAAACTTCTAGGAGACCTGCCAGAGGACCCCAGGAAGAAACCAGAGAACCTAACACTGCACCAAGGCAACAACTTCGTCCTCAGTTAATACAACAAAACTGCACCTCTCCTCTGTAAGCCAACTATTCTTCTGACAGTTCCATCCCTTCAAAAGCTCCATCCAGAAGAGATCAATCTGCTTCCAAATCACCCTCTCCTGCTCCATCTTTTAACAACCCTGGTACTCAATCACCAGCACTTCCTCCAGCTGAATACAACAGAAATATCAACCACAACAACAACAACATTCCCGCTGCTCAAACTAGGCCCCAGAAAAATCAGCCTCCTAGTTCACCTTCTTAAAATATTTCAGAGGAAGACCAAGAGAATCCATATCTTTCCCTGATTGATCCACCCACTATGACCATTCCAAAATCTTCAGAGATCCAAATTCCGGCTGCTTACAAATTTGATGAGCTTCCAATCTGTAAGTACCAAATTAATTCATCCCACTTCTTCAACAAAAATAATTACTGATCCAATCCTTCTTGTCTAGTTGGCACTCCTCCTCCTGAATCTACTATTGGAGTTGGCCAACCTCTAGAAACTTCTTTGACCCTGGATTATGGAGACATGAAAAAACACCTAAGCATCACCACGGGAAATCTAGGGGTGAATTGCTAGCAATCCCCTCTCTTGAAATTTAGAGTGTCCCTTAATTATGCCAGGTTTATGAATACTTTATAAACATTAGTAAATTAGAGTTAGATTTACATTTATTCTCAGATTGATTATAGACAGAATATCAACTGATTCCAAATTATGCACAAGTTGATCCTCCAGAACTTGATTTTGGTCCTCTGATGAGAACAAATTGACACAAATTGATCTAACCTAAGCTTATGAATATATAATAATTCAGGATACTTGCTCTATTAAATTTGATAATAAAAAAAATATTGATGAATTTATATAAAAAAAATTATTATGTAAGATATTAAATTATAAATTTAGGCATCATAGGAGGGCACCTAATAGAACTTAATTATACTATGTGACACCTTAATACTGTATCACGCAGTTTGAAACATTTAAAACAAAATGAGTCATAATGGGAAATGAAATTGCTTGGACAGACTCTTTCAAAATTAATACTGACCATAATACACAAGTATGAAACCTTGGTATCTATCCAATAAAAGATTTTCCTTCTGATAAATGGATTTTTCTCAGTTACTACCTGCTAAAAGGTGTCCTTCTGTGGTTTGTCTGACCTTCAGGGGGGTAATTTGGCCACATCACACTATTTCTATTTCCATGATTGACCAAAACATCATCCTCATTCCCATCTAAAGAGTTGATCTCATCTGACTGTGGCTGATCAAAGGGGTCCACCACAAGTTTAGCCAAAATTTTGGTGAACACTTTTTTGATGGATAGTGACTAACTGGTGCTTTCCGAAATTGTCCACCTCAAGTTAGGATAAACTTCAGGAGGATAAATTTATTATGAATACCAAATTAACTGAAGAATACTTTTGCCCTAGCTACTCTGCATCATAAAAGTGTCCAACTGAGGTTTAGCCATAATTCAGGTAGACACTTTTGGAAAGGCACAGTCTGATGGGTTTAATATCTATATATGGCAATAAGTATCAGTTTTTTATCAACATGGAGCTAGAATTAATTTAATATGGCCAAAGTGTCCACCTGAAGTTTGGCCAAAATACAGGTGGAAATTTTTATGAGGATTACTTGATGAAATGAAGAAGACTTGCAATTACTTTCCATCATAAAATTTTCAAACTTAAGTTTATCAAAAATTGTGGTGACACTTTTTCCAGATCCAGTCATATGGGATCAACTCTCTATATGGCAATGAGAATCAATTTTTAGTCAATCATGGCATTAGAAGTAATTTTATATGGAAAAACTTTCCACCTGATGTTTGGCCAAAAATAAGTTGGAAATGTTTATGAGGAATACTAGATTAACTAAAGAAGACTTGCACCCTACTACTGTCCATCATAAAAGTGTCCACCAGAAGAATTCTCAAACTTGTGGTTGACACCTTTGGCCTGGTCCAGCCATATGGGATCAATTCTGCATATGGAAATGAGGATTTAATTTGGTCAATCATGGTACTAGAAGTAATTTGATATAGATAAAGTGTCCGACTAAATATTGGAAAAAAATCAGTTGAAAACTTCATTTAGTTTTTCAAAAAATCAAATTAAGTAAAATTTTATTCCTGATGATGCCCATTTTATCCAACACCTCTTCTGAGCCTTGAAAGTAGGCATTTAGCTTGAATTTTGAATTTCATATAAAATCCCTATTATTCAACCTATTTCTTTTTTTCCCTTTTTTTTCTTTTAGATATCAATTAATTCCATGTAAAAAAAATCATTTTCATAATTTTTTACCTGTATTTAATAGAATCATTAAAGGTTTAACATCACCCTGTAAGCATTTGGCACATGTTTTTTTGCTATACTAATAAAAATAATAATATACTGGTAACAAAAAATTGATCAAATGATAAAAAATTAATAAAACAGAAAGATCAAATACCAGTGGATATGTTTTAAAAAAATACCAGTTGCACTGAAGAAGAGCTGCACCCTAGATACTCACCATCAAAAAAGTGTCCAGCACAAGTTCGGCCGAACTTGTGCTGGACACTTTTGGTCAGTTGCAGTCATATGAGATCAATTCTCACTATGGCAATGAAAAAGAATTTTTGGATAAAAAACTTCACTAGAAGTAGTTTTACATAGCCAAATTTTCTACCTAGATTTCATCCAAACCACAGGTGCACAATTTTTTACTTTGAAAAAAAGGCAATTTAGTACAATTTATCCCTGATGGCTCTCATTTGCTTCAACAACTCTACTGGCCTTTGATAGTAGGAATATTGCTTGGATTTCTTTTTTCATATTTGATCCCTTTAACTTAATTTTTTATTCCTAATATTGCTTTTGGATATCAATTAATAATTTTTATAATAAATTATTTTCATATTTTTATACATTTATTTAATAATATTATAAATGGCATAAAATCACCTGGTATGCATTTGGCACATGAGTTTTTTCTATACTTATAAAATTAAAAATATAATGGCGACCAAAATTAATCAAATGATATTAATGAGTGAGGAACAAATATAAAATACCAGTAGACATGTTTGTAAGAAATACTAGATGAACTGAAGAAAAATTCTTCTCTAGCTACTCTACATTAAAAAAGTGTCCAGCACAAGTTCAGCTGAACTTGTGCTGGACACTTATGGTCAGGTGCATTCAGATGGGAGCAATCCTCTCTATAAAAATGAAGATAAATTTTTGAAAAAAATTACACTAGAAGTAGTTTGATATGGCAAAATTTTCATGCTGAAGTTTTGGTAAAGCTCAAGTGGATTTTTTTTTATTTTTACAAAAAAGAAAATTTAGTGCAAGTTTAGCCCTGATTGTTCTAATTTAATTCAACATCTCTTTTTTCTGTTTATGGCAGGAATTTAACTTGGATTTTAATTTTTATCTTTGATTTCTTTTATTTTACTTTATTCCTCTCATATTGCTTTTGGATAGAAGTTTATTTTTTGTAAAATAAATCATTTTCATATTTTTTTACCTTTATTTAATAATATTATAAAAGGTGTAACATCACCCAGTATTCATTTGGCACACAATTTTTTGCTATACTGATAATATTAATAATATAATGGTGACAAAAAATTAATCAATTGATAAATATGAGTGAGGCACAAAGATTTAATAACAGTGGAAATGTTTATAAGAAATTTCAGATGATTAAAAATGACTTTCACCCTGGATACTCTTCATGATAAAAGTGTCCAGCACAAGTTTGGCCAAACTTGTGATGGACACTTTTAGTTGCATGCCGTCAGACGCAATCAATTCTTTTTATGGAAATGAGACTGAATTATCACTCCATCATTGCACTGAAAGTAGTTTTACATAGACAAATTGTCCCCTGGAAGTTTGTCCAAACCTAAGGTAGACAATTATTTCCTTTGGTAAAAAGTAAATTTGATCCATATTAATCTATGATGGTGCCTATTTTTTCTTAAGCCTTCACTGGCTCATGATAGCAGAAATTATACTTAATATCTTTATTTCATTTTTGATCTCTTTAATTTTAATCTTACCCTTTTATTTATCCTTTAGCTTTTAAATATCAATTTTATTTTGGTAAAACTGATAACTTTCACATTTTTTTATATTTATTATATTATATTATAAAAGTTGTAAAATCATCCAGTGTACATTCATTACACATTTTTTTTCTATACTAAAAACATTAATAATATAATGGTGACTAAAAAATAATCAAATAATAAATATGGATGACAAAGAAAGATCAAATACCCATAGAAATTTTTAAAATGAATATAAGATTAACTGAAGAAGACTTTCACCCTAGCTACTCTCCATCATAAAAGTGTCCAGCACAATTTCAGCTGAGCTTGTGCTGGACACTTTTGGTTGCATGCAGTCAGATGGGATAAATTTACTCAATGGAAGTTAAAATGATATTTTGCTCAATCATTGCACAAGAAGTAGCTTTATACTGCTATACTATCCTCCTGATTTTTTGGAAAACATCAGGTGGACACTTTTATTAATTTTAAAAAAAAGAAAAAATATTCCAAATCTAGAACTGGTGGTGCAAATTTGGTCTGAAAACTCAAATTATCTTTGATGGCAGAAATTTTATTTGAATGTTTAATTTCATATTTAATCACTTTTATTTTACTTTTTTATTCCTGTTTTTGCTTTCAAATATCAATTTATTTATTGTAAAACTAATAATTTTCATATTTTTTTTACTTTTATTTAATAAGATTATGAAAGATGTAGCATCTCCCAGTATGCATTTGGCTTACAAATTTTTTCAATACGAATAACATTAATATTATAATGGTGAAAAACAATGAATCAAATGATAAATATGAATGACACAGAAAGATCATATACAAGTGGATTTGTTTATAAGGAATACCTGATGAACTGAAGAAGACCTGCACCCTAGATACTCACCATCATAAAAGTGTCCAGCATAAGTTCGTCCGAACTTGTGCTGGACACTTTTGGTTGCATGCAGTCAGATGGGATAAATTACTCTACAGAAATGAAAATGACATTTTGCTCAATCATTGCACAATAAGTAGTTTGATATTGCCAAAATTTCCTCCTGATGAATTTTCAAAACTCATCAGGACACTCTCTTTGGTTTAAAAAAAAATAAAATATAGTGCAAGTTTAGCCCTGGTGGTGCACATTTGATCTAACACCTCTACTTGTTATTGATAGTGGGAATTTTCCTTAGATTTTTTTTTCTTATTTTATCCCTTTTATTTTACTTTTTTATTGCTCATATTGCTATGGATATCAATTTTTAATTTTTAAAATAAATAATTTTCATACTCTTATACCTTTATTTAATAATATATGATTAAAGGTGGAACACCACCTGGTATGCATTTTTCACACAAGTTATTACTATAGTAATAACGTTAACAATATAATGATGACAAAAAATTAATCAAATGGTAAATTTAAATGACACAGAAAGATCAAATTCCAGTGGAAATGTTTATAAGAAATCCCTTTTGAGTTTAAGAAGATTTGCTGTATGCCTACTCTCAATTATAAAAGTGTCCAGCACAAGTTCGGCCGAACTTGTGCTGGACACTTTTGGTTGCATGAAGTCATATGAGATAAATTCTCTCTATGGAAATAAAAAATGATATTTCACTCAATTATTGAAGTAAAGAATGTTTAATATTGTAAAATTGTCCCCTGGATGTCTGTCCAAACCTCAGTTGAAAATTTGTTAGCTATAAATAAAAGTAAGTTTAGACCAAGTCTTGACCTAGGGGTCCCCAACTGTCCCAACACCACTTCTGGCTCTTGATAGTAAAAATTTTACTTGTATTTTTTATTTCTTATTTGATCCCATTTATTTTCATTTAACTCTTCTATTACTCTTTTTAATTTTAAATATCAATTTATTTTTTTAAAAACTAAACATATTCATATTTTTTTAAATTTATATAATAATATTATTAAAGTTGTAACATCACCAATTTTGCATTTGTCATGCAGGTTTTTGCTATACTAGAAACTTTAATAATATATATGGTGACAAAAAATTAATTATAAGATAAATATGAATGATAAAAAAAAGTTAAAACCCCAATAGAAATGTGAAAAACAAAAAAGTGATGTAGTGAGAAACACTTCCACCCTAGCTACTCTCCATCATAAAAGTGTCCAGCACAAGTTCGGCCGAACTTGTGCTGGACACTTTTGTTCAGGTGCAGTCAGATGGGATCAATTCTCTCTGTGGAAATTAAATTAAAAAAATGCTAAATAATTACATTAGAAGTAGTTTGGTATGGCTGAATTATCCACCTTTAGTTTTTCCAAACCTCAGGTGAAAAATTTTTTATCTTTAATAAAAATTAAATTTTATCAAATTTAGCCCTGATGGCACCCATTTGTTTCAACACCTCTACTGGCTCTTGAAGGCAGGAATTTTTCTTGAATTTTTCTTTTTCATATTTGATCTCTTTTACTTTACTTTTTTATCACTCATGTTACATTTGGATATTAATTTATAATTTTGGAAAAGAAATCATTTTCATATTTTTTTAACATTTTTTAATAATATTATAAAAGGTTTAATATAACATGGCATGCAATTGGCGCAAAGGTTTTTTCTGCACTAATAAAATTAATAAAATTCTAATGACAAAAAATTAATCAGATAATAAAATATGAATAACACAGAAAGATCAAATACCATTTGACATGTTTTAAAAAAATAACAGTTGCACTGAAGAAGACCTGCACCCTAGATACTCTCCATCATAAAAGTGTCCAGAAAAAGTTCGGCCAAACTTGTGCTGGACACTTTTGGTCAGGTGCAGTCAGATGGGATCAATTCTCTCTATGGAAATGAAAAAAATTATTTGATAAGAAACTTCACTAGATGTAGTTTGATATAGCTGAATTATCCACCTAGAGTTCATCCAAACCACAGGTACACAATTTTTTATCTTTAAAAAACAATCAATTAAGTACAATTTATCCCTGACGGCTCTCATTTGCTTCAACATCTCTACTGGCCTTTGATATTAGAAATAATACTTGGATTTATTTTTTCATATTTGATCGCTTTAAATTAATTTTTTCATATTTGATCGCTTTAAATTAATTTTTTCATTCCTCATATTGCTCTTGGATATCAATTAATAAATTTTAAAATAAATTATTTTAATATTTTTATACATTTTTTAATAATATTATAAAATGTGTAACATCACTCAGTATGAATTTGGCACACAATTTTTTGCTATATTTATATAATTAATAATATAATTAAGACAAAAAATTAATCAAACAATATGTATGAGTGAGGTACAAAGATAAAATACCAGTAGACATGTTTGTAAGAAATACCAGATGAACTGAAGAAAAATTCTACCCCAGCCGCTCTCCATCATAGAAGTGTCCAGCACAAGTGCGGCCGAACTTGTGCTGGACACTTTTGGTCACATGCAGTCTGATGTGATCAATTCTCTCTATTGCAATGAAGATGAATTTTTCTTCAATAATTGCACTAGAAGTTGTTTGATATGGCAAAATTGTCATCCTGAAGTTTTGGTAAAGCTCCAGTGGATTTATTTTTATTTTTACAAAAAAGAAATTATAGTCCAAGTTTAGTGCCACTGGTGGGCGTTCACCCCATCATGTCTACTTGCTCTTGATGGGAGGAATTTCACTTTAATTTTTTATTTCATATTTGATCCCTTTAACTTTACCTTTTTATCCCTCATATTGCTTTTGGATAACAATTTATTTTTTGTAAAACAAATCATTTTCATATTTTTTTACCTTTATTTAATAATATTATAAAAGGTGTAACATCACCTGGTATGCATTTGGCACACAAGTTTTTGCTATACTTATAATATTAATAACATAATGGTGACAAAAATCAATCAAATGATAAATATGAGTGAGGCACAAAGGTCAAATACCAATTAATCAATAGTTCTTTTTAATATTATAAATTTTTTGATTAAATAAAATGGTAATAATGAATTATATTTTTCATCCACAATTCCACTCTAATGATTCCCACTGCACAAAAAGGGTTCACTTGGTCCTTTCTTTACTGCTTGTGCATATATTTTATTGCCCACAGTACTACAATTTTTTGTAGTGATTATCCCACATCTGATTCAGGAATATTTTTAAACAATATAAGTTTTTTTTAAAAAAGACCTTATCATATCCAATATCCCACAAAAAATACAACCTGTTTTTGTATTAAAGCCCGTTAATTATTAAGAAATTGTTAAAATAATTAGATTAGACCCTGGCACAGCTAGATTCATACCAACCGACCTAAAGTCTTTTCAATATTGAAAACAATTAAATAAAATTATGATATCATACTAAATTATGGGCACCAACCATAATTCAGCACTTCTCATTTGCTCTGCTACAAAATGAGTGCATGTAGCATTTTTCTAACGTCGGACTGTTTTTCTTCCTTCCCTCACACCTTTAGTCCAGAATGAAAATTTAGTATGAGTTTTGGTCAAAATGGTTTGCCAGTGTTATCCGTATGCAATATGAATTCATATTGGATATTTCTATTTATGCATAAAATATACTCGTTAAGCATAATTTTTTTTGCATTTTTCAATCATTATGCATATTTATGCATATTCATATGCATATTCATTATAAAGATTTATATGCATATTAATATATTTTATTCATATACGTATATGCACCTTTTTTTGCATATTCAATATGCATATTTTTAATGCATATTCAATATGCATATTTTTAATGCATATTCAATATGCATATTTTTATGCATATTCAATATGCATATTTTTTATGCATAATCACTATGCATATTTTTTATGCATATTAATTCTTCATAGTCATTATGCATACACTTTGGATAGGCAATTCACATCAATTTTTAGCATGCAATAAGTATCCACCATGCAAATTCAAATGCATATGCATCTATATCATACACGCAAAATATATTCAAGTTTAATATTTGAATATTAAGGTATGCTAAGTGATGTTGTTCAACCTTTTGCCAAACCTGAGATTAACTGATGTTCAATGTGGTTCTTAAGCTCTGCTCAAGGAGGGATTGTTCTGAATTCAATCTGTGACAGTTTATTTTTTCAATGTTTCTTCATCAGATTTAAAAACATCTTTCTGACAGTTTCAGGATGGTTTCCCAACAGTTTCCTGACAAATTCCTAATAGTTTCAAAAAGAGGGAACTGCTAGCAGTTCACCCCCAGATTTCACGTGGTGCATCATGTGTTCCAACATGCTAAAGGCCTTTGCCCTCCATGGACCTTTGAATGACTTTGAAAAATCCCTGAGAAAGTGCCTGTTGGACGACCACTGGAAGATGTCTAGGATCATTAAGCACACCTTCCAGCACTCCATTCCTGCCTCTTCTTCTTCCTCCTCTGAACTTCCCTCTAATCCAATTCCTGCCCATTACAATCCATATAATCTCTCCAGCCAGATGCACTTCAAAGAACACAGTGCTTCCCACAATCCCAACAAAAAACAAAAACAACATCACAATCCGGACCAGCCTCCAGAAGCTTCATCATCCAGACAATGAGCTCCTGAAAAAAGATTAGAAACATAATAATAATATAAAACAATTAATAAAAATAATTTCAGAATTTTTTTTTTTTTAACTAAACTACTTATCATAAGAAAATTTAAAAATAAAATGTAAATGAACTAAATAAAATAATATGAAATAAATAATTATATATAAAATTGGTATCCCCCAGCCAATTGATGAGCTGATCCCCTGATACCTTACCCACATCCAAGTGCACCTTGATGTGGATACACAATTAAATATTTTAAATGATTAACAAAAAACAAAAAACAAAAAAATTTAGAAATTACAGAAGATAATAAAAATAATGAAACACAGAAATAAATGAAATAAATAAAAAAAGAAAATAGCATTGCCCAGCCAATTGATGAGCCTTTCCCCACCAATGCTTGCCCACATCCAGGTGACCCTGATGTTGTACACCCTTTATTTTTGATTTTATAATTTTAAACAACCCCCATAAAAAAATTAAAAGAGAAAAAGAGAAAAACGAAAATAATCTAAAACTACTATCTAGCAAAAACATAACTGCAAAATCAAAGACAGTCCAGCTCCATAGATGGTCCAATAAGAGAAAGTCCGGTCCATACAAATGATCACTGGGTGGGCTCCCTCCAATAAGTAAAAATGATGGGAGACCACCAGTGATCCACCGCCAATCCAAAAGAACCAAAGATAAGGAAGCCAGTCCCAAACCAGTTTAAATTCATAGTGGACTTGAAACCTGAATAATAAACAACAGAACTATAATTCAACTAGGAAAAACAAAAGACTTGAAACAGACATTCTGGGGTAACTGTTCTACAGAGCAGCCAGCTCATCAGTTACCCCCACACTTGCCAAGATAAAATTCTAGAACCCCCCCCCCTGGGTACCTTCTAGCAAAAACACAACATCCAACACAATAAACCCAAACCAATAAGAGTGAAGAGTCCAGCACTTGAAAACCAAAGAAAGTTCCAGTTTAAAGTCATAGAGGACTAAAAACCTGTGAAAAGAAACCAATACTAGGGTTCAACCAAATTAAGAGAAAGGGTTGGGAACAGACAATCTAGGGTAACTGTTCTACAGAGTAGCCAGCCCATCAGTTACCCCTACACTTTCCAAGATCAAATCTAGAAGCCCCACCCATGGGTACCTTCTAACAAAAAGTTTCCAACACAAACGATGCTCTGCAACAACAAAAATACCAAATTTTAAAGAACTTTCCATAGTTTATCCTCATTGCGGAGTCAATCTTCTACATGCCTACTGCCTCTGGGATAGAACCTCTTCACCTGGTATGCAGCCACTCTCTTTTTCAAGACTGCACCATCTAACTCTTCCAAAACATAAGAACCTCCAGACGCCTGAGATCTGACTCTGTAAGGTCCATTCCATCTTTCAGAAAACATTTTCCCCCACTGACTCTCCAAACTTCTATTATACACCAAAACCAAACAACCAAGTTTCAAAGGATTCCTGAGTCTATGAGCCAACTTCTTGTCCCAGTATCTGACTGATTGATTCCAAATCTTCATTATTCTAGAGTATGCCTTCTCTTGACATTCCTCTCTACATTCCAACTGTTGCATCCTGGCACAGAGAAAATCTTCTGTTGAGTGCACCTCATCCCAATCAATTCCAAGATAAGAGACAGCTCCAAGTTCACTGGTAGAACAGCTTTCTGATCAAACATTAACTAATAAGGAGAATAGCCAGTTTTCCTCTTCACAGTGACCCTATCAGCAAATAACACCAAGGTTAAATAATGCCTCCACTTTTCAGCACTATCTCCGCACATCTTCACCAAAGAATTCTTGATAACTTGATGGCCTCTTTCAACCATGCCTTCAGCTTCAGGATAATATGGTATAGCCACTTTAACTTTAAAACCAATACTAGCCACAGCTTCTTTAAATTTGGCACCAAACTCTGGCCCGCCATCAACAGTCACCAACTTCATCAACCCATACCTATAAATCCACATCTTCTTCAAAAACTCTGCCACATTCTTGGCAGTCAAATTAACCAGAGGCACTGCCTCAACCCAACCAGACAAATCATCCCTAGCAACAATCAAGTATTTATACCTGCCCTCTTTAATATGGACAGCATCCAGACTGACCCTTCCAAAAACTGTTGATTCACCAGTAGCATGGCCCACCTCTTTAGGTTTCAAGTGACTTCTTCTTTGACATTCTTCACAAGATTGAACACAACCCTGCACAGCCAACTTCATACCTGGCCACCAAAATCTGTCTTCTACTCTTCTAAAAGTCTCCTCAAAGCCTCTATGACCAAGGTCTTCATGCAAAGACTTCAACACAAGTTCTTGACCCTTCTTCTGAGTCACCACCACTTGAGGATTAGGATTCCTTCTCCTCATCAACCTTCTTCCTGAAACATAAAATCCAGGACTCTTCTTTTTGATTGCCAACCAAGTATCATCATCACAGCTTTCTGGCCTCTCCAAGGTCAACAGATATTCCACCAAAATAAAATAAAACCCAGACTGACCCCAGGTCTCATCTTCAAAATCCAAGGGTACAATTCTGTCATCAAAATCACCAGTGTGAACATGAGCCAATTGAGCAGCCCAACCAGGACACCAATCCTTAAATTTTGGGACGTCCTTCTCCTTCCACTGAACCTTGTGAGAATCCAGTTCACTAACAAAAATACCCCTTTCCAAATTTGAGCTGTGCCAAACAACAACTCCATCTTCATCAACAAAAACATCCCGATCATCAGAATAAAGATCAGATCCAGCCAGTTTAGCCTCTTGGGGGAGGTCAGAAAAATCTTCAGCACCCTTTGTGCTGGCCCTAACCACTGGAACATCTTCATCGAACTCTTCAGCCTCAGAATCTTCATCTGTAGGTGGCCTCCTTGATAATCCATCAGGCATCATAAAAGTTTTGCCTGGTTTGTGTACCAGGTCAAAAGAAAAATGTTGAATAAATGCCACCCACCTAGTCATTGGAGAATTTGGAAGACTAGGTGTATTGATCATCTGAACTAAAGATTTTGCATCCACCTGCAGCTCAAAATGCTGCCCCCACAAAACCATCTGTAGCTTCTTTAAAATTTTTTCTACACCACACAATTCCAACTTAGGTTGAGAATACCTAGATTCCACCTCATTAAACACCACAGACTCATATCTTACTGGCCTGACCCTCCCAGTCTTATCCTCCTGAGACAAAACAGCACCAGCAGCAATATAACTTGAGTCCACTGCCAGATAAATTTTTCCAGCACCAACACCATAATCCAACTTGTGAAGAACAATATCTTCCCCAACAACCCTTTTCAACTTCTGAAAATCCTCTTCACACTCTTCAGTCCATTCCCAATCTGCATCTTTCCTGGTCAACCTCCTTAAAGGTGAAGCCAACAAAGAAAAATCCTTAATAAAAATCCTGACATATACACATACACCCAAAAATCCCCTGACTTCAGTAGTATTTTTAGGCCTTGGCAATGACTGAATTTTATTAATCTTCTTCTTCGCCATAATCATTAACTCATTACATACCACATGACCCAGAATTTCCAAAGCAGGAACACAACAACAGAATTTTGACCCTGAAATGGTCAAACCAGCCTCTTCAATCCTAAACAACACTCTCTCTAGAGTTATTGCATATTCCCACACAAACCTCCTTATGCCAGGGTTCTCCGCTTACACCTCATTACCATAATCAGTGGATGGTTCTTTAATTCCACCATCATCAATAAAAATACCAGCATGAGTAAGAACTTCATCCTCCAAAATCCAAGCCATCTGTGCTTGATATACTGCCACTGAATTAGTTGCTCCCTGAGGCAACCTAGTGAGCTGAAATCTTCCCAAAGGCGCCTCAAAAGTTGTGAGAGGCCTTGAATCCGTATGGAGTTCCCTCTCATTATAACCACCCATAATATCACCCAAACCATAACACACCCTTCCAGCAAAAGCTTCAACAAAATCCTCTGCACTTGGTGGCATACCAGCGTCCTTGATAGTGACTCTATTCAAGGCTCTAAGATCAAGAACCACCCTCAACTTCCCATTCTGCTTCTTTACACAGAAAACCGGACTTGAGTAGCTGGATGTTGATTGTTTGTATAACCCAGTCCTGACTCTTTCCCTAACAATCTCCACAAAATCCTCTCTAATAGCAGCTGGAATCGGAATAGGTTTGATTTGCCAAGGTTCATGACAAACCACAGGAATCAAGTAAGGTTCCCCATAAGAGTGCTTCAATACACCCCTTTCCTCCTCAAAAAATGCCACAGCCGTTTCTCTTAGCACAATAACGTGCAACAACAACTTCTTTTCTTCTTCAGACAACCACCCATCAGGACCAAAATTAACAACTTTCAACCTTTCCACGGTCACCCTAGCCGTCTCTACAAATTCTGGAGGATTCTTCACCAAAGGAGTACAGTACAGATATCTTGACAAAGGAGGTCTCTTCAAGGGCGGATTCAAACCCACAGGCATAGGCTCATGACAGACCTAATCTTCTGTGCTACCTTCTTATACTTTGCCGCTCCACCTTCAACTTAAGGGATCTTCAGGAAATCTTCACCACCAGACCTGGAACAAAAACCAAGGGTTTCCCCATTGCTCACATGTGTGGCCAAGGTAATGTTTTTGAAAGGTTTAGAAGAAACCCTAGCGGTGCGCAATTGGGAGGACTTACTTTTACACCATAATCTCACCACTCCAAAACTTTTCTGCAATTCCAAATCTTCATCTTCACTTCCGTCTTCCAAATCTTCAAATCTTGATTCATCTTCAGAATCAACTCTTTTAAAATTTTTCAGTTTAACCTCATGCTGGAGGCCCAAAAATTGATCTTGATGATCTTCACAAAAATATTTTGAATCTTCTTTCTTCATTATCTTCAGATTTTTTCTTGATTTTCTTGAATTATCTTGAAATTTTTATATTCTTTTCTTGAGTTTTCTTCTGACCTACAAAAATAACCAGGGGTTTCCCCAATGCTCACAGGTGTGGCCCAGGTAATGCTTTTGAAAGGTGTAGAAGAAACCCTAGCAGTGCAAAATTGGGAGGACTTACTTTTAGACCCCAATCTCACCACCCCAAAACTTTTCAGCATATCTTTCAATAAAGATATATAACCAATCTTCTTCCTTGAGCTTGAATTAAAAATAATTAAGAATCTTGAGAGAGAACAGAGACTTGATAAAAAACTTGATGAATACTTGCAGAGAAGAGAAACATCAAAAAGAGAAAGTTGAAAATCCACTTGGTATATCTCCAAGGCAGCTGACCTACTACAACCTGGGATTTCCTCATCTTGGGGAGAGGTTGTAGCACTAGGGTGATCAGCCCTCATTACTCTAGAAAAGACAGACTCTCAATAGAGCCTGAGCCGCACTCCAAAAAACTGGAGGCGGCACCCACTTCCTTCCTTCTCCTGCAGCAGTCCATGCACTGGCACATTGAAGATAAACCAGGCCTGGTCTCCCAACCATCCTCTCCAGGGGATGATAACCTCATGTGAAGCCTCCTTTCATTTTCACCAGTAAGTTCCAAAATGATTCCCAAATCAAATTGATAACCAATTCTTGCCTGAAAATCCATCAAGAATGGCCCACCTAAAACTGCTTTTACATTACCTTGAGCAATGTAAAAATGAATCTTCCCTAAGGCTCCACCAACATCTAACTTCACAAACTCTGAAGTTCCAACCAATTCAGTGACATGACCACCGATCCCTCTCAAATTCCCACCAATACCAGTTTTGATGGGGACGCCCAAATGAGTTGCCTCAAACAAAGAAATCAGGTTTATCTGAGAACCTGAATCCACCAATGCCCTTGCCTCCCTGCCATTCAGAGTAACATTGACATATCCCAGAGGAGCAGAAAAATGAGTTTCCAACCGCTCACCAAACTTTTCAGCAGAATCACAAATGTATTCTACCTCACCAGAAGAAACATTTCTCCTGGTCAACAACTTTTTCTGTCTATTAGCCAACCCTGCACTGATAGCATACAATTCTACATAAGATAGGGAAACCTGACCCTGATTCATCCTTTCCAGGACAGAGTCCATAACATTAACTTGACCAGAAACTACTGGCCTCTCAAAGTGAGCCCTTGGATTCACTCCCTTGGTCCTAGAATATTCTTGAGGACCAGCACCACCAACAGATTTACCATTAACAGGAACCAAACCAGATCCCTCACCAGAACCTCTAACTCCAGCAGGCTTTGGCAATGAAGCCAAAGGGACATCCTCCTCAGAGTCAGAATCAACCTCCATTGGCCTTGGCTCACCATTCATGTCCAATCCACCAAAACTAGGGGGGGCCATGTCAGCCATACCCTTCTGCATCTTTTACAGCTCCTCTTTGCTGTACCTCTTCCTAGCTGCACTCAGCTTAGGATCCACCTTTGAAGCTTTTGGCTTTGGTTGGGCCTGAGAACTGCTCTTAGGCATTCCCACCTTTCCTGCTTCCACATCATAAACACCAGCCAAGCATTCACCACAAGAATAGAACTCCAAACCACCAAAGGAAGTAGAAAAAGAGACCTTATTGACCTCCTTCCCCTTTCTCTTGCCATCCTCATCCTCCTTACCAGAAGACTTCCCTTGATCAGAAATCTCCTCAAACCTTGGCCTCCTTTGATTCAGACCTCCCCTTCTCCTGACCAAATCAACAGGAGCCTGCCCCTCACTGGGCTTAACAAAAGAACCATCAGGGAACTTGAAAACCCTGCCATCAAATTCCACCTTTCCTTCAGACACATCCCTGTTCAATGCCCAACAATCATTGGACCTGTGCCCCTCCTGCTGCAATAAGAGCAGACCCAAGGATCACTCCTACCAGCCCTCCTATCAAAATCTCTAGGCTGAGAAGGTGCCTTATTGACCTTCTTAGCCTCCTGAACAAAAATATGCAGCTGCTTTGTAAGATCAGCCAACTTCTCCACCATTGGGTCCCTCTCCTGTTTGGGAACCTGCACCAAATTCTTCTCCTCCTTCTTCACTCTAACCTCCTCTTCAGTCAAAGCCTCACTGACTTTGCTGACATACTTGGCACACCCTTCCTGATAGGTGTCCACAGCCAATAACTTCAAATGGGCCTCAATAGCCTCCTTCACCTTATCCAAAGCAGGCAACTTCTGGTCCCCATTAGAAAGAGTCTTCATCAATTCCTTTCTTGACAACTCCTTCAACACATCCATCCTGACATCTCTAGCCAGGGCAGACCAAAAAACATCCTTGTCAGCATTTACATGTGCCAGCTCCTCCACTTCCACCAAATATTCCACCACAGGATCAAACTGTAGCAGAAACTTCCTGTAACTATGCAAGTTACCAAAACCACCATAAGATTGCCATTCACTGACAACCTTTTTCAGATCCACCATAGTGAACCTGACACCCCATCTATCCACCATCTCCCTACACAATAACTTCCAATCCCTCTTCTTGTAGCCAGACATGGCCACAATCTCCTTCTCCACTGCCCTATCACCAATGAAGAAGATAATCTGCTTCACCATGTCCAGGTAGGAAGCACCATCCACTCCAGCAGCAGTTTCATATTTCTCCAGAAACCACTTGACATACTCCCCATTAAGCTTGGTACCATCCCAAGTTTTAATCCTTACACACTCCCTAACCATCACAGAAGGAGGACCATCTCCCCCACTGACAGTCACCACAGGAATAGAGGAACCAGAAGCCATTCCTCCAGACCAAAACACCAAAAAGAGCCAACCAAAGAAAACAGAGATTCCAAGGAACTAGCAAGTTCTACCCCACGTTGGGCGCCAGAAATGTAGACAATCCTATAGTACTAGCTATAGGCCTTGACCAAGGGATTTGGAGAAAAACCAGAGAGAAAATCCCCTGTCCCTTTAGAAAAATAGAGTGAGATTTACTTGCTAAAGTAAGTTGGTTCCTGTTTTGCTAAAGCCCCTTTTCAACACACTTGAATGCTTGATGAGCCAAGAAAGTAGTCACCAGACAGATTACCAGACCAAAGAGCTGAAATGTAGAACAATGTCCACACCAGAGACAGCAAAGATACTTGATGTAGGCTGAAAATCCACACCAGAGACAGCAATAATACTTGCTATAGCTTGCAAGACTATAACAGAGAAACAGTTGCCAAAGTTATGTTAAATGAAGAACTCACTTGCAACAAACACAGCCAAATTGTGGCCAGAAAACAGTGAAACTGAGTGAGGAACAAGGATATCACCTCCGGATGGTTGTATGATAATTAAAGTTGCCCCAAACTGTCTTATTCACTATGTACACACAGACCACTATCTAAGAGCCCATGCACACCCACCAATCTGGCGCCTGTACCCGCCAAATTGAATAAAAAACCCTCCTGAAGCACTCCCCAACCTTATAAAACAGAGGCGGGCGGGCCGCCCGACGTCGGAGGTGCCGCCTGAAGCGGCCCGGCCTCCCTGAAGCCAGAAAACCAATAAAAACAACTAATCTACTTTAAAAAATTAGCTACAACTACTAAAACCTTTAAAACACATAATTTCACTATAACATTGAGACATGAAATATAGAGAAAAATTAGCTCTATCCAATGGTACTAAGCACTTATCCCTAAGACTTAAGGTTAGCCCTTAAAACACAAAAAACAAAATTAAACAGCTATCTTTTATAAATGAAAAATGAGGAAATGACCCCTTAAAACTTAGAATATGAAAAATGTCTAGAAGACATAAAATATAGAGAAAAACTGGGGCTATCCAATGATAGTACCCACATACCCGCAGACTTAATATCCACAGAATAAAACCAGAAAAATACCCAATTCCTTAACAGATGTCAATTAAGACATGTACAAACAGTGCCAAATCACACAACAAAGGTCCCTTCCAATGTTGGAAGACCACAATTCTAAGGTTGAGCCAATATTTAAAAGGGGAAATTGTTGTTCTGAGGGTAAATTCAGAGGTAGTTAGATTATTGATGGGATTTTTGTTGGTATATGGTGTCTGGGTAATTAATGGGTCAGTACAAGGAGGAATAGGATATTTAAAGGGGTTACTTTGACTTGACTTTCTCTAGAATTAAATTATAAAATATGTTTGTGATAGTGGTAAAATTTTTATTAGGCTATTATTATATTTTTCTTTTCTCTCTTAATAATTGATTTTTTTTATCCTAAATACTTATATCTTCCCTTTGATTATTAGGTTGAAACCCTTTGTGAGATTTACCATAATAGTTAGTGCCCTTACATTATAAATTAATTATTCCTCATAGATTATTAGGAACCATTCTTAGCTACTCAGTTCTATTTTCAAATTACTTCCTTGAAGTATTCCTCTGTGCCTTGAAGTTTTAATTTCCCTCATCCTTTTATCTCACTTACTTTGGGATCATCCTCAACCTTGTGCATAGGTTGTCCAGTGACATCATAATCCCCTCTTTCTCCCACCTTTTCCCCCTCATTGGTGTCCTAATTCCCACCTTTCCCTTCTCTTTTGCTGCCTTTAACCCCCTTTTCCTTCCTTCTTGGCTGCCTCAAACCCCCCTTTCCTCCCCCCTATTACTCCCTCAAACCCCCCTTTTACTCCCCCTTATTACTACCTTAAACCCCCCTCCCCTACATCCACTTCAAAAATCTTCTACATAACCCTCAAACTCCCCCTCAAACCACCTTCAAATACCTCAAATCCCTCCCTCAAATCACCCCTACACCTGCTTCAAACCCCCCCCCCCCATATAACCCCCTCTTACCCCCCTCCTCCCTAATTATTTATTAACAAAAAATTGTTATTGATTGTTCATTATCAAATGTATAGGTTTGGGGGTGTTATACGACAGCTTTGAAGGGGGTCTAGTGGCAGTTTGAGGGGGGGGGTTCAGGAGCAGTTTTGAAGTGTGTGTAGAGGGAGATTGAGGGGTTATTCAAGAGGGTTAAAGGGAGCATTTAGGGGCTTTTAGAGAGGTTTCTTGGGGGTGTTGGAGGTGTTTTGGTGAGTATTTGGGGGGTTGGAGGTAGTTTTAAATGGAATTTAGAGAAGCTTTAAAAGGGGAGAAAGGGAAATAATGTGGGAATTATGAAACACCACATGGAATCTAGGGGTGAACTGCTAGCAATCCCCTCTCCTGAACTTTAGAGTGTCCCTTCATTATGCCAGGTTTATGAATATTTTATAAAAAAAAGTAAATTAGAGTTAGATTTACATTTACTTTCAGATTGGTCCAAAAATGAACCTCCATTGATCTCAAGTTATGCATAAGTTGATCAACTATAACCATAATTTTATCCTCCATTGAACACACATTGAGCACATATTGATCCAACATAAGCTTTTGAATATACAATATGATTATCAATTTATAGGATGAAAATTATTCCTTAACATAACTAAGCATTACTTTGCATCCAAAAGATAAACCATAAAACTATGAAATTAAATTTAATTTACAATAATGATATCTTTCACTACATAATTGCAACAGTAGATAAATTTAGCAAGTTTTTTAATAACAAATATTAATAACTATAGGGATTGAAATTACTAATTCCATTCCTATTTTTAAGTTTTAAATAGAATATAGTCACTTCTCACTTCAAATCTATTAAGTCTTTGTAAAAATAAATTTTGTATAATTTTTTTAATTTACCTAAAATATAAGACCTACAGGCTATTGAAAATAAAATCCTGAGTTACTCAATTAAAATAAATATTTATATTTATATAAAAATGAAAATAGCCCTTAAAGTGTGTAACTTGAGAGGTTGTTATGGAAATTGATGAAGTGAGGTGTTCATCATAAAAGTGTCCAGCACAAGTGCTGCCAAACTTGTGCTGGACACTTTTACTAAAAAACTTTTGACACCATCAATTATCTTAATCATATGGGCTCTTTTTTTGGGTTTTCCTTAAACTTTTTAGTCACTGGTCTTGTCCAAAGTGTCCAGAACAAGTTTGGCTGAACTTGTGCTGGACACTTTTATGAGGAACACCTTACTTCTTTTAAATAAAAATGCACCTTACCAGCTTCATATTGGAAAAGTGTCCCACACAAGTTTGTCCAAACATGTGCTGGAAACTTTGAACAATACCAGTGACTAAAAATTGCATGGAAACCCAAAAAAATAGCCCATATAATGAACATAATTGATGGAACCAATTTTTTTTTTGGTAAAAGTGTTCAGAACAAGTTTGGCCAATCTTGTGCTTGACACTTTTGCTATATAAAGTTGGTAAGGTGCATGTTTTTTTAAGAGAAGTGAGGTGTTCCTCATAAAAGTGTCCAGCACAAGTTTGGCCAAACTTGTGCTGGACACCTTTACCAAAAACCCATTTTATGACATCAAATATCTTCATGCTCTAGCCTATTTTTTTAAAATTTCCTTGAAGTAATAAGTTACTGTCCAAGACCAAAGTGTATAGAACAAGTTTGGCCAAACTTGAGCTGGACACTTTTTCTATAAGAAGCTTGTTAGGTGCATGTTTTTTAAGAGAGGTGAGGTGTTCCTCATAAAAGTGTCCATAACAAGTTTTTCTGAACTTGTGCTGGACACTTTCACCAAAAAAACAATTTGATGACATCAAATATCTTCATTGTGGAAGACGGATTTTAGATCCAGATCCAATTTCTAAAAGTAGTTGTCCAATTTTTCAGCTCTGTTTGTTAGAAAGATCACCAATAGGTGTTGCTTGTCCTTCTTTGAATAATCCAAAAACATGAACTAAAGATCTTCCTCATTGCATAATAACTGGAGTGGATACCTCATCCAATACTGATCTATCTCTTTGAAAAATAGGTTTAAAATTTAAAAAGCATTATCCAATGCATCTTAAATTTGACACTTTAATTAAATGAATTTTATGTTGATGGTGGTAGTTTTAATAAAGGTAGGATGAGAGTAAAGTATTGAAAGAGAATAAAGTAGAGAATATATATAATATTAGATCAATATTCACAATTGAGTTTTTCATGTATTTCAATAATTAATGTTGACTCATATTTTAACAATAACTAAATACAGATAGATAACTGAAAGAAGTGCATTATTTTAGAGCCTATTTTTTGTGCCAATATATTAAAATTAGTTTCTTTAATAGTGTAAATGTTAAAAAAAATACATTACTATTTTTTCCCCTTATAAAATATATATTTTATTTCTCCTACATTAAATTTTTTGAATATTTTCTTATATTTCTTTGTTCCAAGGAACAATGAGAGATTTCTATTGATAAGGGCTCAATATCAAATTTTGTCTAGAAAATTTAAAATTATGTGCAAATATTTTTACAGAGCTATAATTTTATTAATTAAAATTTTAAAAAGGACTTAAATAGTATGCTTTTTTATATATTTTCTGAAATAAAAATGATAATTGAAATAATATTCCAGACCTAGTATACTATGTGTCATTTAAGATATTTCTACTAATATCAAACCTCACCTCCCAACATTCAATGAATCTAGATATAAAATTGAATATTATATGATGTTAAGTTTTGTGGCTCAAGCATTGCTCAAATTTGGTCCAACTGATGCTCAACCTAAATCCAAAGCTCTTCTCAAGAAGGGATAAATTGAGGCTCAATTTAGGGCCAACTTTTTTTTCAACCTTTTTTCATATAATTTAAAAAAAGTTTCCTAACACTTTCACAAAATTTCCTCAATGATTTCTCAGCCTCTTCCTGAAAGTCTCAAAGAGAGGGAACTGCTAGCAGTTCACCCCCTAATTTCCCATGGTGAAAACATTAACAAAAAAGTTATACAGGGATCAGTAAGGGAGCAATCAAAAAATTGAAAGAAAAGTATTATTGACTTTTTCTTTTTTTTTCTTTTTTTGTCCATAATTAACCAAAAAAACTTATAAAATTGAAGTAAAGTAACAATTATTCTTATTTATTATTTGATAAAAATATTTAGGTTTATTTAATTTAAATTGTGTTAGTTTTTAATTATTTTTAAAAAAATATTTTGATATTTTTTTGACAAGTAAAAAATATTTTCAGAAAAAAAATGGCTGTTTATTCTCATTCAAGTCCTACACCTCTATCTTCATCATTATCTTTTTTATTATCTTCTTCAATTTTGCTTTATTTCAATCATCAAAAAAAATTCAGAAAATTGGTCCAAAAAAATTTCCAAAAAAAAAAAATCTGTTTCTTCTGAATAAAGCTTTAAACCTTTATCTTCATAATTATCTTCTTAATCATCTTCTTCAATTTCTACCTCAATTCAATCTTCTTCAAAACCTTCAAAAGTAAAAAATGATGATCAATCTTTTCAAAATAAAAGAATTATAAAAAAATTTATTTGAATATTTTATTTGGGCATATATCAAAAATCAAGTATTATAAAAATAAAGTCGATAAAAAATATTCCAAGAATTTACCTGAAGATATCAAATATCTAACAAAATTTGGAGGTGATGAAGTTAAGGCTGTTATCAGTAATACTTTTAAACCTCAACTTATTTACAAAAATCATTCATTCAATGGCCTTAAAGATGAATCCTTTTTTCAACTATCTGATCCTATTATAACACTATATCAAATGGCTTTGGTTTGCTTACCAGTAAGGAATAAGAATTTTCTTGGTGGTATCATGATTGGTTTTGGATGGAACTCAGGATTTATTAAAGGATATTCTCTTGGTAAGTATAATAATTTTTATTGATTCATTCTTAATATAGTTCACACATTTTAATTCTATAGGAATCTATTTTTTGTTGAGAAATTTATCTAAAGCAGAAATAGATAATGATTTTCAAAAATTGGACTCTTTATCTTCCTTTAATTCTTTACTTGCTCTTCAACTTAAAAAACTCTGTAATAAAGCTTTTCAAAACAATCACAAACTTTCAACACAAGTTTGAGTTACAAATCAGTGTGACTCAGAGTGGGAAGAAATTATCAATGAGTATCTATTGTTTTTGAATGTTATAATTACCTATTCTGGATATCATACCAAGATACATACTGATTCAAATGATGAAAATTATCTTACTTTGGGGATCTTCTCTTACATCAATCCTATTACTTGACAACCTATTCCTTAACCTGCTAAAATCAAAGGACACTGTTTATATTTTCTGGATTGTAGGTGTATAATTAATTTTGGATTAGTAAATGGAATCATTGAATCAATTTGTAACTCTTTTCATGATAATCACCAAACAACAAAAGCTCCTCCAGGTTTGGAATCTTGTTACAACTTTACTTATTTTGGCTTCTCCTTCCAAATAGGTTGAAAGCTAATTTAAAAGATAAATAATGTAAAAAAAGAAGGTAAAAGTAATTAATTAAATAAAACTTTAGGTAGATCAAAAAATTATGAGGATTTGTAAATTCATCTAATATTTTTTATTCTTTAATAAATTTTTAATAAATAAATCTGCTAATTCAATTTACTAAACTAAAATAATGAGCAAAAGAACTTGTGTTGTATAAACAGTAATCATGATAAAATTAAATTGTTTCATGGAGTTCATCTTTCTTATACCTGTGAAAAGTCCCAAACTAAGTTTCTAGACTTGGTCCACATTTTTGCAGGAGAAATTGTCATTACTTTAAAACCAGTGAATTTTATTTATCTTATTTATTCATTTATTAATTTATGGAATTATATTAAATTTTGGTGATTTTCACCCCTTACTTCAATAAAATGAAGGGGAGGGTATTTCCAAATTTTCAAATCTGACATGGAAAATTAATGACTTAGAAAACTTTGGTGATACCCACCCCTTTCTTCAATAAAATGCAAAGGAGGGTATTGCCAAATTTTCAAATCTGAAATGGAAAACTTATGACTTAGAAACATTTGGTGATACCCACCCCTTGCTACAATCAAATGCAGGGGAGGGTATTGCCAAATTTTTCAAACAGACATAGAATTTTTTTGACTTTTCTCTATTTAGAAATGCAAATTTGTGGTGATATAATAAAATAATGTTGGTGATGAGGATTTTTGCTGAAGTGTAAGTATTATTTTACCATCTGTAATTCCAAAAGTGCAATATTTTAGAGTCCAATAAGGAAAAATGGTGTTATTAGAATCTCATGATATAACTATTTTTGATAAGATGAAAAGTAACTATCAAAGTCAATCTCCAACCATTAACCAAAAAAACAATTAATTAATTAAAAAAGTCAAGTAAATTTTTAAGATCCTCATATGATTGGCCATTTTTTATACATTCTGTAATAAATTCTTTTTTTTAATTTCTTGTTTTTCCAATTCATGACTGGCCATTTCACTTTGAAATTCACAGTCTTTTGTTTTCTCCACAAAAAGGTGAGCCCTTTCCATCTCCTCCGCCTCAAATTTAGCCTTTTCAAAATTTAATTGAAGCAAAAAAAATTTCCTTCAAATATAAGGACCGTTCATCTTTCATTATCATATGATCAAACTTCATCTTCTCAAAGTCAAAGGCATTTTTTGAAAAAGAGTATTTTGCTGAGAAAATTGAATAGGAATAAATTAATATTTTATTGAAGAAGATATATATTGACTGAATCTTACTTATATCTTTTTTCTCAAAAAAATCATTAAGGGAGGATAAAGAGGTGGTTGATGTATTACCACATTTTAAAAGATGGTTCAAGTTCATTGAAGTTGAAGCCTGATGCTTTAGTTTGGAGTTTGAGCTAAAGGGTTCAGGAAGCTCATCTAAAGTAGCTTGTAAAGCAGAATTCTCACTTCTGGAATTGTTATTATTTTTAGAAATTTGAGTTTGAGTAGGAAGAGACTAGAAAAGAAAGAATGAGAAATTTAGCTAAGAATTTAAGAAAAAAGAGAAAGTAAAAATAAATTTAAATTTTGGGGCTCTGAGGACTCAGATCTACTCCAAAATAATTGTTCTGCTTGATAGTCGGGATAATCATCAGGTGAACTATGGTTAGAAGCTGGAGGGAATTGATGTTATTGAGTTTCAGCTGTTTTGGGAGGATAATTGGCTTGTTGAAATCCAGAGGGCATATCCTTAGTAGTATTGTGTATAAACCAAGGGTTGACATCAACTTGTGAGCCAAAAATATTATACATTTCATCATAGAAAGGACACATGACATTGGAAATTTTGAAAACAGTAGTAATTCCAATCTTTAAATTATCATCATCAATACCAAAGCCAGTAGAAGTGGAAGCAAAGTTAGCCTTTTTATATTTTGATCAATAACTTTGGAACCTCTCCTTCATTTTCTTACAATTGATGTTGATTCTCTCTTTTTTTCATTTTTTACTTCATTTGACATTAACATGAAGCCATCAACCTTTGATGAAGGTGGATGTCTGATTCGGGTGTACTTCTCACATCTAAAACACGCATCATAATTTGATTTAATCTTGAGGAAGTTGATGATGATGAGATAATCTTCCTTTTTTAGCTGTCCAGACTTTGATTTCTCCAGTGAGGGGCTTGCATTACGGGAAGACCTTTGTGATGTAGCACTTCTTTGAGATGCCTTTCGAGTGTTTGATTTTATGGGAGGCTTTATGAAACTGGTATGTTACAAGAAAAATGGTTAAAAGTTTGAAAATATAAAAGAATAAGGAAAAAAACATGCCTGGTTAAAATGTTGCAATAAAATGTTTCAAATCTCAGTGACAAGTGTGTGCCAAGAATTTATGAGGGAATGGAGGTCTGCATGTCTCATGTAACAGAAATGAGGTGGCCAACATGTGGTTGTGAAAAAAATTGTGAAAAAAGTGCTGATTTGAAGTCATAACTGACCCCCATTTTTGAAATAAGTGATGTTTTTGCAAAATTTAAGTGCTGATTTGGTTTGAAATAAACACTTAAGTTAAGTGCTTATTTGGTTTGAAATCCACACTTAAGTTAAGTGCGTATTTTCTGGAACTGAAACCCCCTATTATTGGTGAAATATAAAACATGTCCTCTGATTTTAGAAGGTGAAGGAATATGTTGCCCAGTATAAGGATTGATATAAGAGAAGATTCCAAAAACAATATAATTTGCATCATTTCAATTGGTATGAATTGATTTATGAAAATGAAATGAGTAATTTTAAATATGAAACAAATAGTTATCCATTTCTGATTTCTTCCTGTTATGAGTCAGTACAATTTGGTATTCCTATTCTAGTAGTAATTTCATGATTGACTTCAAAAACTTCATTGTGGGGTTTTTTAAGCCAAAGAGAAAGAAAAGAATTAAATGAAGCCAAGGTGTTCCATTTTTGAAAATTGTCATCTTTTTCAGCTTTAGATAAATATTTAAGTAAAGAATAGATGCCTATATAATAAAAATGAGTAATGTTTAAAATCATTAAAAAAACTAATACACTTGCCAAGTAAATAACCTTTAACAAATCCTGGGTTCCACCCAAAACCAATCATGATACCACCCATCAAATTCTTATTCCTTATTGGTAAGCAAACCAAATCCATTTGATATAGTGTCATAGTTAGATCCAATAGTTTAATAAATGATTCATCTTTAACTCCATTGGATGAATGATTTTTGTAAATAAATAGAGGTTTAAAAGTATTACTAATTACAGCCTCAACTTCATCCCCTCCTAATTCACTTAGATATCTGATTTTTTCTGGTAAATTCCTGGAATATTTATTTTTTTATTTACTTTAGTTTTATGATACTTGATGTTTGATATATGGCCAAATAAAATATTCAAGTATATATATTTTTTATAATTCTTTTATTTTGATAAAATCAATCATCATTTTTTATTTTTGAAGGTTTTGAAGAAGATTGAAATGAAGTAGAAATTGAAGAAGTTGATAAAGAAGATTAAGATGAAGATAGACATGTAAGGCTTGAATTAGAAGAAAAAGAATTTTTTTTCTGAATTTTTTTTGATGATCTTTCTGAATTTTTTTTGATGATTGAAATGAAGTAGCTTTTGAAGAAGATAAAGAAGATAAAGATCATGATATAGGTGAAAGGCTTGAATCAAAAGAAACAGACTTTTTTTTTTCTGAAAAAAATTTTTACTAGTCAAAAAAATGTCAATTTTTTTAAAAAATTAAATAAAAACTCACATAATTTAATTAAAAGACCTTAAAAATTTTTTTATTACTTTACTTGTATTTAAGGATTTTTTTTGGGTAATTCTGCACAAAAAAAAATAAAAGAATAATAAAAAAGATAATTTTTAATAAAAAATTTCTGTCAATTTTTTTAATCTCTCCCTCATTGGTCCCTGTAAAACTTTTCTGTCAATTTTTTCATTACTCTCTCTTTGGCCCCCTTTCTCCCCTTGTAAAACTTCCTAAAAGCCCACTCCAAACTGCCTCCAAAACCCTTCAAATCTTCAGCAAAAACACCCCTGAAAACCCCCTGAAACCCTCTCCAAAATCTCTTCCCAAACCTCTCCAAAACCCCTCCTCAATCCCCCCTACACCTGCTTCAAACCCCTCCAAACCTCTCCAAAAACCCTTCTAAAACCCCTTTAAACCCCCTTAACCCCCCCTCAGTCCCCCCATAAACCCACTTCAACCTCCCCCCCCCCTGGTCTCCCTCATATCTCCCTCCAATCCACTCCCCGGCTACTCATTTTTTTAACAAACAATTAGGAGGGGGTGTAAGGGGTGATTTGGAGGGGGATAAGAAGGGAACTAGGGTTAGTTATAGGGGGGATTGAAGCGGGTATAGGGGGGATTTAAGAGGGTTATATGGCAGGTTTGAGGGAGTTATAGGGGAAGAAAAGTGGGGTGTTTGAGGCAGTCAAGAAAGAAGGAAAGGGGGGTTTGAGGCAGGCAAACAGAAGGGAAAGTGGGAAGGTGGGAATGACAATAAAAAGGAGGGGGAAAAAGTGGGATAATTACCTAGCCTAGGAGGAATAAATAGGGGATTATAGAGAGTAAAAAAAAGAGAAAAGAGGGAGAGAAAGAACAATAAAAAAGCCAATTTAACCTGGAAAACCAGAAAAATAACCACTTAAAAAAATAAAAATAATTAAATAAATAAAAATAAAAAATAAAAAAACAGAAAACAGAAAAAAAAAATATATAATATAATTAGCAAATAAAAAATCAAAAAAATGAATTAAATTACTTACCTGGAGAGATGAAATGAGAAAATGGATGAAACCAAATTTTTTGGGAGATGTTTTAGGAGAAGAGGAAAAGGATATAAGGGATTAAAGAAAAAAAGAAAGACTGAAAAATTATGCAATAGCTGAAAATATGTGATTTCTTGTTGAGCTGGCAAAAAAAAAAATGAGACAGGGAAAAAGAGACTTTCACTGAAAATTCAAAATAATAGTCAATATGCAAAAATAATATTTCAAAAGAAAAATAATAATGCACGCAACTTGATCATTTGAAAAGTATGAAAAAAAAATTAAAATGGTTTTTTTGACAAAATTTAGAGTATTATTGGAACAATAATGGAGCATATCCCAGTGGGAAGTAAGATTAATATAAGATAAAAATGAAATTAATTTTTGGAATAATTTAAGAAAAAATCACTAAATCTCCCAATGCGCTAGTGTGATTTGAAGACTTTTTGCCCATATGCTAGTGGTTTGGTAAATAGAAGTTTTGGATATAGTGGGAGGTGTTTAAACTTCTTCATCTTCATACAAGTCTAACCATTGATCTTTGAGGTCAGTGAGTATGTTATGAAGTATAGTGCAACACAGAAGTCAGTTGATCACTGCCTCCATTTTGTACCTATTTCTAAGAGGACTTGTTTATTCCCTTAAACTTGAAAAACAACCTTTCAAGATTCCAATAGAATTTTCAATACAGACTCTTGACTTTACCAAATGATTTTTGAACTTAGAATTTTTACTGTCTTCAGATGCTTCTCCCCAAAAAAGCAGGAGGTACATATTTTCCATTAACTTAAGCTGAATCTTCCACAAGATACTGATCTTCATTGAAAGATTTTTCAGGTTCTTTTGAAATTTGTATTCTTTGAAAGACATAGGAGTCATGATACTAACCAGGATAGCCTTCCAAGAAAGATTTAATTTTTTTTTCAAGTCACATATTAGCTGAATTGAAATTTAATATCTATAGAGAAGAAATATTTGCTAGTGTTAGTATGAAAAGGAAAGAAAATAGCTAAAAATAAGCTACCTCTTTTTATGGTCAAAGTAATTGTTTCCACCTTGAGCAAGTTTCTGACTCAAAGGAATAGTAGTACCATCAACAAAACCAATACATCCTGTGAAACCCTCTGCTTGCATAACCTGAGACAAGTCAAGTTGCTCTTCTTTAGTTTGCTAGGTGAGAAGTTTAAATTCAAAGGAGCTGATAGCAGTGATGCATTGTTTTGTATAAGTGTTAACATAGCCATACCATAAATCAAAGTCATTTTCAAAATATTTCAAGGAAGCTCTGTTACCATTGGAACCCAAGCAACATAGTATTATGGCCAATTGAATTGAAGTATCATGTTGTGGTTTTTTATAATTATTGTGAAAGATGGGGTGGTCCTGAAAAAGCTCAAGAAATTTAAGGAAACATTCCTGAGAAGTTCTAAAACTGGGTACAGATAGGTGAAGAAGTGTTTGAATGGTGTACTTGGGGGTATGAAGTACTTGAGGCTTTCTAGGAAGAAGGTAACGTTTCCTTGCAATTTTTGATAAAAAAAATCTTCTTCAAGATCAGAATCAGAATTTCAAGAAGAGCCCAAGAGGAGATCAAGAGCTATGAAATTTATTTCTTGATATAGCTTATGACAATTTAAGAGTGAAGAAGTCATGACTCTTATATGGTATAAAAATGTAAATGATGTATGATGTTTTGAGTTATAAAGTTTTATGCTGGGGAGTGCTGTGTGTGAATGGGATGATGCTGGCAAATCAGTGAAATGGGATGTTATGGTTAAATCAGAACTTTTGGCTGATAAATTGTGGATTTGATTGAAATAAATGACTTATTTTGTTTTGAAATCCACCAGTTTTGGGGCTAGTGTGTTTCAGAAATCTACACTTAAATAAGTTCAGATTTGGTCAAATTTAAGTGCATATTTTCCAGAACTGACACTCCCTAATTTCAATTTTCTTTTTTCATATTTATATTACTTTGGATTATGTAAGAAGAAATATAATTTAAATCCTCTTATTTAACAAAAATATATCTTCAGATATTTTTTCTTGTTTCTTAACAAAATAAATTTCATTCCTTATGGATTTAAGATTAAACTCCAAATGTCATTCTGGACATAAGCATTTCTCACCACAAGTTTAGATTTAATCATATTTCTAATCTTTAAATTATTGAAAACAGTTTTTTCAATGAAAAAACTTTTTTATGATTTAATGGGTAAGTTTTAATTAAATTAAACCAATGAATATAAATTAATAAACTTGAGCTCTATTGCAATTAAGTGAGGTCTACCAGAGCATTTTACACAAACTAATATTTAATTTATGATAAAATTACTTCATACATGATTTTTCAAGCTCTCAATTTCATGAAAAGTATACTTGTTATTACATTTAGTTATATTATTTTATTTTACTTACATTGAAATAATCTCATGCCTGAATAATGAAAAAATTTTTTAGTAATTTTCAAAATAATATGAAATGTTTTCTTTATTTTTGTGTCCCATTTTGAGAAAATATCAACTTTATTTGATTTTTTTTATTTTAAATAATTCTAATTACTTTTATTATATTTTACTATATAATTTAATATTATTTTATTCTTTGTTTTGTTCTTTTTCAATTTTTTAGCTCTATTCTACACTTTTTTATTTTATTTTACTGAATCTCATTATATTATTTTAGACCTAAATTTAATTTATTTAACTATTTGATATTCAGCTTTACACACAAATACTGATGTATGGCCATACATCAGATTTCACATGCAAAAATTTGGATGGTGAACTCTAATGTTCAGACAAACATCAGAGTTCACATGTTTAAAATTTGCTTGTGACATTTGATGTTCATCTAAACAAAAGAGTTCAAATTCATAAAATTGGCAGGTAAACTCTCATGTATTTCTGAACAAAAGACTTAACAAGCCAATTTTATGCATGTGAGCTCTGTTGTTAGGCTGAAAATCAGAGTTCATGTCAGGCTTACTTCAAGTACATAAACATGAATAGCTTGATTAGTCAATTTTATAGAATATTTTAATGGTCCAGTATGAATAGTGTTGTCAAAATCCAATTAATTAATAAAATATAATTTAATATAATGCACCAGAACAAAAACATGGGCACCTGATAGTTGGTGCCAATCCCTATCTTTGACTTAACTCAATTTAAGCTCAGCTGTGATTCTTCTGGAAAGAATGTGCATTTAACAATGAGCACACTAGCTCACACAACATAAATTTAAATTTTCTCTTAAATCAAAACTTAATTTAGGGATAGGCACCTGCTAGCAGGTGCCACTTGATTTTTTGCAGTGATGGTATCAGTAATTAATCTCACTAATTATAAATGGTATACAGCTTAAAGTTGGTAGAAAAATAGAACTAATTATGTATGAAAATATTTAAAAGTCTTTAAAAGTACTAATTAATATGTATTATAATTTTTTGGTTATATATTTTTAAGGTGATGTAAAAGAATGTTGAATATAAGCCCAAAACCTCCTCCTTCATACCCATGAATTCCCCAATGTTCCCCCTTGATTTACCAATCCTTTAAATGTCCAATTAAATTCTAAACTATCAGTTCCACATTCTCATCAACACAAGGATCAACCAATAACAAAAGATGAATCATATCACACACCAAAATACACAAATAACAGAGCTTAATCTATCAAAATAAAGTTATAACCAAAATGAGAGTATATGCAAGTAATTCTTAAAACAAAAGGCAAAATAAGGAGAGAAAGGACCTTAATATAATTTCTAATTAAAGGGGATTAACAGTAGAAATGAAGCTCTTTATTATTACAAATTTATATGTGAAGTCCCCATCTAAAAATGACCAATATAGCCTGAGAAACCATTGAGAAACCCAAAATAATATGTGAAATGTGGGGTGAGTGAATACAGACTCTAGGCAGGTGCTTGAGAAGGTACATACTTGAACAAATAGACAAATTTAACTGTGGTAGTGTCACTGGACGACCTACGCACAAAGTCAAGGGTGTTCCTGGAAGTGAGATGAGGAGGGTAGTTTAGAAACTTCTTTGAAGCACAGAGGAAATGCTCAAGGAAGTTATTCGAAGATTCCTCAAAGGAGGAGCTACTACTTCAAGATATGTTTGAGAAGAATTCTAATATAACTTAAAGGTAATATTAAGATTCTTAAGATCTCACAAAGGGTTGGAAACTCAATAATCAAGGATTTAGGATTTAGAAATGATTAATGAGAAAATAAGGAAAGATACAATATTAATGATTTAGCCTGAAGCTTTACCACTATTAACTATATATATGTTTTATAATTTAATTCTAAAGAATGTCAAACCAAAATCCAACCCCTTTTATATCCTTTACTCCTCCTCACATTGACCTCATACCCATCCCTCATTCCGCACACCACAGACCACCAAAATTACACCTGTTACACCTGGAACCTCCTCACTAACATCTTTTAACCCTTTAATCCTCCACTAACCATTCTGTCCATGCTCACTAACCCTTTTTAATAACCCACAGATACTTTAATAAATCTTTTTAGCGGACTATTACATTGACTATTGCGCTGTGCATTGCTTATTGAGGAAAAGACTAAAACACACTATTGAGAAATTGACTAATTTAGATTTAGAGTTAAGACTAGCGCAGTTGAATAGTAAGTACACAAAGGAAAGTTGCAGTTGCTATGTAGAATTGATTTCTGTGCTTTGAGTATGGATTTAGACCTCTGTATCATTAATTTAATGAGCTTCTTTTGCCTTGAGTGTCACGTGGCACGTGACAGATGCCCGGGTATAAAAACACGAGCTCTGTTGAGCATGAGACATACTTTCCCACACTACTTTCTCTCCCTTATTGCTTTTAATTATTTTACTTTATTATGTCGACCTTTCCTACCCCAACTCCCATGCCTCCACACCCTAAAGCAGATGGTGGAATCATTACACGGCAGTATTCTCAAGCCTGAAAAGCCTGCAAATAAATGGAGTACTTCTGCGTTGAAAGCACGGCAACACAAGGTCCTTGCCAGAAATGCCAGTTTTGCCACTGGAGACGGGTGGCGTGTGATGCCTTGTTGAAAAATGCGGACATTGAGCGTCAATTTACGAAAACCAAATATTGGGTAATACGGAAGACCAAAGAGGTGGTCGAAGATAATTGGGACGTATCAATTGGGGACAATCAGTTGGTGGGAGAGACTGAGGAGGAGGTTGAAGATACCATGGCAACCTGGGTAACCCAGGCCACAAGTAAGAAACGAGGGGTCAAAGAAGAGGTAGATGAATTAGTTGAAGAGGATGAGGATGAAGTCCCCATCTCGAGACGGACGCCAAAGAAGTGGCGGATTGTCATCCAGAATGACAAAAAGGAGAAGGAAGTGACGGCGGAAGTCACCCCAAAGTTATTCTTAGAAGCTGACCCATTGTTTGAAGTAAGTCTGTTTTTCTTTTATTTTAAAAGAATTTTGTTACTGATGACCTATGTTTTATAATTCAGATGTCATGGCGGAAGCTCAGATTGTGGAAGCTGCGCCATCGCTGCCAGTTGAGGCAAACAACCAGTGGTTGATTTGAGGGAGAACAACAAAGAGACTCTTGACCAGGTATGGTGAAGAAACCTTGGCAGGGTTGAAAAACTCAATTCATCAAAGATTTAAGCAGTGAGGTCGATAAGATTTTTGATGCTGCCTCCTTCGATGTGGCTGAAGAACTACTAGAAATTGGGGAAGTGGTACCGGTGGGGAGGAGGTATTTGAGAAATGCAGGAAGGAAATAAGAGTGGTTTTGGAAAAAATGAAGAAATTGGTTTGAGAGGAAATACAGGAGAAAATTTGAAATGGAAGGAAAAGGAAAAGGAAGAAAGAGGGAGAAAGAAAAAAAAAGTAGAAAGCAAATTGTATATTTATTTATTTATTTTTTATTTTGTTGTTTTAATTGAAAATGTTGATATATATTTTATAAGATTTTGAGAAAAGAAAAGAAAAAAGGAAGAAAGGAAATATTTGAATAAAATTTTGTTTTTAAATTTTGAAAGAAGAAAAGAAAGAATGTTTAACTGAAGGAAATTCAGTTTTAAGTTTTTTCAAATAAAAAACTTAAGTAAGAAAAAGAAATAGTTGATTGAAACAATTTTTTTTGAAATGAAAAATTTTAATGAGAGAAAAAAAAAATTGTTATTTGTGAAAGTTCATTTATTGAAGTTTTGAGGAATTTTGGTCATTTGAAAAGAATGAAGAAAAAATAGTTTTTGAAAAAGAATTTTGAAAGATAGAATTAATTTGTTTGAAGAATTTTCAAAGAGAGATTTAAAGGTTGAAGTAAAGTTTTGAGAAAGATTGTTGTATTGAGTTCGTGAAAAAATATTGATAGTTTGAAGAGAAAAAAAATAAGGGAAAAGAAGAAAAGTTTGAAAAGAGAAAAGAAAATTTAAAGGAATTTATTGATTTTTAAGATTTTATTTTTATTATTTTATTTTATTTTATTTTTTATTAACTTTTAATTTATTTTAATTTTACTTTATTTTATTTTATTTATTTATTTAAAGAAGGTTGAAAAAAACTTTTGAGAAGAAGAAAAAAGCAGAAAGAAAAATAAATGAGAGTTCTAAGGTTTTGGTTTTAAAGGATATTTAAGATGAAAAGATTTTAGGAGTTCAAGGGCGTTAGAAAAATTGATGGCTGGTTCCCAGGATGTTTTGTCTGAGTCATCAAGGAAGCCTTCCCATTCCACGAGATATTGAAGTTTCCCCTTGTGCATTCTTGAATCAAGGATACGGCTTACTTCCCACTCTAGATTGTCTTCTACTTCGACCAGTTCTGGAGGAGGTTGGTTCCTGCCCGGGTATGTTTCTCAAGCCAGTTCCAGGAGAGATACGTGGAAAACAGGGTGAATTGCCTGCCATTTAGGAGGTTGCTTGAGTCGAAATGCAGATTTAGAGACTTCAGAGTTGATTTTGAATGGTCCCAAGCGCTTTTCAGCTAGTTTCTTTCATGGTCAAGTCGTTCAAATGTTTCGTGCATTGAGCCAGACTTTGTTTCCTGGTTTAAAAGAAGGAGCAGATTTTCAATGTTTGTCGGCCTATTCCTTGTACCTTCGAATCGCTAATTCCAAATTTGATTTAAGTTCCTCTTGGAGTCGTGATATGGTTTGAAGATAATGTTCAGCAGGATGACTAGCTCCTATGTGGATTGAGTCGAATTGAGGATGTCTTCCATAAACAGTTTTGAAAGGAGATTGTCATGCCAAAGAATGAGTCGAGTTATTATAAGCAAATTTGGCCAATGGTAACCATGTGGTCCAATCGTCTTGTTGGTAACTGACATACATTCAAAGGTATTGATCAAGGATTTGGTTGACCCTTTCCGTTTGCCCATTGGTTTCAGGATGATAGGCTGTGGAGATATTCCTTGTGATATTGAGTTGTTGACACAGTTGAGTCCAGAATGTGGATAAAAACAATGAGCCTCTATCTGAAATAATATCATTAGGTAAGCCATGTTTGAAAATACATATTTTAGAAACAATTTTGACAAATCTTCAGCTGTAGCAGTAGTAGTGGTTTTAATGAAAATAGACATTTTGAAAATCTATCTACTATTACTAATATAGCATCAAAATTATTAGAAAAAGGAAGTTGAGAAATAAAATCCATTGATAAAGATTCCCAAGGTTTAGAGGGAATGGGAAGCGGTTGAAGCAACCCATGCTTCCGCTGATGGGGAGAGTTATTCCAATTACATTCATAACAAGATTTTATATAGGCCTTGATTTCTCTGGTCATTCCTGGCCAGAAGAAATCCCTTGCAATTAACTGGTAGGTTTTATCAACCCCAAAATGACTAGCTAATGGAGAATCATGTCTACTGTTGAAAATCCATAATTTTATTTCATTGTTGTTGGGTATGACTATTCTACCTTTGAAAACAAATAGACCTGATTCAATACTAAATCTTTTGGCCCCTTGCTTCGAGAGTATTTTGTCTTTTAACCCTAAACAATAATTGTCCTTTGACTGAGCTTTGAGGATGTTGGATAGTGAATTTTGGAAAGATTGAATTGTCATTGAATTAATTTGATGAGTTGTTAACATTGATTCGTTGAAGATTGATTTCACATTTGCTGGGTTCTTGTCAGCAAATGTGTCCCCCCGCTGTGGGTAAAAGTTGTCCTGACGTGACAAGATATCTGGGACAATGCAATTCTTATCTGGGCAATATGAAATAGAAAAAGGAAATTCAGACAGAAATTCAGCCCACCTGGCTTGACTCCTGGTTAACACTTTGGAAGACATAAAGTATTTCAAAGCATTATGGTCAGTCAGGATCTGAAAAGGACTATCTAGGCTGAGAAGAAAAGAGTGCCATTTTTTAAGAAAATGGATAATAGCTAAAAGCCCCTTGTCATGAATTTCGTAATTTAATTCTGCTGCAATGAGTTTGTGTGACTCAAAAGCAACAGGGTGAAACAATTTTGTTTCAGGAATGAATTGAGAAATGACCCCTGCAATAGCATAATTGCTAGCGTCTGTCTCAACTATTGTCGAAGCAGAAGGATAAAATGTCAAAGAATTGGAGCTGTGGTAAATGCAGTTTTCAATGCTTCTATTTCCTTTTGTGCTGTAGAAGTAAAAACAAAAGGAATATCTTTTCTAAGAAGAGAAGTAAGATTGGAAATAGTTTTAGAGTATTCTTTAATAAATATTCTATAGAAATTGGCAAAACCCAAAAATCCTTTGAGGGATTTAACGGTTTTGGGCTCAGACCATTCCAGGACTTTTTGGACCTTTTTGTCGTCCATGACTAAACCAACAGTGGATAATGTAAAACACAAAAAATAAATAGATTTAAGATGGAATTCGCATTTATTGTGCTTGGCGTAGAGACCCTGATCTCAAAGGTGATTTAGAACCTGTCAAACATGATGAATATGTTCATCCAGTGTCTTTGAGAAAATTAAAATATTTTCTAAGTAGATGACAACAAATTGTTCAAAAACATCTTGAAAGATGTCATTAACAAAAGTTTGAAAATTAGATGGTGCGTTACATAATCCAAAAAGCATTACTAAGTATTCAAAACTACCAAATCTAGTGCGCATTGCAGTCAGTGGTTCATGACCTTCCGTAATGCAAATAAGATTATAAGCGCCTCTAAGATCAATTTTAGAAAAGAAATTAGCACCATTAAAAAGGGTAAGAAGCAATGACATAGGAGGAACTGGATATGCATTCTTCTTTTTAACTGTGTTGCCCTTTCTATAGTCAACACACAACCTAAGGCTACCGTCTTTTTTCTTTACAAAAAGAACAGGGGAGCTGGTTGGAGATTTACTGGCTCTGAGGAAACATTTAGCTACATTCTCTGCAATGTAGTATTGAAGAAATTGAGATTTGTCCTTCAACAAAGAATAGACAGGACCTGCCGGAGGTACTGGACCTATTAACTCTATCTGATGGTTGTAGGGCCAATGAGGTGGTAACTTATCGGCCTTGCGGATTGAGAAAACATCAAGGAAATCATGATAGATTTCTGGTAGAGTTGATTTGGTTGTCCTCATCATCTTCAAGAGAATCCGTCGAGGGAAGACCACAATTGAGAGAGCATAATTCAATTACTTTGAGGCAATTTAAATCCTCTTCGAGTGAAGTCATTGAGCTAGAATAGTTAGCCAATTGCTCATTTAGAGAAAGATCAGATGCTTGCAAGTCATCTGGCAGAGATTTTTCCTCTAGCAGGACATTGTCAGGCAGGTTGTTTAACTCCCTATTGACCTGCATTGAAGAATTAGAGATATACTTAGTGCGTGGGGTGATCAATCCCTGTGACCAATCAATTTCAGGATTCCAATGCATTAAAAAGTCATGGCCAAGGATGGTATCATCCATTCTTGGGGCATCCAAGACTGATAATTCCCACTCGAAGGGGGGAAAGTTTGGAAAGTTGAAAACCCATAAACCTTTCTTACTTACTTAATATTTGGGTTCCTCTGATTTACCAAATATATTGGAGTTTGATTTATATCTGTGAATGTCAGCTTTAACTTCTTGGAAAAAGATAAACTGACAAAAGAAATTGAAGCTCCAGAGTCTATAAGACAACTGAAGGGGGTATCCTCCTTGAAAAGAATGAATCTCAAGCGGTTTAAGGCAACTCCAGTCCTTAAGACATGGAGGTTCTGTGCTCTGGGAGAGATAAGATAGTTTGCTTTGCACACAAGTAAACTATCTACTAGTTTTTTGACCTTGAACTAGTACCTTCTCTTTCCTTCAACTTCACACAATCTTCTAGCTTGTGCTTACCCCCACAATACATAAATAACCCATTATCTGCTCGCCTCTTCCTCTCAGCTTCTTTAAGTTACCCTTTTAGGTCCTGTACCTTACTGATATCGCCTGGGTTCAAGCCTTTTGGTCGAGGTTGTCCTTGGTAAATGCCGTCAAGTTTGAGGGTTCAATCCATTAAATCCGTTAAAGTAGTCATCTTTTGACCATGAAGATTTAATTGATCCAGAATCCTCGAAGGAAGTCCCTTTTTGAAATGATACTTGAGGGAAGCATCATTCCAAGCTACTCGAGTTTGAAGTGCTCTGAAGTTCGTGATATATTCAGAGGCTTTACCATTATCACTCATGCAAAGGAAATCAAGTTCAATTTCTGCGTTGTCAGTTTCATTAGGGTCACTGAACAACGTGAAGAGTTGGTCTTTGATTTTTTCCCAGTTATTAATAACTAAGTGGGTTTATGTTGAAGAAAGCATGAGAAGATAAGGTTCAAACCATCTTGCTGCTCTTCCAGCTAGGAATGAAGAAGAATAAACAACCTTTGATTGGTCATTATTGAAGGTTCGAGGGTCATTATGGAACAGGAGCTTGCAGGTTTTCAAGAAGGGCTGCAATCTGTCTGGATGTTCTCCATTGAATTTATCAGGAGATTTCATGGAAGGAGTTTTGAGTTTAGATCCCTCCAAAGATGTTGGATTGGAAAGGGTTTTCATGAAAAGTCTCATGAAGTCCTCCAGAGAATTAGATGGTCCAGGTTCTGAAGGTTGACCAGAAGGGTGAGTAGCAGGGGCAGATGTTGCCTCATGCATTGTATCCTCTCCATCTTCTTCCTTGCTAGAATCATCATAATCCTGGGGGATGTCTTCTACAGATTGGACAGAATTTCCCCATTCCCTAAGGTTGAGAGGTTCCAAGGAGTGAGTGTGGGAAACAGGCCGTGTGGCTGCTGGCCTGCCTCTGGCGCGAGCCCTAGTAGTAGCGCCTGTAGGAGGAGTGTGTTGAACAGGTGCCATTTAAAGAATTTAAAACACCTGAAAAAAGGACGTAGTAGTGCCAAAGAATGAGAACTACAGAGAATTTAATTATACTGTCACCGGAAGACCTACGCACAAGGTCAAGGGTGTTCCTGGAAGTGAGATGAGGAGGGTAGTTTAGAAACTTCTTCAAAGCACAGAGGAAATGCTCAAGGAAGTGTTTCAAAGATGACTCAAAGGAAGAGCTACTGCTTCAAGATATGTTCAAGAAGAATTCTAATATAATTTAAAGTTAATATTAAGATTCTTAAGATGTCACAAAGGGTTGGAAACTCAATAATCAAGGATTTAGGATTTAGAAATGATTACTGAGAAAATAAGGAAAGATACAATAATAATGTTTTAACCTGAAGCTTTACCACTATTAACTATATATATGTTTTATAATTCAATTCTAAAGAATGTCAAACCAAAATCCAACCCCTTTTATATTCATTACTCCTCCTTGCATTGACCTCATACCCATCCCTCATTCCTCACACCACAGACCACCAAAACTACACCCGTTACACCTGGACCCTCCTCACTAACATCTGTTTTTTAATAACCCACAGATACTTTAATAAAGCTTTTTAGTGGACTATTACATTGACTATTGCGCTGTGCGTTGCTTATTGAGGAAAAGACTAACACACACTATTGAGAGATTGACTAATTTAGATTTAGAGTTTAGACTAGCGCGGTTGAATAGTTAGTACACAAAGGAAAGTTGCAATTGCTATGTAGAATTGCTTACTGCGCTTTGAGTATGGATTTAGACCTCTGTATTATTGATTTAATGAGCTGCTTTTGCCTCGAGTGTCATGTGGCGTGTGACAGGTAGTGAAATCTGGCTTCCAATCTGAAGGTTATTGATGAAATTAGTGCATATAATGAGGTCAATGCACTAATAATTAATTTAGGACACTAAATAAGTGCCTCTTGCTTATTTAAGCATTTTTAAAAATATGGATAATAAAATTTGGGGTAATTTTAGGGTGAAGTTACTAAATTTGATAATAATGAAGCTATTCACATGTAATAAATGCAGGCAGCATAAGGCCAGTACACAAAAGCCGTTTCCAGCACAAAAAACATCAATTTTGAAAATTTTATTTTTATACTATTAAGTAGCTAAATCAATATTCCTAAGTAAGACAAATTGATATTTCAAAGTGAAATTTCAATATTATAAATTTTATAGCACATATATTCAACTTTTAAGTGATTTAAAGCACGTTTATTAATTATTTCACCATAGTCATGGAAATAGCAGTTTTAAGTCCACTTAAAAATTATTTAAACTTATTTATCAGGTTCTTGAGATTACCTTTACATATTCCAACCTAATATTAAGTATATAAGACCTATAAAAGGTGGATATATGCGTGTATTTGAAGTATAATAATGGCATATGTTATAATAACTGACTTATTTCACTTATTTATACATATAGAATACTTTCAATTATTGTCTCCATGTGTAATAAATGTGTCTAACATATTTTCTATGCATTTTTACTCATTCCTGGGGATATCCAGGCTGAAATCTCACCAGCCAATTTTTTGCATGTGAGATTTGATGTTCAGCCATACATCAAATCTCATCTGCCAATTTTATGCACTTGAGTTCTATTGTTTGGAATACATCAGAGTTCATAAGCCAATATTATGCATGTGAACTCTGATTTTTGGAAAAACATCAGATTTCACCAACCCATTTTTTGCATGAGATTTCTGATTAATGGCCATGCATCAGACCTTATCAGCCTTTTTTACCACATGAATGATTTTGTATGGCTGTAAAAAAGCATTCATAAAATACAATAAAATGATATGAGTTAAATTTAAAATATATATATGATTTAAAAATAATAAAGATAGTTAAATAAGTGATAAAGATTCCTGAAAATTAAAATTGTAAAATAAATGTTTATGAAATAAAAAAACATGATGAAAAATGATACTTTATTAAAAAATAAATAATAAATATCTTTAGATTAAATCAATAAATTAAATTAAGTTAAATAAAATTTTAATCAAAAAGTATATTATAATATAACATATAATCAAATATTATGTAGTATCACCACACAATATGTGAAGAGGACTTGATAGTGAGTCCGCAAACTTGGACCCAAACTCACCACAGATTGAACACACATTGATCTATTCATAAAGGAACCATACAATCAGGGATGAACACCACTCAGCAGAACCGTTTTAGGTGGGTGTTCAAGTAGAGTTCAGTATGGGTTCAGTATGAGTTCAGTCTAAGTTCCATCTGAGTTCCATCTGAGTTCAGTTTGTAGACTTTCTAGAAAGTCCACCCCGTATATTGCATAGTGTATAACATATTATGATTTATTAAATCAAAGAAAAAAGTACTAAAAGATTAATGAAACAAAAACCATAAAATACAAAACATTAAAATAAAATAAAATATTATAATCAAAAATTGAGTGAAATAAAATATATTGGATCAAATCAAATTATAGAATACGTAAAAAAAATTATAATAATAAATTATAATATGAATATTTTTATTCAATATAAATTTTCATATTCATATTAAATATGATTTATATTGTTAATATTCAATTTAACTTTCCATATGCATATTCAATGTTAATACACCAAATCATATTCAATATTAATATACTATCACTTATTTATTTTAAGTAAGAATATTCATTATCACTGTCAAGGGGTCTTTTATGGCTAGAAGGTTTTTAACAGCGGTACAACGGCAGTAACAGTGGAGATTTAGGATTTCAAAGTTTAGAGTACGTTTGTATATCTTTTTATCTGTTTTACTCAAATATAAGAGGTAAGAATTTCTATTATTATTATAAATTAATGAATTAGAAGTACGAAAATGTAATTACTAAAACCAATAATAAATAGTAATATATAATTAAATAGAATAAATGTTTGTTTAATTTAAGTAAGTAATGGATGAAAAACAACCAGAAAGGGAGGCCTTATATAGGCAAAGGAGAGACAAACCACGGTGTTAAAATCCTAAATACAGTAGTATGAGAGAAGAAAAGAATATTCCAGAAAAATATTTCCAATTAATAAGGTTGTTCCAAAAAGAAGGTGTCAGAAGAGTGTATTTATGTATATGACAGAAATAAATTAATTTATTTAAAATTTACTTTAAATTTCAATTTTAAATAAGTAATTTGAATTTTTTGTAGATAGTTAATTTTATTTGAATATTAAATTTTTATTTTTATTTAAAATTTATTTTAATATTAATTTTTATTTCTTTTAACCTGTCATTGAGCATGGTGTTAGAAAATAAAAATATAAGAGACATTTTAATATTAATTTTCATTATTCACTAACTTTACCCTTTTGTAATTAGTTAATTTATTATAGGTAAATTTAATGTAAATAAATTAAAATTAATAAAATTAAAATAACAAGGTGTGGCTTCATCCCAGTAAATAGTTAATTATTTTACTGGGTAAGTCTAGCAGACTGGCTGACAATCACTTTCATTATTTAGATGCATGATTTATTTGGATTTACATACTGAGTACTTGTTTGCAGAAATATATCAAATTTCACGTTTCTTATATTTAAAATGGTGTTGTATATTCTTGAAATATCATAAAATGGATCTAAAAAATAATCAATGAATATGCTTTTTCCAAAAATCATAAAGTGAAAAATTCTGGTAAAATATTTTCTTAAATATCAGATGTTGAATCATCATGTTAAAAATTTTTTAATAAATTATGCATAAATTTTGAATTAGAATAAAATAAATACTTGGAAAATCAAAATTTTTAAGCAGGTTTCCATCTCCATCTAGAAATAAAATTTTAAAAACTAGATTTAACATACATGATAATAATGTACTTTTTTAAAAATAATTTCTGAATCACTTTCATTTAAATTTTAGATTTGTTTCATTTCACTCTCAGCAGCTATTAGAAAAGATTCAATTACATTTTTAAAGTAGTTAAAGCTAAAATTAAATCCCAATAAAGTACCTTCTCAGAATGAGTTGAGGCTGAATTCCATCTGAGTTCAATCTAAATTCAAGTTGAGGACTTTCTAGCAAATATCCCAAAAATATTGTGTGGTGACTGTGGATAACAAATTTTTGTACAGATATTAGTGTTTATATTCATTTCGGAAAATATACCTTATTTGGATTAAGGTGTGTCTTAGATAAACTGGATTTAATTGATGTGTCTAAGATCTTTTAATATCTCTAACTTATTGATTTCATCTTATAAATACTGATTGCAAGCATGTGTTGGTAGAATTTCAACAAATGGCAAGTGTGCCAACTGTCTCATTACACTATGACAGTACTATCTACACCAGGGCCTGAAATTGTAGACTGTAGGAAAAAATTAGAATTTTTTTAATGAAATGATGAATTTTTACTATTATGGAAGAAAAAATTCAAGGGTTACAATTTCATACATTTTTTGTTTGAAAGTCAGAGGAATAAAATTGATCCAAAGTCTCACTTAGCTTTGGAACATGAGCATGTATAAGTCTCTGATGATTTTCCCATTAAGCAGAAGGTTTGAACATTTTTTTCCTTCCTAGTATCACAACTTGGTGACTGGTGATATTTTGATGTAAACTGTAATTCTTGACACTCACAAATGTGATAAAAATAGTTGTGAATTTCAAAAATGATGAAGAGATAAAGAATAGGGAAAGTAGTTTACCTTGAGAATATTTTTTATAATTTTATTTTTTTTCAGAAATTTAGGATCTAATTAAGAAAACAGTAACAGGAAGAAGAAAGAATCACTAACACACTATATTACCGTTGATGTGCAAGAGTAGATGAGGTTATTGGAGTTTATCAGGGAAACAGAAAACATGTCTGCCTGTATATTCCAATATCTGAGTAAAAATTACTTATAAATTATGTTAGACACATGGAGTATACATGGGAACAATAAATAAAGGTACACAAGTTGTATACATATATGAAATTTATGATAAAATACCATATATGCCATTAAAACACCTTTTATACATGCATATATCCACTTTTTATAAGTCTTATGTACTTAATATAAATTTTGAATACTCTGGGATATCCTTAAGAGCCTTAAAAATAAGTCTACATAATTTTTAAGTAGACTTAGAGCTGTTGTTTTCAGTTTTTTATGTGAAAAACAAGAAATGTGCTTTAAATCACTCAAAAGTTGAATATTTGCACTCTAAATTTAATAATATCAAAAATGTGCCTTGACAGATCAATTTTTCTTAGTTAGAGCTATTGATTTGGCTACTAAAATTCATAAAAATAACACTTTTCAAATTTGGTGTTTTTTATGCCAGAAATGGCTTCTGTGTACTGGCTACATACTGTCTGTATTTTTCTAATGTGAATAGCTTCATTTTTAGCAAAGTTAGCTTTTTCACACTATAATCACCCCACATTCTACTCCCACTGTGGGGAAACAAACTAAAATAGGCAACAGGTGCTTTTTTAGTGTCCTAATTTAATTATAGGTGTATTGACTTTGTTATATTTACTAGTTTCATTAAGAACCTCAAGCTTGGTGCCTTTAATTGATTAAAATGCTTAAATTTTCCTAAATTTTTCAAGGGTTTACCGGTGCAAGCACCTGCCAAGGTCTGCATGTAATTACTCCACATCTCATGTCCTTTTTTGGGTTTCTCAGTTGTTTCTCAGCCAATTTTGATCATTTTTGGATGGGGATTTCACGTAGTAATTTGGAAAAATTAGCCCCATTATTTCTACAGTTAATCCCACTTAAAATTGTGTATTTTTAGTTTTATTCTTCCTTTTTTAGTCTTTTATATCAAGGTATTACACACATATACTCTCTTTTTTGCTTATTCTTTTATTTTGATGGATTATCCCTATTACTCCAGGATTTTGGAGGGTGATATCATTCTAATTATGTTATTGGCCACCCTTTATATTAAATTAAATGTGTATTAGCTAGAATTAAGCGTCATTAGCCATGTATAGGACTGATAAGTCAAGGGGATACATTGGAGAATTATTGGGTATAAAAGGAGGGTGTGTTTTGCCTTGTTTTCTACATTCTTTATCATTACAATCAAAATATATAGCCAACAAAATTACAATACATATTTATAGTACTTCTAAAAGTCTTTTAGTATTATCTGAATTATTAAATATATTTTTCTACCAACTATAAGATTGTAACCCATTTATAATTAGTGAGATTAATATTACTGAGATCCTTATATTGAGTTATATTTTAATACTTATTGGATTTGTACTACAGTATTCATATAGAGCCATTCAAATCTTCTATAAAACTGAATATTCAAGCTATTCATGTCTCTTTACGTGAACTCAGCCTGGCACAACATCTCATATACCATATGACTAAGTTAACTAAATATACTTAAACATTTGAAAGCTTAATGTGTATAAATTAAGGCCAGCAATTTTCATGCATGTTTTAAAGACATTTTAAATTATTTGTATTGAAAAATTGCCATTTGGAGGCAAATATTTTCAACATGCACCATAATTTTTCCAATTACACTATCAAATTAAATTTTTTTTAGGGAACTTTGAAACATGTTAGAAAATTCTGAAAATTTAAAAAAAAAATTCACATATAGCTGTAAATTCAAATCAGTATGGGAGAAAATGTAGATAAATTTTCTCATATAGGAATATTAAGACTGGTTTGTGCACATTTCTAAAAAAATCTATAAATTTTAATCCAGTAAAATTGAAATTTGAAAAAAATCAAATATATTTTTAGAGATAGTAAACTAAACACTCTTTGAGACATGAAATAATTTGAAATTATTTCCAAAACAGTGTGGCTAATTTAAAATTTGTGTAGCATCTTAAGCTTTTTTTACCAAAAACTTAATTTGGAAATAGGGGATAAGGAGCCAATATTTGAGTTAATTTTAACATTAAGGGGGGCTTGCATACAATTCTGTAGTAAATTTTTCTTATTAAATCAATTTCATAAGAGAAAAAAGAAATATCTAGGTAATAAGAGTATAAAAATGACAAAAACTATCTTTATTGATAAAAATACCACCAAAATTTCAAAAATTTCATAATATGAGTTTATATTATAATTTTCCAGCTAGGAAGCCCCAATAAAGCAATTTTCATCTCAATAGAAAATTATATGAATTCCTTCCTCACCACTTATCTTCTTTCTGTTGTTTATTCTATACATTTTTTCTTTATTTTATGTGTATGTCATGAAACTCCATGAATGGCAACAACTGCTTATTCAAGTAGAAATAAGAATGTGTTATTATCCTCCAAGTAGTCCTTGTGAAAGTTCAATTTTTTTCCCTGTACTACTTCAATAAAAAATATAACATTAACTCTTCCTATCTAATTTCATTCTGTCTTTATCTCTTATATTCATCATGTAAATTTCTCAGGCAGGACATGTGCATGGAATTTCCCTTTGGAGAGCCAGCAGAACCAGCTTTTCTCCAAGTATGTCATTATTTTTTTAATTCTTTAAAATTTATATATTGCATACTTTTATTTTTTCATGTTAAATATTTTATCAAAAATGGGGACCATGCATATCATACAGTCCAAATTTCAGCATAATCAATAGAGGAGGGAAAATCTTAATATTCAAATCAAATAGGAGTACTCTACAGGTGGTTCTCTGGTCAGAAAGAGAGGCTAAGACTTGGTCAATGCACACTGAAATATATTGAGAAGAAAAGGTAGAAAAAAGCCAAAAGCAGAATTAAAAACAAGTTTTGTAATTGAATTCTTCATCAAAGACAATAACTAATATGATATCTATTTAGATCTCAAATTTGTGTACAAAGATTCTGGAAAAAGATTGCAAGGAACCACAGGCAACAGTACTTTTTATGAATCTTAAGGGTGTTTTAGAGACATAAATAGACATGTATGGGAGATATGAAAGATGTTCACAATCTTTGAAATTAAAAAAAATTAACATACTTTCTGAAAAACTAGATGAAATGTTTGTGGAGTTTTAGAATCAATTATCCCTCATGAGATCCCAGTCTTTTTTAATATTAAGAGGAGGATGAGTGATAATATACTGGAGGGATACAAGGTAGAGAAAGTTCCTTTCAAATTACCATAATGCTTTCTTCTTAAGAATATCTATCAAATTGATCAGAAGTAGAGAAGAAATATCTTCAAATTGGGGAGGCAATCAATATTAATTGTGTTATTGAAAAAATTCAAACATTAATTGTAAGTTTTAAAAATTTTAATGCATAGAGATAGGTTAAACAAACTAACTTCCTTTTTTAAATTCCACTACAGCAGGATTAAAATGTTGTATATATATAATGTATTACCAAATTAAATATTCTGAGAAAAGGTTTTGTGTTGTGGGGAGTTTCCTAAAAAAATATTCTAAGAAAGATTTTGTGATGTGGGGAGTGAATGATGTATTTCCAAAAAAAAATATTCCAAGAGAAGATTTTTTTAATGCAGGGAGTGGATTGTATCTTAAAAAAATGAAAAGTAATGAAAAGACTATATGGGATGTGGGAAAAGGATGATGTGTTACCAAAAAATAAAGTTTACAACAAGAAGTTATGTGATATGGGGAGTGGAAATTTATATTTCAAAAGGGATGAAATGTTACTAGAAGTTAAAGAAAAGCTACTGAATGATTGCTGGTCAAATTCTGGTAAAACACTGGTCAAAATATTTACATATGCTGGTCAGATGCAGAAAAAGTGCTGGAAAATTTTTGTGTGAGTGCTGTTCACACTCTGGACTTGCATGCAGATCTTCCCTCCCCCCCCCCCTAATTTTTCCTGGTGAATGTTAGAAATTTCGTATTTCAAAACCCTTCTTATTTTCCACCAAAGTAGCCATGATTATTTCTTCATATATGGTATTTTTTACCCCCAAAACACCTTTTGTACTCATAAGTAAATTTATGTTTGTGGTTTTGTTTGTGTGGTGAGCACTACCTTTTAAATAATTTAATATTTTTAATTTGCTTTCCCCTTATTCAATTGAAAAGAAGTTTTGCAGACCAATGGATCATCTTTCTAATTCAAAAAATTCACAAGTTTCTAATTAGCATAGTGATCACAGGATCAAAATTTAAAAGAGGGCTTTATAGTGTCTATGTTTTATAGTGTTCACACACTGGTGATGATTTGGGAGGTGAATTTAAAACTGAAAAGATTTCCCCCTGTGCTTCTTCCTCTTGGATACCACATCTCTTTCTCCTCAACTGAACAAGTATACCTTGGAATGCTCCTCCTTTTTTTTTTTTTGGAAAAAAAATACAAATCAAGTAAAATTGTATTCCAAAAAGATAGATCCACAATGTACACTTTGATCAAGACCAAGGAAGTCTGCCAACTGTTCAAGCTTTGCAAAAAACTGAATACTGATCAGTTCAAAGTCCCAACCTCAATCCTATTGAAAAAAATTTCCATGGAAATGAAGTGGAACATTCATTTATTTTTTAATCTTAAAAATAAGGTAGTTTATGCATCCTCAACCTGTTTTTGATACAGATACAGCCTACAATACAATTTTTTTTGATGCACACTTACAACACCGAATAAAATCATGTACTTACTAATAATCACTTAATATATTTTATGCAATAATACATACAATTTTTAAAACCCTGTGCAAGGTATCACTCTTTCCTTGCTCTCACTCTTGCTCTTGCTTTTGCTTTCACTCTTGCTCAGGGTACAATTTTATTAATCTTTTATTTATTTACTCAATTAAAATAGGTAAAAAAAATTATAATTATTATAATTAATGATCCAGAATTACTGTAAGTAAATACTAAAACCAATAAGTAGTAATTAATATATGATTGCAATAGATTGGTTTAATAAAATAATAAGTAAGTAAAGGATGATCAGAAACAACCAGAAAGGGAGGCCTTATATAGGCAAAGGAGAGACAAAGCACTGTGTTAAAATCCCAAATACAGTAGTATGAAAGAAGAAAAGAATATTCCAGAAAAATATTTTCAAATAATAAGGTTGCTCCAAAAAGAAGGTGTCAGAAAAGTGTATTTACTGTATATGACAGAAGTAAATTAGTTTATTTAAAATTTACTGTAAATGTCAATTCTAAATGAGTAATTTGAATTTTTTGTATATATTTATTTTTATTTGAATATTAAATTTTATTTCAATTTAAAAATTTTTTATTTTAATATTAATTTTTATTTCTCTTACCCTTTCATTGAGCACAGTGTTAGAAAATAAGAATATAAGGGACATTTTAATATTAATTATAATTATTTACTAACTTTACCTTTTTGTAATTAGTTAATTTATTATAAGTAAATTTAATGTAAATATATTATAATCAATAAAAATAAAAATAATTATGCATGGCTTCATCCCAGTAAATAATTAATTATTTTGCTGGTTAAGTCTAGCAGCCTTGCTGACACTCCTTCACTCTAAAAAAACAATAAAAAAATGCTATGATTTTTTCTTTTAATTTTTCTTTAGCAGAGTAGGAAGATTAGATATATCCTTCCCAGGTATCCAAGAATCATATTCTGAAGATTTATTCTTGAATCTCAATAAGTATTCAGTACCTTTTTCAGCAGTAACTATTCTGTCATTTAGAATCTTATAAATTTCTGCTGTCTCAGTGATTTAATTAGGGGTCTTTTTTGGTCTTCACCTCCTTTTGGGAAATAAATCACTATTGAGTGTGTAATGTTTCAAAAGAGATATTGGAAAAACAGGATGTTTTCTGTCATATGGAGAACACAAAATAACTTCAACTGCATTATCACCAACCATTCTTCTGACAACAAATGGACCTACAAATGGGTCTTTTAATTTATTATCGCCTTGGAAATTGAAGTGGACTGTAGAAATCAGTACTTTATCACCCTTTTTAAAAGTGTATTCTTTATGGGATTTGTCCCATCTCTTCTTCTCATATTCAAAGGATTTTTCAATAAATTTTTGAGCATGACTTCTGCAAAGTTGTTGCATTTGAAGAGAAGATTTTACACCAGGATGTATATTCAATTTAGGTATTTTATTATTGAAAATTTGGGTAGGAGTATTTGGAAAATATCCTAGCTAGAGCTCAAAAGTCTTTTTCTGAGTAAAAGAATGAACAGTGATTTATAAGAAAATTCCAACCCAGGAAGTAGGGTAACCCAATCATGAGTAAATCTGTCATTGTCTTTGTACTTAAGGCCAAAGGCACAATACCTTCTTATTATGACCTCTAAAGTCTGAATCATTCTTTCAGCTAATCCATCAGTCTGAGGGTGATGGGCAGTAGATAGTTTCAGTTCACAACCACAAACATCCATCAGAGACATCCAAAATTTAGAAGTAAATTTAGGGTCTCTGTCAGAGATTATGGCTTTAGGAAAACCAGCAGTATTAAACATATGAGACCACCATAAGAAGGCTTATTCTTTAGTGGAAACATCCTTGTGGGTTAGGATAAATTTACACATTTTTGTGAATCTATCCACAATAACCCAACAAGAGTTATAACTGTCTTTCCCAGCAATAGGTAATCCTGTTACAAAGTCAATCTTTATTATCTGCCATGGTGCATCAGGAGGTTCAATATGTTGCATTAATCCAGCTCTTTTACCAGTCAATCTTTTTGATTTTTGGCAAGAATCACAGGATTCAACATATAGTTTGGTGTCTTCAGAAATATTAACCCACCAAGAAGTATTTTTAATTCTGCTCATTATTTTTTCAAGATCAAAATGTCCAGCCAATATGTCATCATTACAAATTTTCAAGATGATCTCTTTCATAGAAGGAGGAATAACAATAACATTACTCAACTTTCTTCTATAATAGAGGTAGCCTTCATCAATTGAAAATTTACCTTTTTCCAAAGCTTCTGATACTTTGGTGGAAGGGTTTTAATTAATTCTTGTATTGAAGCATTCTTTGGATCATTTAATATGGTGCATAACTTTTTTAAGTCAGTGTCCTTATCATATGAATCCAGAATAAGATTTAATAGCTCTTCCTCCATATCAACCGCATATATCCCATGAATATGAATAAATTCATCTTCAGGAACATATGCAGGATTTGAGTCATCATTTGGCAAAGGTAAACTTGATAAAATATCCACATTTGATTGAACAATACCAGCCCTATGAATTATTTTCATTCTCCCTCAATATTCTTGAACAGCTGGTTGCCATCTGAACTGTCACTGGACAACCTATGCACAAGGTTGAGGGTGTACCTAGAAAATGAGATGGAGGAAGGAGTTTAGAGACTTCTTCAAAGTACAGAGGAAATATTTGAGGAAGTGATTTGAAGATGAGTCAAAGGAAGAGCTGCTTCTTTGAGATATGTTTGATAAGAATCTTAATATAATTTAACGGTAATATAAATATTCTTAGGATCTCACAAAGGGTTGGAAACTCAATAATCAAAGATTTAAGTTTTAGAAATGATTACTGAGAAAATAAGGAAATGTACAATAATAATGATTTAATCTGAAGTTTTACTACTATTAACTATATATATGTTTTATTATTTAATTCTAAAGAATGTCAAACCAAAATCCAATCCCTTTTATATACACTACTCCTCCTTGAATTGACCTCATGCCCATCCATCATTCCGCACACCACAGACCTCCAAAAAACACCCGTTTCACCTTGGACCCTCCTCACTAACATTCATTAACCCTTTGACCCTCCACTAGCCATCTTGTCCATGCTCACTACCCCTGTTAATAACCCACAGACACACAATAAATCTTTAGGGGAATATTGCATTGGCCGTTGCTCTGTAAGTTGCCTATCGAAGAAAAGACTGAAAAAACTATTGAGAGATTAACTAATTTATATTTAAAGTTTTAGATTAGCACGGTTGAATAGTGAGTACACAAAGGAAAGTTGCAGTTGCTATGTAAAATTGCTTCTGCGCTTCGAATATGGATTTATACCTCTTTATTATTGATTTAATGAGCTGCTTTTGCCTTGAGTGTCACGTGGCACGTGAAAGATGCCTGGGTATAAGACGCGAGCTCTGTTGAGCTTGAGACACATTCTTCCCACACTATAATTTTTTCTTTTACTCCTTCTTTTAAAATTTTTATTATGTCTAACTTCCCCACTTCCATTCCCATGCCTCCACACCCCAAAGCTGATGGAGGTATTGTTACTTGCCAATATACCCACTCTTGCACGGCTTGTGCATCAATGGAGTATTTCTGTGTCAAAAGCACGGCCACACAAGGACCTTGCCGGAAATGCAAATTTTTTCACTGGAGACGGGTGACTTGAAATGCCCTTACAAAAAATAGGAATATCAAGAGAAGGTTTACTGGGACTAAGTACTGGGTGATCCCTAAGACCAAAGAGGTGGTTGAAGATATTTGGGACGTATTGGTCAGGGATGATCAATCAGTTGAAGAAGAGGAAAACGAGGTCGAAGATACCATGGTGACTTGGGTAGCCCAGGCCACAGGTCAAAAACAAGGGGTGGACAAAGAGGTGGATGAATTAGTTGAAGAGGATGAGGATGATGTTCCGATCTCGAACTGTACTCCAAAAAAACAATGGATGATCATCGAGGATGATGATGAGAAGTAGAAGGGAGTGACAATAGAAGTCACTCCAAGGCTGTTTTTGAGGTGAGTTTTACCTTTTTCTTGTTTCAAGTTTTTTGAGTTTACACTGGTGACTATATGTTATTAATTTTAGAATTCAGATGCCATCAAAGAAGCTCCGATTGTGGAAGCATTTCCACTGCTGCCAGTTGAGGCCAGTCAACTGGCAGTTGATTTGAAGGAGGAGGATGAGGAAAACCTTGACCAGGTGTGGTCTAAGAAGCCTCGGAAGGGTCGACTAGTTCGATTTGTTGAAAGCTTAAGTGACAATATTGACAAGATTGTCGATGCCTCCTCCTTCAATATGGCAGAACAGTTACTTGAAATTGGAGAGAAGGAGGTATTTGAAAAATGCAGAAAGGAAATAAGGGTGGTGTTGGAGAAAATGCAGGAGAAGATTTGAAATGGGTAGAGAAAAAAAAGTAGAAAGCAAATGTAAATTGTGTATTTATTTATTCTATTGATTTTGTTTTAATTGAAATTTTATTATATGTTTTATAAGATTTTGAAAGGAAAAAAAAAAATAAAGAAAAATATTTGAATAAAATTTTGTTTTAAATTTTGAAAGAGGAAAAGAAAGAATATATAACTGGGGAAAATTTAGTTTAAGTTTTAAAAAGAAAAAAAATAGTTGATTGAAAATTTTGGTTTTTATGCTTTAAATGAAAATTTAATGAGAAAAATAAAAAGAAAAATTGTTAATCATGAAAATTTATTCAGGGTTATTTTTGAAGTTTTTGAGGAATTTTGGTTATTTGAAGAGAAAGGAAAAAAATAGTTTTGAAAAAAAGAATTTGAAAGAAAAGAGTAATTTGTTCAAAGAATTTTAAAATATAGATTTAAAGGTTGAAGTGAAGTTTGAGAAAGGTTGTCGTATTGAGTTCATGAAAAATTTTGATAGTTTGAAGGAAATGAAATAAGGAAATGAAAATGGTATTTTGAAAAAAAAGAAAAAAGTTTGAAAAGGAGAAAAGAAAGAAAATTAAAGGAATTATTGATTTTTAAGATTTTATTTTAATGAATTTTTTAAGACTTTGTTTTTTTTTAATTTTATTTTATTTTATTTATTTTTAAAGAAGGTTGAAAAAACCTTTTGAAAAAGAAAAAGAAAAAAGAAAACAGAGTAAGGATTTTTTAGAAGAGAAGAAGTTTTAGAATTTTAAGAAAAGAAAAGAAAAGAAAAGAAAAGAAAAGAGAGGAAAAAAGAAAAATAAAAGAGAGTTTTAAGGTTTTGGTTTTAAAGGATATTTAAGATGAAAAGATTTTAGGAGTTCAGGGGCGTTAGAAACATTGATGGCTGGTTCCCAAGATGTTTTGTCCAAGTCATTGAGGAAGCCTTACCATTACACAAGGTATTGAAGTTTCCCCTTGCGCATTCTTGAATCAAGGATACTGCTTACTTCCCACTCTAGATGGTCTTCTACTTTGACCGGTTCTGGAGGAGGTTGGTTCCTGCCCGGGTATGTCTCTCGAGCTAGTTCCAGGAGAGATACGTGGAAAACAGGGTGAGTAGCCTGCCATTTAAGAGGTAACTTGAGTCGAAATGCAGTTTTAGAGACTTCAGAGTCGATTTTGAATGGTCCCAAGCGCTTTTTGGCCAGTTTCTTAGATGGTTAAGTAATTCAAATGATTCGTGCATCGAGCCATACTTTGTTGCCTGGTTTAAAGGAAGGAGCAGATTGTTAATGTTTTTCGGCCTGTTCCTTGTACCTTCAATTTGCTAATTCCAATTTTGATTTAAGTTCTTCTTGGAATCATGATATGGTTCAAAGATAATGTTCCGCAGGATGACTAGTTCATACATGGATTGAGTTGAATAGAGGATGTCTTCCATAAACAGTTTCAAAAGGAGATTGTCGTGTTGAAGAATGAGTCAAGTTATTATAAGCAAATTTGGCCAATGGTAACCATGTAGTCCAATCGTCTTGTTGATAACTGACATACATTCGGAGGTATTGCTCAAGGATTTGATTGACCCTTTCCATTTTCTCATTGGTTTCAGGATGATAGGCCGTGGAGAGATTCCTTGTGATATTGAGTTGTTGACACAATTGAGTCCAGAATGTGGATACAAACAATGAGCCTCTATCTGAAATAATATCATTAGGTAAGCCATGTTTGGAAAATATGTATTCTAAAAACAGTTTTGACAAATCTTCTGCTGTAGCAGTAGTAGTGGTTTTTATGAAAATAGACATTTTTAAAAATCTATCTACTATTACTAATATAGCATCAAAATTATCAGAAAGAGGAAGTTGAGAAATAAAATCCATTGATAAAGATTCCCAAGGTTTAGAGGAAATAGGAAGTGGTTGAAGCAAACCATGCTTCCAGTGATGGGGAGCCTTATTCCTATTACATTCATAAGACAATCTTATATAGGCCTTGATTTCTTTGGTAATTACTGGCCAGAAGAAATCCCTTGCAATTAACTGGTAGGTTTTATCAACACCAATTTGACCGGTATGGTAAGGTAAACTCTTACAGTCACCTTGCTGTAAGCAGAATCCGGAGGAGATATGTGGATTTAGCTGAAACCCCCGTCCTTCCAATAAAAATAATGAAATGGGAATTATAAATCACTAAGCTAACCAGTCTACTTGGATCTGATTGATAAAAATAATGAAACTCTAAAATAATTAACGCTTATTGAGATTTAAATAAAAGTGGCTGTTGAGAAAAGAAATACTGATAACAACAATTAAGGTGTACCAGTGAAAGATCTGAAAAGATTGATTTTTATGTTTTTATAATAATTTGAATTTTTATGAGACAGCAATAATCAAGTCCCAGTGATGAAGACCTTTCTAAAGATACCCTGTATGAAGTGTTATTTAAATTGTTGAGTAGTATTTCTAAAATGTTATATATAAGATAAAAAGTTATAAGGGTATTATAAATTTATTTAATTTGTTGAGTAATAAAAAAATGAGACCGTGGTGGTTAAAGATTAAGCTGTATGATGTATCCCCCCCTTCAATTTCGAGTCTGAGAGACTCTTAAGTATTCCTAGTCACGTGCCTAAGTTTTCCCCTCCAGAGCTCACCCAGAGTCAATCCGGAGCCCGTATGGAGTCTGTACGGAGTCGAAACAGAGTTTGTCCGGACTTCCGGACTCAATTAGAACCTTTAAAACTATACTAAAAAATCTAGAAAGATTACACATGATAGAGCCACTTCCCCTTTACATTTCAAACTAATTTTGGTAGTCTGCGCAGCTCTAATTACCCCGTGATAATTCATCAAAGTTAAGTAATTTCTGAAAACATAAATATTTCTATAAATCTTTAAAATTCATTTAAAAATATAAGAAAAATAGTAAAAATTCTGGAAAAATTTCCCAAGGTTCTTGAGTGACTCGACTTGATACTTATAAACTTTTCAGACCGTAAAAATAAGTTTTCTCTGTAAAATAAATTGATTTTGTGTAGGCATTTTCTTTTAACCAAATTTCTTTATATTTAAGACTCAAATAAATTTAATAAACCCCATTTATAAAATAATAACGCCAATCTTGCACGCCGTAATAACTCCATTTACGTACTTAGGTGCCATACTAAACTTTAGGCTACTACATCCTCCCTCCAATTGAGAATGTCCCCATTCTTAAAACTTTGCATAAGTGGTCGAACACAATATTCATCTTTAACCTTCAACCACCATCTTCTTTAATCAACTTTAAAATTCATCTTCATCAATATGTCTTTCAAAGAACTTGTCGCTCCATGTGAACTCTGCGCTTGATACCAGGTACCTTGTTTAATGTCCAACCCTAATCTTCCTGGCAGGACAGCTTGCGACTTTTGCCGTGTGAAAAAAGTCAAATGTAACCGGCCATTAGTTCCTTCTAAAACAAACGTATATTTAGGACCAGCAGCTCTCCCTGATCCCTCAACTTCTAAAAAACGATCAAAAATTCCTGTCTTCTTAAAACGAATAAGATCAAAAACAGCTTCAAAAGTTCAATCTTCATCAGCGGATCCCGGCCTAATTTTGCCTTCACAAGATCCTAATCCTATAACGCCAGTGCCCCCAACCAACTTTGCTGAGACTATGTTTCCTGGCTCTAAATGTAAGACCCTATTATCTTACTAAAAAACTTTTAATCAAAATTGACTAAACCTATGACTTAATAACATATTTGAACTTCTAGCTGTCGAAATAACGAACACTGATGACGTTGGTAGAGTAAAGACGGACTATATCAATCATTATCCAAATTTTCATCGCTATCTTTTTCTTGACTTTACTAATGAGTTGAAACAAAAAATGCTGGCCTATTTTCAAGAAACTCCAGCTAATAACCATGAAGACCTCATGAAAAGAAGAATTTTAATGAAAAGCTTTGATAATGATGTTGAAAAATTTCAACGAAATTATCTTTTCTAACAGTATAACTTGATAAAATTTTGTTTTTGCTTGGTCTTCTTTAACTTTAACATAAATGTTGTTTTCTTTCTTCTCTGGCTTAACATAACATAAAATAATAAATAATATAAATCTTGTGATGATTCCACTACTGAGAGCAAGGTTTGAATCCCTTCAGACTCCCATATACCAGTCTTCCTTCTTGTCACAGCATTGAGAGAGTGGATCTTCCTATGAGCCGAATACTCCTGATTCCAACCTCATAGGGCCCCCCACTGAGCTGAATTCTATGATTCCAATCTCGCCATAAGGTCCTCCAAGCTTCACACCAAAAATGGCCTAACACTGAGGCACTAAAAAATCATTCCCTAAAATCCAACTACCATCCTAACTTCTGATTCCTTCATCACAATTTTCAAACTTTGCTATACAGCAAACCCATAAAATACTTTTGCCAGGCTTCCAATAATAATATTAACTTTAGACCATGTTAAAGCGCCACAAATTTCACCTAATTAACCATTATGCTTTCCTTAGCATCATCACCACCTAAAATTTTAACCTCCTAAAGCTTATCAGCACCCAATTCCAGAAATGATTGAATAACCAGTTTAGAGTCTTAGTGGACAGTGATAAATTAAAAGATTGAATTGAGTTATCCAAACAAGATTGACATTCCAGTTTAAAGTCTTGGTGGACCAAACATGTAATCGATTGCCAGTTTATGGTCTTGGTGGACCAAAGATCGTTTAGGTGCATAAATAACTTGATATATTCCTAAATAAGGCCTAGGCTTGACCAAAGATTGAATAAATTGATAATCCAGTTTAATGTCATAGTGGACCAAACATTTGATCGACAAGTAATCCAGTATAATGCCATAGTGGACCAATGAATGTTGAATTATCCTGCAGATATTAATTTTCCAGTTTAAAGTCATAGTGGACTAAACAATGAATGAACTACCAGTTTAAAGTCATGGTGGACCAAACATTTGATCAATAAGAAATCCAGTTTAAGGTCATGGTGGACCCAACAGCTTGATAACAGTCCAGTTTAAGGTCTTGGTGGACCTAACAACTTCTCTATCCTTGAACCCAGATTTTGCCACCAGCTTTCTTCATCCTAGTTTCAAGTTTTCTTCTTCAAAAAAATATCTCCTAACAAGATGAAACCTTCTGACTTCATTGCTTCAGCTGATCAATCTTGCAAATACTGTGCTTTCACCCATAGGGAATGTATCTTCACTTTCAACTGGCAAAAGCACACTTATAACAGGGCCTGTTTATCCTGTTATGAGAAGAAAAGAAAATGTTCTGGCTTGAATTGTGGTTCTTTCCCCACTACTGCTACTAGCTTCGCCTCCTTCTGCAAACCTCCTCCTTCTTCTTCACCTTCTACTCCACCCCCTATTCCATCAACCTCTAAAGATCCCATCCCTTTTTCTCCATCAGCCTATTTAAATCTTTCTTCATCACCTAATCCTCTGGGTCCTTCTCTCCAATCTAGACTTGCTGCTACTCCCCCAAGAACTCTTACTGCTCCCAGGGCCATGCTTCAACCTTCTAACAATTCTTCTCCTACTTCCAACATCTTGAAGCACAAAAGGTCCTATAATAGCCAGAAATCTTCATCTTCTCTTGTTTCATCCAAAAAGCCCAGAACATCTACTTCAAACACCAAATCCAACACCAGTCCTCCTCATCTATCAAAAATTAAAAATCCTTTTTTAAACATAAAAAATCCCACTCCATTACCAAGTAAGCCGTTTATCTATGATCTTGATAGTGTTGACACAGGTTAGTTGTCTCTTTTTATTTTCTTAATCTTCAGGTTTTAATTTTGCTGATATTTTAATTTGATAAGCATCCACCGGTTCTCCAATTCCATATTCAGCTTATGAACTACCAGAACCTAATCCAAGCTTCCCTAGAGTTCCAATTCACCTAGTGTCTGAAAAGCTCTTTGCTAATTTTAATAACCTTATTGCTTATTTCCAACAATACCCACCCTCTGATAGATCAGAATCTTGGATGAGAGAGCAACTGTTAAGAGACCTTTTCAAAATAGCCAACTGGCTTAAACACTATCATGACTGTGAAATAAGATTCGAATCCCAGGAAATTGATCAAGGTCCTTCTAAATTTTCTAATTTCGATTCTTCAAAAGATAACAACCCTTGATGGTGTTCTTCCTGGTATGTAGCTTTCTTGAATAATGTTTGAAAAATAATAATATAAACATCTAAACTACCTAAAACTAAAATACCTTTTATTTTAATTTTTTATTTTTATTTTTTTTATAATTTTAGTTATTTTATTATTTATTTTATTTAATTTTTTATTTTTTTATAAAATAAAAGATTTTTAAAAAAAGATAGTTTTGAAATAACAGTTAAAATTTAATCTTTTTTTTTTAAAAAAAAAAAGAAGATAAACGAATGTGAAAAGAAAGATAAAAAAAAGTAAAAAAAATTTCAAAATATAATTTTAAAAGATGCCCCCCGGCCATTTGATGAGCCATACCCACATCCAAGTGCAACTTGATGTGGTTACACAATTTTGAGAAATTGAAAAGAAAAGAAAATAAATGAAAGTTTTTAGAAGATAAATTTTATAATTATGATCACTGGGTGGGCTCCCTCCAATTTATAAAAATGATTAGAGACCACCAGTGAGCATCACCTTTACAATAATTCATAATATATATTAAAGAAAAGAAATCACAATCTAACATAAAAAAAATCAAAAATAAAATAAAATAAAAAGAATCTTGAATCCGGCGTTGAGAGCGGTGTCTCTTGATTCGTTCCAGTTTATAGTCTTAGTGGACTTCCTATAATTAAAAGACAAAGCCAGGATTCAACTAGAAACAGGGAAAATTTTGGAAACGAACATTATGGGGTAATTGTGTATAGAGCAGCCAGCCCATCAATTACCCCCACACTTGCCAATATTAAATTAAGAAGATTCCCCTGTGAACACTTCTTCCAATAAATTTTAAAAATTTTCCAACCCTATCTTCACCCATATTTTAAGAATTTTAAATTTCGAAAATTTCAAAGAAGATTTTCTTGAATTTCGTTAAGTTTCATCAAAGTTTTGTTGCCTATAGGAAGTGTAACGACAGTAAAGTATTTTGATAAAAAGAAGATAGTTTATCCTTGTTGCGGAGGTCATCATAAAATTTTGTTGATATCATAGTTTATCCTCGTTGCGGAGGTAGACTTCAGCACTCCTGGTGCCTCTAGGATAGAACCGTTTCACTTGATTGGCCGCTACCCTCTTCTTCAATACTACTCCATCCAACTCTTCTAACACATATGAACCGCCGGAAACTTGCTCCTTGATTTTATACAGTCCATTCCACCTATCTGCAAACATCTTTCCCCATTGACTCTCTAGACTTCTATTATACACCAGGACCATATCACCTGGGTTCAAAGGTTTCCTTAATCGATGTGCCAACCGCTCATCCCAATATCTGACTGATTGATTTCGGATCTTCATCATCCGCAAATATTCCTTTTCTAAATATGCTTCTTTCTTTTCTAGCTGCATCATTCTTGCACACAATAATTCTTCAGTAGTTTTGACCGTGTCCCAGTCAGCTCCAAGATATGATTCAGCTTCTAAATCAACCGGTAAAACTTCTTTCTGTCCAAAAACAAGTTCATAAGGTGAAAATCCGGTCGTCCTTTTGGCAGTGATTCGATCAGCAAATAAAACTAAAGGTAAATAGTGCCTCCACTTTTCGGCACTTGTCCCACACATTTTAACTAAAGCATCCTTAATAACTTGATGCCCTCTTTCAACCATGCCTTCAGCTTCAGGATAATATGGGGTTGCTACCCTAACCTTTGATCCAACTTTCAATACGGCCTCTTTAAACTCTGTCCCAAATTCAGGACCTCCATCTACCGTCACCAACTTCATCACCCCATACCTATATACCCAATTATTCAACAAAAATTCTGCCACATTTTTGGCAGTTAAATTAATAAGAGACGCTGCCTCTACCCAACCAGATAAATCATCTCTGGCCACAATTAAATATTTATACCGTCCCTCTTTTATATGAACGGCATCTAAACTAACTCTCCCAAAGAGCGTATATTCACCAGTCGCGCGTCCAGGTTCTTTTGGCCTTAAATAACTTCGTCTTTGACATTATTCGCATGACTGAACCCACTGTTTAACAGCCATTTTCATGCCAGGCCACCAAAATCGATCAGAAATTCTTCTAAACGTTTCTCCAACGCCTCTATGCCCGAGATCTTCATGCAGTGATTTCAAAACTAATTCTTGCCCCTTCTGTTGAGTTATAACTACTTGAGGATTTGGATACCTTCTCCTCATTAAACGTCAACCAGATAGGTAAAACGTAGATGACTTCCTCTTGATAGCCACCCATTCATTGTCTTCACAATCTTCTGGCCTCTCTAAAGTCAACAAATATTTGACTAACAAAAAATAAAAACCAGTCTGACCCCAGACTTCATCTTGAAAATCAATTAATAGAACATCAATAGGGACTTCTCTATCACCAATATCACCTGCACATGAATGAGCCAATAACTGTTGACCCCTAAATAAATCTTTAATCGAGCTATGTCGACGTTTTTCTTCTGAACCTTTGGATCCTTCGTAAACCGTATTTGAAAATACCTCTTTCTCTTTATCCACCTTTTTATTTAAATTCTCTAATTCTCCAACATATACACCATTCCTTAACTTACTACTATCCCACACTACCAATCCATCTTCCTCTACATACACCACATCTTCTTCTACCTCCTCTCTACCAAATTTATCTACACCTTTTCCAACACCTTTATTAACATAAAAACTATTTTCCAGTTTATCCTCTTGGTGGAGGTCATCATCACCATAATCTAAACACAATAGTCCTACCAGTTTAACCTCATGGGGGAGGTATGGAAATTCTTCAGCTCCTTTAGTGCTGGCTTTGATAATAGGTATATCTTCATCAAACTCTTCTGAGTCTGAATCTTCTTCAGTGGGTGGTCTCCTTGATAAACCATCTGGCATAGTAAAAGTTTTGCCATGCTTATGAACTAAATCAAATGAAAAATGTTGAATAAAAGCTACCCATCTCGTCATGGGTGCGTTCGGTAAACTTGGGGAATTAATCATCTGGATTAACGATTTTGCATCCACTCGCAACTCAAAATTTTGCCCCCACAAAATATGCTGAAGTTTCTTCAGTATTTTTGCCACACCACATAATTCCAATTTTGGTTGAGAATATCTTTATTCGACCTCAGTAAATACTACAGATTCATACCTAACTGGCCTGATGTAACCAGCTTTATCCATCTGAGACAAAACCGCCCCAGCTGTAATCTGACTTTAATCAACTGCTAAATAAATTCTGCCAGCATTTTTTCCATAATCCAACTTGTGCAGGACTAAATCCTTCCCCACAACCTCCTTCAACTTCACAAACGCCTTCTCACACTCTTCATCCCACTCCCAGTCTGCATCCTTTCTCGTTAACCGTCTCAATGGAGCTGCCAATGAAGAAAAGTCCTTAATAAACATTCTAACATATACGCAAACGCCTAAAAACCCTCTGACTTCTGTCGTATTCTCGGGTCTTGGCCAGGACTGAATTTTGTTAACTTTCTTCTTGGACATAATCCTACCCTCTCTACATACCACATGGCCTAATATTTCTAAGGCTGGCACACAACATGAAAATTTTGAACCTAAAATAGTTAAACCAGCCTCTTCAATTCGAAACAAGATTCTTTCTAAAGTAATTGCAAACTCCCAAATGAATTTGCGTATCCCGGGATTCTCTTCCAGCACCTTGTTATCATAGTCGGTTGTTGGTCCCTTAATTCCTCCATCATCTATAAAGATTCCAGCATATTGTGGAATTTCGTCTTGAAGGATCCAAGCCATCTGAGCTTGATAAACTGCAACCAAATTTGTTGCTCCTTGAGGTAATCTTGTTAACTGTAAACGTCCTAGTGGTGTATCAAATGTAGTGAGAGGCCTTGAGTCCGGATGTAACTCTCTCTCATCGTATCCACCTATAATGTCTCCCAAACCATAACACACTCTCCCTGCAAATGCTTCAACAAACTCCTCAGCACTAGGCGGTATCCCAGCATCCTTTATTGTAACCCTATTTAATTCCCTAAGATCATGAACAACTCTAAGCTTGCCATTCGGTTTCTTGATACAAAATACTGGACTAGAATAACTTGACATTGATTGCTCATACAGTCCAGTGCATATCCGTTCTCTGACAACTTCAATATAGGCTTCTTTTAATGCAGCCGGAATAGAAATCGTTTTCTGCTGCCACGGTTCATGACATACCACAGTAATCTTGTAAGGCTCCCCATAGGAATGCTTCAACACACCCCTCTCCTTTTCTACAAAAGCAATGGCCTTCTCTCGCTTGACCATCACATCCAACAACAACTTCTTCTCTTCTCCAGACAACCAACCATCAGGTCCAAAATTAACAACACCCAGTCTCTTAAAAGTGATTCTTGACGTCTCAGAAAATTCAGGCGGATTCTTTTTCAAGGGACTTTCATAAGGATCTCTTGATAACCTTGGTCTTCTCAAGGGTGGATTTAATTTGGCAGGTAGCGGTTCATTAATAGGTCGAACTTTATTTGCTACTTTCTTATATTTATCTGCGTCCACATCTAAATAAACTTGAGGTAAAACATCTACTTCTGTATCGCCATTAAAAATTTCATCAAATGAATCTTCTTTATTGTCAGAATCGGAATAAGAAAAATTAGAAAAATATTTTATTTCATTTTTAAATTTTACCCTTTTCTCCTTTACCTCGTCTAATTTATAAATAGATTTTCCAACACCTTTGCTTCCCTTATACAACAGTAAATTGCCCGTAAAGAAAGTTGGCAGATTAACCTCTTGCTGGAGGACTGGAATTGAATTTTCACAAAAATTATTTTTTTGTGTTTTAATTATACCAAGATTTTTTATTGGATTTTGATGTGATTTTTGCAGTTTACCCTCTTGCTGGAGGTCAAAAATAGAAGGAGATACTTGCAGTTTAACCTCTTGCTGGAGGTCCGGAACAACCTTTTCACATAAATTATTTTTTTGTGTTTTAATTATACTAAGATTTTTAATTGGGTTTTGATAAGATTTTTGCAGTTTACCCTCTTGCTGGAGGTCCATAATAGAAGAAGATACTTGCAGTTTAACCTCTTGCTGGAGGTCATAAAACATACCCTTCCAATCTTTATCCAACCTAATTTGGCCCATTTTGCCTTTTTCACCATTTTTAAATTTAATAGAAAAACAGGGTAAATCCAATAAACATATAGAAAAGTCCATAACGTATTTGCACTCCAAAGTAATATTAACAGAAAATAATTGAGAATCCACTTGAATTATCTCCAAGTGAGCTGACATATTGCAATCCGGGATCTCATCCTGAGGAGAGATTACAACATTAGAGTGATCAGCCCCTGCTACCCCAAAAAATGAGGGCCTTCATTCCTTTCCAACAAAAATAATTCACCAGAAGCTGTCCGTTTTATATGCCGCTTCTTGGTGCAAACACAACACTGGCACAGAGTAGTAATCCCTGGCTGTGTTTCCTAACCTTCATCTCCAGGAGGCGCTAACCGCATATGTAACCTCCGCTTATCTTCACCAGTGATCTCCAAACTAATTCCCATGCCAGCTTGATACCCTATCCTGGCCTCAAAATCCATCAAAAAAGGACCACCAAGAACAGTTTTGACTGCTCCTCTGGCCACATAAAAGTGAACCTTACCAACAGATCCACCAATGCCTAACCTGACATGCTCAGCTGTACCCATCAGCTCTGTTGCATGCCCTCCAATGCCTCTGAGGTTTCCCCCAGTTCCAATTTTAATTGGCAAGCCTATACTCATCGCTTGCTCCAATGAAATTAAATTAATTTGAGACCCTGAATCGACCAAGGCCTTTACTTCTTTACCGTTAAGAGTTACCACCAGGTAACCCAGGGGAGCGGAAAAATGTGTATCTACATCTTCCCCAAACTTTTCAGAATTTTCACAAATATATTTCACCTCTCCAGTGGAAACCCGACACCTCGTCAAATGCTTCTTTTGCTTTTCAGCAAGCGCCGGAATAATTGTAAATAACTCCCCCAAAGATAAGGGAATCTGCAGTTGATTAACCCTATTCAAAACTGCGTCCATCGCATTAGCTTGACCAGAAACTACTGGCCGCTCATACTGGACCTTTTATTTAACAACCTTGGCCCTGGGTACCTCTTGAGGTCCAACCGAGCCATCTTCACCCCCCATTATAACATCTTCACTTTCTATAACCCTAACTCTGTCACCAGCTTCTTGCACTAATCCTGATCCATTGCTAGTCCTTCTTACACCCTCCATTGGGATGGGACCGCTAAAACTTGGTCTGGGTAGAGACGCCAACGGTACGTCCTCCTCAGAATCTGAATCATCCTCTGGCATAGGCTCACCATTTAAATCAAACTTTCCATAACTAGGGGGCCCCATATCAGCAATCCCCTTCTGCATTTTATATAATTCGTCCTTAGAGTAAGGGTTCAATTTGTTGGAAGCAGTTTGAGCACTAGAATTTTTGTCCTTAGAGTAAGGGTTCACTTTGTTATTTGTCTTGCCAGGATTAGCCCTCAATTGGCTCTGAATGCTACTCTTTGCCTTAGTAGCAGCTGCTCTTCTAGCAGCATTAACATCGTATTCGCCAGCCATACAGCTACCCTCCACCTGGGCAACCGTCGCCAGCTCTAAACCTCCAAAAGAAGTAGAAAATGTGGCTTTACTGACCTCTTTCTCCTTGCCCTTGTCAGCTTTACCACCATTACCATTACCATTTTTGCCACCCTTGGCATTAACATCTTCATCCGTCACCTCTTCAAATCTGGCTCTTCTTTCAGCCGTTAAACTTCTTCTGACCAAATCAGAAGGAGACTGTCCATCACTGGGCTTGATGAACAAACCATCCGGAAATTTATAAACTTTACCATCAAATAAAAGTTGCCCAGCATCCATATCCTTATCAAGAGCAAAACAAACTGTTGCTCTGTGCCCCCTCCTATTACAATAGGAGCACACCTTTGGCTCATCATAGCCACCTCTATAACTACTACCACCATTCCCACCATTTCTCCCATTGCCTGGGAAGCGGTTACCATTATTATTGCCATTATAATTTTGACGTTCATAACCTCTGGACTGATAAGAAGTTGACGTCAACAAAGAAGCGATTGGGGCCTTGTTAGCCTTCTGTGTTTCTTGAACAAATATTTTTAATTGTTTTGTTAAATTGGCCAAGTGATCAACCATCTTATTATCTACATTGCCCTCAACCTTTGCAGCCGGTAGTCCCATTTGAGCCTTCTTGGCCTCCTGGGCTTTGACCATAATATCGTTGTTTTTGGCCAAAACTTCGCTAACCTTTCTAACATATTGAGTGCAGGACTCTTGATATTTGTCCAATGCTAACAACTTGAGATGGGCCTGAATGTTCTCTTTGATAGCCTCCAGAGCCGGCAGTTTCTGCTCACCATTAGGCAGTTCCTTCATCAAATCTTTTCTTGAAAGATCCTTCAAGACGTCCATTCGAATATCCCTACTGCATGCTGACCAAAACAAATCTTTTGCCTGGTTCTCATGCACTAACTCGTCCACCAGAATGAGAGATTCCACCACTTCATCAAACTGCACACAGAGCTTTTTGAAGTCAGCCATAGAAGAAACTCCACCTTTTGCTTGCCAGTCTCCAAAAATTTTATTGAGGTCCATCATAGTAAACCTAACACCCCATCTATCAACCATAGCTTTAGAAGGCTTAACCCAATCCTTGTCCTTAAATGCCTGCATAGCAATAACCTCTTTTTCCAGCTCCCTATCAGCAATAAAAAATCTAACTTGCTTCACCATATCCACATGAGAAGCACCATCAACAGCAGCAGCAGCTTCATACCTGCTAATGAACCATTTAACCTCCTCCCCATCAAACTTTGGGCCATCCCAAGAAACGATCCTAACAGAGGGAGTAAGAGTTTGAGGAGATCCAGAAGCAACAACAGAAGAAGACATCCCAATAAGTAATTAAAAGTGTTAACAATCAATAAAATAACAAGCCTCTTGCAGGCCAATAACAAAAATCTAATTAGAGTTCCAGAAAATAAGCCTCTTGCAGGCTAAGAACGTTCTTGATCCAAGTAAGTCTTTAAAGAAAGCTAGAGAAATCGAACCCCACGTTGGGCGCCAACTATGGTAAGGTAAACTCTTACAGTCGCCTTGCTGTAAGCAGAATCCGGAGGAGATATGTGGATTTAGCTGAAACCCCCGTCCTTCCAATAAAAATAATGAAATGGGAATTCTAAATCACTAAGCTAACCAGTCTACTTGGATCTGATTGATAAAAATAATGAAACTCTAAAATAATTAATGCTTATTGAGATTTAAATAAAAGTGGCTGTTGAGAAAAGAAATACTGATAACAACAATTAAGGTGTACCAGTGAAAGATCTGAAAAGATTGACTTTTATGTTTTTATAATAATTTGAATTTTTATGAGACAGCAATAATCAAGTCCCAGTGATGAAGACCTTTCTAAAGATACCCTGTATGAAGTGTTATTTAAATTGTTGAGTAGTATTTCTAAAATGTTATATATAAGATAAAAAGTTATAAGGGTATTACAAATTTATTTAATTTGTTGAGTAATAAAAAAATGAGACCGTGGTGGTTAAAGATTAAGCTGTATGATGTATCCCCCCCTTCAATTTCGAGTCTGAGAGACTCTTAAGTATTCCTAGTCACGTGCCTAAGTTTTCCCCTCCAGAGCTCACCCAGAGTCAATCCGGAGCCCGTATGGAGTCTGTACGGAGTCCAAACAGAGTCCGTCCGGACTTCCGGACTCAATTAGAACCTTTAAAACTATAATAAAAAATCTAGAAAGATTACACATGGTAGAACCACTTCCCCTTTACATTCCAAACTAATTTTCGTAGTCTGCGCAGCTCTAATTACCCCGTGAAAATTCATCAAAGTTAAGTAATTTCTGAAAACGTAAATATTTCTATAAATCTTTAAAATTCATTTAAAAATATAAGAAAAATAGTAAAAATTCTGGAAAAATTTCCCAAGGTTCTTGAGTGACTCGACTTGATACTTATAAACTTTTCAGACCGTAAAAATAAGTTTTCTCCGTAAAATAAATTGATTTCGTGTAGGCATTTGCTTTTAACCAAATTTCTTTATATTTAAGACTCAAATAAATTTAATAAAACCCTTTTATAAAATAATAACGCCAATATTGCACGCCGTAATAACTCCATTTACGTACTTAGGTGCCATACTAAACTTTAGGCTACCACACTGGCTAATGGAGAATCATGTCAACTATTTAAAATCCATAATTTTATTTCATTGTTGTTGGATATGACTACTCTACCTTCGAAGACTAATAGACCTGATTCAATACTAAATCTTTTGGCCCTTTCTTTGAGATTATTTTATCTTTTAACCCTAAACAATAATTGTCTTTCGACTGAGCTTCGAGGATATTGGTTAGTGGATTTTGAAAAGATTGAATTGTCATTGAATTAAGTTGATGAGTTGTTAACATTGATTCGTTGAAGATTGATTTCACATTTGCTGGGTTCTTGTCAGCAAATGTGTCCCCCTGCTGTGGGTAAACGTTGTCCCAACATGACAGGATATCTGGGACAATACAGCTCTTACCTGGGCGATAGGCAATAGAAAAAGGAAATTCAGACAGAAATTCAGCCCACCTGGCTGGACACCTGGTTAACACTTTGGAAGACATAAAGTATTTCATGGCATTATGGTCAGTCAGGATCTGCAAAGGACTATCTAGGCTGAGAAGAAAAGAGTGCCATTTTTTAAGACAATGAATGATAGCTAAAAGCTCTTTGTCATGAATTTCATAATTTAATTCTGACGCAATGAGTTTACCTGACTCAAAAGCAACTGGATGAAACAATTGTGTTTCAGAATTGAATTGCGAGATGACCCCTGAAATAGCATAATTTCTAGCCTCTGTCTCAACTATTGTCGAAGCAGAAGGATCAAAGTGAGGAAGAATTGGAGCTGTGGTGAATTCAGTCTTCAATGCTTTGAATTGCTTTTGTGCTGTAGAAGTAAAAACAAAAGGAATATCTTTTCTAAGAAGGGAAGTAAGATTGGAAATAGTTTTAGAGTAATCTTTAATAAATCTTCTATACTGTCACCGGACGACCTACACACAAGGTCGAGGGTGTTCCTAGAAAGTGAGATGGAAGAAGGAGTTTAGAGACTTCTTCAAAGTACAGAGGAAATATTTGAGGAAGTGATTCAAAGATGAGTCAAAGGAAGAGCTTCTTCTTTGAGATATGTTCAATAAGAATCTTTATATAATTTAAAGGTAATATTAATATTCTTAGGATCTCACAAAGGGTTGGAAACTCAATAATCAAAGATTTAAGTTTTAGAAATGATTACTGAGAAAATAAGGAAATGTACAATAATAATGATTTAATCTGAAGTTTTACTACTATTAACTATATATACGTTTTATAATTTAATTCTAAAGAATGTCGAACCAAAATTTAATCCCTTTTATATCCACTACTCCTCCTCGCATTGACCTCATGCCCATCCATCATTCCGCACACCACAGACCTCCAAAAAACACCTGTTACACCTTGGACCCTCCTCACTAACATCCATTAACCCTTTGACCCTCCACTAACCATCTCGTCCATGCTCACTACCCCTGTTAATAACCCACAGACACACAATAAACCTTCAGCGGAATATTTCATTGGCTGTTGCGCTTTGTGTTGCCTATTGAAGAAAAGACTGAACACACTATTGAGAGATTAACTAATTTAGATTTAAAGTTTTAGATTAGCACAGTTGAATAGTGAGTACACAAAGGAAAGTTGAAGTTGCTATGTAAAATCGCTTCTGTGCTTTGAATATGGACTTAGACCTCTTTATTATTAATTTAATGAGCTTCTTTTGCCTGGAGTGTCACGTGGTGCGTGACATGAACATATTTCTGTTAGGTGTTTTCAAGTTTAGTAGGGATTTAACTGCACTGCAGTCAGTGACAAGTTCAAGTTTCTGGTCATCCAGGTAATAATGTAGCTTCTCTAGAGCCCATAATACTTCTAAACATTCTAGTTGAGTGTCACCATATTTCAACTCCCTATTTCTCAAGGTTCTTGAGATATAACAAATTACTACTTCTGATAATTTATCATTCATCACTTGTTTCTGATGGAGGGCAGCACCAAGACCAATAAAACTGGAATCAGTGTATAAAACAAATGGTTGATTAAAGTCAGGTAAAGCAAGAATTGGTGCTGAAAACAAACAATGTTTCATAGTTTCAAAAGATATTTTTCTTTCACTATTCCAGACAAAAGCAACATCTTTCCTAGTCAGTTGGGTAAGGGGTAATGCTATGACTTGGTAATTTTTAATATAATGTCTATAGTATCCACACATTCCCAAAAAACTCTGTAGCTCTCTAACTGTGGTAGGATCCTTCACCTGTTGTATGGCTGCCACTTTTTTTTGGTAAACACATATCTGTAAACCTGAGACAACATGACCAAGTACTTTTAAGGAATGAAAACCAAATTTTCATTTCTTCAAAGCCAGTGCCATATTTATCTCATCCATCCTATGGAAAAATTTGCACAGGTGGTTAAGATTGTCCTCAAATGTATTAGAGAATATAATGATATCATCAATATAAAGCATCAGCCATCCTTCAATTGTTTCTTGATGGAATGTGTTATCCATAACTTTTTGAAAAACTGAAGGGGCATTTTCAGGGCCAAATGGCATCCTAATACACTTATAAATACCCATATGAGTAGTAATCATCAGAAAATTCTGAGACTTCTTCTCAACAGGTACCTGGTGATATCCCTTATTACCATCAAAACAGCTGATATATTAAGCACCTTGTAGGGTGGCATGTATAGAGCTAATTCTGGGTAAAGGATAGATATCATCAACATTATAAGTATTCAATTCTCTATAATCACCACATAACCTGGCCTTATATTTCTCATAAGAAATTAATACAGGTGAAATAACGCAATGTTTAGGTGTTTCAACTACCTTCTCAATAATATTTATTTTTAAAAGGGTAGAGATTTTGTCTTCAATATCTTTTCTCTTTGTGGGAGAAACTGGATAAGACTTCTTCTTAAAAGTAGGTAGTATTTCTGTCAATGGGCAAGATAATGAAAGCTTCATTTCTTCTTTTACCAATCCTAATTCATGTGATCCATGAGCAAAGGCCATAGGAAAAGATTTGATCAATTAAATAATGGAATCTTTATTCTCACCCAAAATTTGTTCTCCAAAAGAAGCATTTTCAATTTCAGACACAAGGGCAGGCATTTCTTTTCTAGATCTTCCTTTAGATTGAACTACAGAACTACATGTGTTCAATCATGGTGTTAATAATTTCTTGGGGGAGGAAATTTTAAATTTTCTCTTCCCATTCATCCTCATTGTGAAGCATTGGTTTGAAGGATCTAATTTTATGCCATATTTGGTTATAATTTCATTTCCCACAATTAACCAACAACTCAAGTTATCATTTCTCATGACAAAAAAATTACATATAGCTCTTACAAAACCATGGTTTTATTTGAAAAATACTGTGGCTTTGTATTTGCCAATGGGGGACAAAACTGAGCCATAACCTCTCCAATTCTCAAAAATGATAGGCACAAGTTTTGATTTATAATCTTGGTCCACTGAAGCAAGTGCTTTTTCAGATACTACACTTCCTCCAGCTCCAGAATCTAAGACAACCTCAATGTTATTCCCATTGATCAAAACTGGTGGCTTGAGAGGGGCAATAATAATTCAGCTTCCCTCAAGTTTTTTTATGATCTCAGCATCCTCTACTGTAGATAAATCATTATTCTCAATATCAATATTTTTTAAATAATGAATATCCTCTTCCAGCATTAATATTTCCTGGTGAGATTAAAATGAGATATTTCTTGCACAATTACTTGAAGTTTCATCCAGTGCTATTGTGTCATCAGCATGTTCCTCTGCTTGCTCAACACGATATATCTTCTTGTCACAAACATGGCCTTTCTGCAAAGGCTTACTGCATTTGAAGCAAGTATTTTTTGCATACTTTTTGGGTGCAACAGGGGCAGAAGGTTTACCAACCTTTTCAAGAGGTTTTTGTTGGTAATTGGAGGTTTTCTCCAATGAAATTCTAGAAATGAATCTTCTAGCATCGTACTTGTTGTTAAGAAGGATCTCATTACAAGTATTAATGAAAGAAAAAGCTTCCCTTGAGAACTCAGTCCTAGCAGCTATTAGGGGGTGTCAGTTCTGGCAAATCCACACTTAACTTAAGTGCAGATTTCAAACCAAATCAGCACTTACAAATCAGCACTTAAATTTTGCAAAAAAGTCACTTATTTCAAAAAAGGGTGTCAGTTATGACCTCAAATCAGCACTTTTTTCCCATTTTTTTCACAACCACATGTTGGCCACAACATCCCTTCCTTTATTACCCCATCCCTGTCACATGTGACACACTGACCTTCCTTGCTCCCTACCCATCAATCCTTGGCACACACCCCTTCCTAACATTGTCAACATTTTATTACAACATTTTGACCAGGAATGTTTACATTCTTTCTTACTTATTTCTTCTACCTCTTAACCTCTTTTCTTGTTATGTACCAGCTTTATAATGCCTCCCAGACATTCCAAATCTCAAAAGGTAACTCAAAAATCTGCTGCATCACAAATGTCTCCTTATAAAGCAAGCCTCACACCTGAAAAATCAAAGTCAGGTCAGCTAAAAAAGGATGATTATCTCATCATAATCAACTTCCTTAAAATAAAATAAAATTATGATGCATGTTTTGGAGGTGAAAAGTCCACTTGTATTGGATGTTCACCTTCTTCAAAGGTTAATGGCTTCTTATTGATGGCCAATGAAGTAAGGAAGAAAACAAGGGGGAGAATTGATGTCAATCCTAAAAAAATGAAGGAGAGATTTAAGAGCTATAAATAAAAATATAAAAAGGCTCATCATGCTGCTAATGAAACTGGCTTTGGTATTGACAATGATGATTTGGAGATTGGAATTACTACTGTTTCCAAAAAGCTCAATGTCATGTGTCCTTTATATGAGGAAATGGAAAATCCTTTTGGCTCCCGAGTTGATGTAAACCCTTGGTTTCTACACAACACTACTAAGGATATACCCTCTGGATCCAAACCTTCCTATAATCCTCCTGAAACACCTTTACTTGAAGGAGATCAATCCCCTCCACCTTCTAACCATAGTTCAGCTGAAGATGATCCTGACTATCAAGCAGAACAATCACCAGGTCAAAAGTTAGACGACTTGCAGTCAAGTGGTTGCTTAGTACCTGTGGTCTAACCTGAGTCAAACCTGTGTTGAAACTTTGGTGGGACAATTTTTCATCATGACACATAGCTCATAGCTGAATAATTAGGACCAATTTGAATTCTTCATATAGTGATGTTTGCATAATTTCTAACAGGAAATAGATCATACTTTGGTGTCTAAAAGGCATATATTGAATTCATAATGGATATTACAAAGGTGATTAGTAGGCACCAGCTATACTACTTGATGACATTATACAGACAGTATCAGATAGAACACCACCAAAGCCACTTGGATTGAGAGTTCTTGAAGCATGTCCAATAATATCTTTATGAGTAATAATAACATTTTTAGACCATCTATTGTAGCATCAAAATGTTTTGAATCCTGCTTTTGAGAAAGGATTTTCAATTTTTTTTGAACAGCATCATACAATCCAACTAGAATAAAGATTAGATCTGGGAACTTCTTTGACTCCCACATTCTTAACACCACTAAAACCTTGTTTCCTTTTGATAATTTGATCTCAATATTACCATTCCCTTGATGTTTTGAGTATAGTGAGAAGTATTTACTACCAAGGTTAAAGTATTGGAGATCAGTAATTTTAGATGGAAGAAATTCTAAAGCACCAGTCAATTTACCTTTTTCAAAAATATTTGAAAAACACTTTTTACCATCAATCTTGTTTAAATAATCCAGCCATAAAACATATTCTTCATGAAGTAGTTTAACAGTTGATTTTGAAGTATTTTTTTTTCTATATCAAAAACATCTTTCATTTTTTTTTTAAATCAATTTTCATTCCTCTCAAGAAGATATTGATGCTTCCCAGTCAAGATAAAAATTTTCATAAAGGTTTTGTCCATTTCATCTAAAATAAAAAAAATTAAAGTAAATTATTATCAGGAAAAAAAAGAATATAGGAGCACATAATTTTTTTATTATTGTGTGAGATAGATCCCAACATTCCATTCATACGCTCATTAGCCCAAGCTGCTGATGATTGTGCTGTCCCAAATTGTTGCAGAAATTCAGGGAAATGTTGGGCTAAGTGGACATTATGCTTGATGTCAATATGTGGCCAAAATTCTTTAAGAAATTTTATATACCCTTTCAGATGATCCTGAAGAGATACAATTTTTTCCTCATTTATTTCAAAGGAAGTTAAGAGGTTGATTGTAGATACCAACAGGGAAAGAAACTATATCATATTCTTCTCTTGACATTCAGAATTTTCTATATTCCAAACTGGGAACAAAGAAACCATGTAATAAAATTTGTTTAATAAGAGCCATTCAGCTGCCTTGAGATTTTTTCCAGTCTCCCCTACATGATGTCAAACACTGGTTAACCATGAGGGAATGAGTGTATGGCAAATAAAATTTTGAAAAATCATCAATTTGCTATGCCTTATACTTAAATCAGAAGTTAAATCATTTGGTCCTGCAGCTTATCCCAAATTGATTTTAGGTCTAAAACAGGCAGAGAATTCCTGAAATGTGGACTTCAAAGAAGATAACATTTTGGAGAAATTTATCTAATAATGAGTCAGCTTAGCTTACTTGAACTGTCTACATCAGAACTAAATTTTTCTTTAACTGAACTGGGTACTACACCCAGTGGTTTAACACTTCTTGACAAGCCAACCATTTTTAGAGCTTCTTTGGATTTCTTTCAACCAATATCTTCATACAATAATTTTTTTGAGGTTTTTTCTCAGTAATGTTATTAATAAAAATAATTACTTTTCCTTTCTACTTCTACTTGAATCATGAGAAGAAGAATTTGAGGGGAAAGATGGTATTTTTAAAATTGTGATTAACATATCCTTGCATATGAACTCTGTCTTTGAGTGTGAACCTTTCTCCTATTCTGTATTGTAGTTTATTATTTTTTAAGATATTCATTGTTTTTTATTATTTTTATTGTGTATTTTTCATATAATCAGGCTTCTTCTTACTGTTTCAATTTTCCCCAACCAAATAATTTTCTCTCTACTCTCTTTATCTCTTCAATTTCTACCTCTAGTCCTCTGCTTCCCTCTCAGCTGCATCTGACAGTACTTGAACTGTGTGGGGATATTACAGTATTTTTTCTAGGTTCATTCATTTTCTCTTCTTTTTTATTTTCTGCTTATCCACTTAATTCTAACCACAGAAACTCATCATTGTGTCCCTTATAGTTTTAGAACACACTTTTTTGTAGTTACTTGTTTTTGTAAGGTGCACAGTTTCTGATTGAACTGTGTTTAGGTATGTTTATTCTTGAAATTATATCCAAATATTTTTCTCTCTATCCCCCATATCCCTTCCATTTTTCCCTCCTCTTCACTGCTTCCCCTTTGCTGCATCTGAAATTCTTTTCACTGTGCAGGGAAAATAGAGTCTTTTTTCCAGTTCTAGCACATGCTTTGTTGTAGCAACTTGTTGTTGTAAGGTGCACAGTTTCTTATTGACCTTAGTTTGTCCTCTCTTTTTGATAAAAAATCTTCATTTATGTCTTGTATAGGATGATAAGGTCTGATAGGAAATAAGAAATCAGGGGAAATGTGAAATATTTGATTTTTTTGATTGAATATATCTTGTACAGGACATCCCAAAGAATTAATGGGTTATATTCTGGAAGAAAAATAAATATGTTGGAGAGTGACTCACTTTCTTCAGATATAGTTACTTGTAAATTAGAGAGTCAGAAAATCTAAATATTAATTAGTAGGGGAAATTTAGTATCCTTTTGGGTTTATAATGTAGCTTCAACTCATATAGAGGGTGAATCCTGCCCTGGAAGCTAACTCCCAAAAGGAGCAACTAAATTTTTATATTTTTGTGGGACAAGTAGGTTATAGAGGATGTGGCAATGAGTAGGGAAAATTTAACCAATTTTAATATGAGGTGAATGTGACCTAACCCCAAAAGTATTTTTTATATTAGAGAGATAAAGTGAAACAGTTTGCTCCACCAAACCTGGGGAGCTTCTGAAGTCAGATATGTGAGATCAAAGCAAGCCAATGTAGATGGGAGAGATATTCTAAGATCATTCAATCTTGAATAGAAATAAATGTTGAGTGGAAAAAAGATAATTCAGGAAGAAATCAGTATTTACACAAGACTAGAAACATTTCTTGGCCAATTAAGTTACATTATCTGAATGATGAAAAGATTTCCCATAGTGTGTATAGATTTTTCAAGCACTTAAGGTCCAGATAAACTACCAGAAAATATTTCAGCAGTTAATATTTGCTGAATTAAACTTTGTACATAGAGTAAAGTCACAAGAGGTCCACTTTACCACTGAAAATTTGAAAAATTGATGATTGGTTTATTGATGTATAATTTGAGCTCCACTTATTAAAAATATGAATTAAGGTTTTCTCCCAAATTCAAAGCATATATTAGTAATAATTACCTAGTAAAAGAATACTGAAACTTTGAATTTTACAAGAGAAAAAACTAAATTGTGGCCTGGGGAGAAATTCATATGGACTTAGAACTACATCCAGTACTTGTGAAATGCTTCTATTACCTAGTATGGCTAAAAATATGCAGGACCCAGAGGCCCTTGTATATGCACTTACTTTTAAATTCCTGTTTTAAAACTAGGCACAAAGATGAGCTAAAATAAAAGTGGATCCTAGCCAAGGTATATAAAAAATCTGGTATTTCACATGCCTTATAATTTTATGTGATGGCTGTTGATGAGCCAGAGCAAAGGCTCAACTGCTTATAGTCAAAATATTGTTAGTAAATTTACTAGCTCAAGTCTATCTATAAAAATAATGTATTTTTAATAAAAAATATTAAATTATATTTTTCCCCAGTATTTTTCTCAAAAAAATTGCAAAAAGTTAAACCAGATTTCAATTCACTTGATTTGAGCTCCAGTAAAAATTACACAATACATAAAAATATTCAACTTTATATATTTAAAAACAACTTCTGAAACTGGAATAGATGTACAGTCATGCCCTGGGGTGCCCCACCCTACCCCCCTGCAGGAAGCCACTTGGCCCTGCACAAGCCTTTCAAAATACATCTTAATCCACTTAAGTGTTTCATTCTCACTTAGCATATTTTTATCATGTACTCTGAATTTTTGCATAAAATGAAATTTTCAAAAAAATCAGTTGTAATTTTCAACAACATTTCAAATTGAATTTACTGAATCTCTCATTCAAGACAAAATTTATTTAGTATTAATGAAGCAATCACCAGCATATAGAAAGTAAACTTCATTTAATCTTTAAAAAAGTTACATGTTATGATGCTTATGTTATTGGAAACTAAAGTATTCTAATAGTGAATCATAAAATGATGCAAAATTTTGTATCATGTTTGGAGATTTTTTTACCCACTCTACTTACTCTACTAAGTGAAGCGGCAATTCAACATTTTTCTTCACACTATTTAAGGAAAAGTAAAAATTTAAAGACTCTACAACAGGTTAAGTGAGGCAACATGTTTCTTTATGAAATTTATACATAACCACATAGACTCGAATGCTGCATCATTTCAATTTAAAATGAGTATCTTCCAATTTCAATTATGTAGAAAATTTTTGGAATCTTTTAATTTTTATGATTAGGCAACATCTGTAGAAAAAAATGTGTAGATCTTTTGCATCTGCAACAGCCTTGTACCTGGCAAAATTTTTCCCCATTCATTTATCCTGTAGTAACTGAAATGCAGCAGCTGCACTGAGATCTATATCACCCAATGCAGTACATTAATTTCATTTAATATCAAAAAGTGCTTATTGTGTATTTTATACATTTGGCAATAAACAGGGTGTTATTTTTTCATTTCTTGGATATGATATTGCCTAATTTCAAATTCTCTATGCAGGGAAACATGAGGCAACATGTTGCCTCATGTTTTCCCACACATTCTCACTAAAGTAATAAAATACAGAATAGAATCTTAATTCTATGTTAGAATGAGAAAGTACATACATCATTTGCACCATCTCCTCATGACATGAGGCAGCACAAAGTCTCATGTCACCAGGACATGGTGCATTTTCAAAATTATGAGGATATGCCACCTCATCTTATGCTTTGTGGAAAATAATTTAGGTATGCGGAAGGGTGGTTTCTTACATTCATATATGAGGCGACATGTTGCCTCATATGTGCATGTAAGAAAATGTCTTATTTTCTCACATTATAAAATATATGTATCCAATATGAACAGCATAGCAAAAAAAAGGGCAAAAGATGAGGAGACATGTCGCCTCATCTTTTGCTTGTTGGTCAGTGGTGAGTAGCACATGCACTAGTGTAAAACATGAGGCAAAACGTCACCTCATGTTTTGCATTAGCACATGTCTACTGTTCCTACAAGAAGGCCATTGGGTGGAACTAAGTTATTGCAAAAAGAGGTGAAATTTAGCCTCATGTTGCCTGGCTATCTGGTGCACATGACCAGATAATCAGCCAACATGAGGCATAATGTTGCATTATGTCAGTGGTCACATGTAACTTTACTTGCAAGCGCAGTAGGCATGGGCTAATGCAAAAAATGAGGTGCCATTTTGCCTTATTTTTTGCACTAGTACATGTGCTACTCACCACCAACCAACAAGAAAAAGATGAGGCGACATTTTGCCTCATCTTTTGCCTTTTTTTTTTGCTATGCTGTTCATATTGGATACATGAGGCAACATGTTGCCTCATGTATTCAATATGATATTTTCTCTTATTCATGTATTCTATAATTTGAGGAAGTAAGAAAGTTTCTTAAATGCATATATGAGGCAACATGTCGCCTCATATATGAATTTTGGCAACAAACACCACCAACAAATCACAACCATTCCCAGCGTGACTTTCACCTGGGGTTTCACATTGGGTTTGCGTAAAATATGCAAATGCCAATGCAAACACAACACACATTTTCAAAAGCCTCCGATATTTGGAGCGTAAGTAAAAATTCTGCACTTCCCTCTCACCTTGACTCACTGGTAACTAGTTTTGGTCTGATACCTCAGAAAATCAAATTTCAAACCTACTTTCTTCTCTCCTTGCTCTCATTATCTGCTTGCCTAATCAATAATTTACGTCTACTTATATTTAAGTATACTCATAAAAAGTTGTAAAAAATCCAAAAATCTCATATTTTATTGCTCAAAATGTGACAAATATTTTTGAACCGGCCATCTTAGAATCACAAAAATGGAAAATATATTTCTGCTTGGGAAAAGCTTAAGCATTTCAGTAGCAATGAAAAAAACATCAATTTACTGATGCAAACTTCTGATGAGGAGCCTACAACTAGCTCTGAAGCATTTTCCAAAGCCTCAGGATTGAGTCCTTAAGTCTTTTTGAAGAGAGTGGTAGTGAGGCCGATGTGAAATCTCAAGTGGAAGTTACTGGGTCCACTTGCATTTCTTATGTCTAGCCCAATAAAATATTGTACTGTTCATCAAAGCAGGTTCTGAATATGTCCCAAGATTTAAAAATTAGCTTGGGTTGATTCAGCAGTGCTCACTGGTGGTGGCTGAGTATCATCCATGATATCACCAAAAAAAAAATTAACTGGAACAAGAACAATGTAAGTAAAATTAAATGCTTAAGGTAAAACAACAATCCTGCATCCATTTCCTCTCCCAAATTATTGCTTGTGTTGCCTCAATAAATACTGGCAGATATCCTAGCAATATTCCTCTCACCCAACAACTCCTCTTTGTTTATTACTTTAATTTCCCTTTCATTTCCCTCCTTTCCTTTCCTCATCTCACTTTTACTTAATATTATATTTGTTGTTTCTTCCTTCACTCCTCCAGATGGGTGGTTAAAATAAAATAAAAAAAAGTAAAAATAAAAGAGAATAAGTTATTGGAAAATACTTTAAAATTGAGGGAGGAATAAACTCTGGTAAATTTCCCAAGAAACTTCCCCTCTCACAGTAGTACCTAGTCTTTGTCTCCTTTTCCTTTCCTTGCTCCTCTTGTCTTGTGCCCCCCTCACACTTTTTTACTTAAAATATTTTATCTACTGCTTTTTCATGCCACAAGTTGGGTGAGATTATATGAAATGAATAAAAAATGAGGAGGGAATGGTAGATTAATCAATGGACAAGAAATATGAGGCATTTGCACTGACACTCCAAAGATTGGTGGTGTTTGCAAATTTGTGTTGTTTTTGCATTGGCATTTTCAGTGGCATTTTCACATTTTATGCTAACCCAATGTGAACCCCTGGGTGAAAATCACACTGGGAACATCTGTGATTTTTTGGTGGTGTAAGCTACCCTGTAAAATTTTTATTCACTGTCATTTATAGGTCCAGAGTGGCATTTACTTCACTTGGTTATGTTCCCTCTATAATGATCTTGATGCCTCTGTCAATTGTCCTAGCCTTGAAATCTTTACAAAGATTATAACTCTTCTACCATCACAAAGTCACCAAGTCATTTTGAAATTTTGAAATTTTTTGCCAGAGTTCACTTTTAAAAAATGGTATAATGAAGAGGATTATATTATTTCATGTAGGAAAAGTGTAAATGAGTAAATTCATCCCACATATCCTTAAAAACAACAGGGTATAATAGTTTTCAATTTGATTTCATTGATTTTTGTCTTGGTAAAGTCTATTATTCAAACCTGCAGAAAGAAAATCATGAAAAGGTATTTCATGGGCCTGGAATAAGTGGTGTAAGGGTAGTTTGCATGAAGGAATTCTTTCCAGGAAAAAAAGCTTATATAGCACCAAGGCAAAATTTTCAGAAGTCATTCAAGATTAAATAAGATAGAAAGCTTTAACAATAAGCAGTGCAATATACTTTCTCTAATTTTCTTTTTGGTAAAGTGACATTCAGAGTTTTGGTCTGGCTTGTAAGTAATTTAAGCAGTGAAATTCCTTCAAAGGTTACTTCTGATGTTACTTTAAGATACCTGAAAAACCACTTGACTGCAAGTCGTCTAACTTTTGACCTGGTGAATTATATTGCAGCAGATCTGAATCCTCAGAGCCACAAAATTTAAATGTATGTTTACTTTTTCTTCAATTCTTCTCTAAATTTCTCTTTCTTTCTAGTCTCCTCCTACTTAAACTCAAACTCCATTAAATAATCTCAATTCTGGAAATGTGAATCCCGCTTTAGAAGCTGCTTTAGATGAACTTCCTGAAGCCTCTTTTTTAGACTCCAAGCTAAAGAAACGACCCTCAACTTCAATGAACTTGAACCATCTTTTAAAATGTGGTAATACTTCAACAAGCTCAATTGGCTCCCTTGAGAATTATTTTGAAAAAAAAAATAAGTAAGATTTGTTTACTATATATCTTATTCATTAACTTATTTATTTATTTCTATTTAATTTTCTCAGCAAAATCAACTATTGTGAAAAATGCCCTTGACTTTGAGAAGATGAAGTTTGATCATATGCTAAGGAAAGATCAGCAAGCCTTAAATTTGGAAGGAAAAAAATTTGAGGCAGAGAAGATGGAAAGAGTAAATGACCGTTAATTTAAAAGAGAAATGGCTACTTGTGAATTGGAAAAACAAGAAAGTTTTTAAAAAAAATTCATTATGGAATGTGTAAAATATGGCCAATCTTATGAGGACATTAAAAAATTGCTTGACTTTTTCAATTGATAAATTGTTTTTCTTGTTAAATTAATTTTGTTGTATTTCTTTTTGGTAATATTTTCTTATATGCTGACTTATAAAAGGTCTTGAATATAGTACTTTTTTTTGACAAATTTTCAAAAATATCATACAATTTTTCTATCTTTACATTCAAGTCAATAAGTTTGCTTATACTTTTTTTTGACAAGAATTTGAAAATATAATACCATTTTTCTATCTTTAATTTCAAGTCAATAATTTTTTTATCTAAATACTGCTAAGTCATTAAAATTCTATATCTCTTTTGAAAATTTGGCAATACCTCCCCTTGAATTTTATTGAAACAAGGGGTGGTGGGTACCACCAAATTTTTCTAAGTCATCAATTTCACATGTCAGATTTAAAAACTTGACAATAACCTCCCCTGAATTTTATTGAAGTAAAGGGTGAAATTCACCAAAATTTAATATAATTACATAAATTAATTAATATATAAATAAGGTATGTCAAATCTACTACTTTTAAAGTAATGACAATTCCTCATGCCAAAATGCAGATCAAGTCTAGAAACTAAGTTTGGGACTTTCCACAGGTATAGGCTAGAGGAACCCCATGAAACAAATTAATGTTTTCATGATTGCCTTTTATACAACCCAAGGTCATTGGCTCATTACTTTAATTTGGTAAAGTGACATATCAGATTTATTTATTAAAAATATATGGAAGAATATTAAATATTTGATGACTCTACCAATCCCCATACTTTTTAGATCTACCTGAAGAATTTTTAAATTTATCACCTTTTTCTTCTTTTTTTAACTTGTTTATTTGTTGGATTAACTTTTGACTGATCTGGAAAGAGCAACCAAAATGCGTGAAGTCTTGACAAGATTCCAAACCTGGAGGAGCCTTTGTGGTTTGGTGATTATCGTAAGAAGAATTCCAAATTGTTTTGATTATTTTGTTTCCTTATCCAAAATAAATTATACATCTATGATCCAGGAAATATAATTCATGTCCTTTAATTTTAGCAGGTGAGGGAATAGGTTGTCCAGTGATAGGATTAATATATAAGAAAATTCCATAAGTAAGGTAATTGGCATCATTCAAGTCAGTGTGAATTTGGTTATAAAATCCAGAATAAGTGATTATAACATTTGAAAACATTAGATAATCACTTCTTATATCTTCCCATTCAGAGTCGCACCAATTCGGTATTCCAAGTCTTGTAGCAAGTTCATGATTTTTTTCAAAAGCTTTATTGAAGAGTTTTTTAAGTCAAAGAGCAAGAAATGAATTAAATGAAGATAATGTATTCCATTTTTGAAAATCATTATCTAATTCAGCTTTAGATAAAGATCTGAGTAAAGAATATATGACTATATAATTAAATTTAGTAATATGATATTAAAAAATCTAGAAAAATTTTTAAACATACCAAGAGAAAAACCTTTATCAAATCCAGGTCTCCATCCAATACCAATCATAATACCACCCAACAAATTCTTATTCCTTAAAGGTAAGCAAACCAAAGCCATTTGATAGAGTGTTATGATGAGATTGCAGAGTTGATTAAATGATTCATCTTTTAAACAATTAAAAAAATGGTTTTCATAAATAAATTGAGGTTTGAAAGTATTATTAATAACAGATTTAACTTTGTCACCTTCAATTTCAGTTAAATAATGTATATGTTCAGGTAACGTTTTTGGAAAAAAAAAAATTCAACTTTATTTTTATAGTACTTGATTTTTGAAATATGGCCAAATATTTGATCCAAGTCAATTTTTTTTTAAATATCTTTTATTTCAATACTCTTCATTTTTCATCAATGTTTTAGATGATGATTGAAAAGAAGTTGAATTTTAAGATGATAATGAAGTTAAAGAAGAAGAGAGTGAGGTAAGTGGTGAATCTGAAGCTAAAGACATGTATTTTTCTACATAAAAATTTTTTACTTTTCAAATACCCAAAATTATACATTAAAAAAAACTCACTTAATTTAGATTTTAAAAAAATTCCTCAAAAGACAAATATGAATTTTTTTTTTCACTTGAACTATTTTTATCTAAAATTCAGAAGAAAAAAATTCAAAAAAACTGTGAAATTTTTTTTTATCCCTTCCCCATTCCCCTCAATTCCCCCCTCCAAACCCCCCTCCCACCTCCCCAAAACCCTTGTACAACCCCCCCTTTACCCTCCCCACATCCCCCAAATCCCCCCCAATCCTCCCCTCCAATCCCCCTTATAACCCCCCAATTCCCCCCAATTCCCCCCTCCGATTCTCCTCAGAACCCCCCCAATCCTCCCCTTCAATCCCTTCTCCAATCTCCCTCAGAGCCCCCCCATCCCCCCCCCCCCCCCTCCAATCCCCCCCCTCATTCCTCCTTAATGATTCTCTAACAAATTGTTAAGTTACTGAAAGATTAATTGTAATTTTTCATTAACTTAATGATTCTCTAAATAATTTGTTAGAAAATCATTAAGTTAATGAATGATTAATTGTAATCGTTCAGTAACTTAACAATTTGCTAGCAAATCATTAACTTAATGAACAATTATGATTAATCTTTTAGTAACTTAACAATTTGTTAGCAAATTTTTAAGGAGGAATGAGGGGGGGAGGGTAGGGGGGGTTCTGAGGGGGAAAAGAGGGGGAATTGGAGGGGGGGATAGGAGGGGGGATTGGAGGGGGGGATTTGGGGGATTTGGAGGGGGGTTGGATGGGAATTAATGAGGGGAGGAAATGAGGACACCAACAAGGGGGAGAAATGGATAGATGAGACCAAAGAGGGAGAAAAAGGAGGTTAGAGTGAGCCAAGGAGGGGGGAATAAGGCAGCCAAAGGGGGGAGAAGGGGGATATATCCATTCCAAGGAGAGGGTAAAGGTGGGAAAAAGCCCAGGTCAAGGAGGGATAAAGAATAGGATGAATGAGAGAAAAGAGGGAAGGGAGAGAGAAAAAAAAGGTTAATTTTACCTATAAATTTAAAAAAGAACTTACAAAAAAAAACCAAAAAAAAACCAAAAAAAAAAACCAAAAAAAAAAAAATTAGTAAAAAATTAAGTAAAAATGAAAAAATGACTTACCTGGAGAGATGAGTTGAGAAAAACGAAATAGAATTGAAATTATTTGAGTGATGTAAGAAGAGTGGAGGAAACGGATATGAGTGAAGAAAAAAAAGAGAGCTACTGAAAAAATATGCATTTTCAGAGAATTTGAAATTTCATGTTGAGTTGATGAAAGAAAATACAGAGAGATAAAAATATAAGACTTTAACAGCAAATTCAAAAACAAAATAAATATGCAAAAAAAATTACCATTCTCAGTGAATAAAACATGGAAATTGATCATTTGAAGGGTATGAAAAAAAATTAAAATTGTGTTGAAAAATGTTGGAGTGTTATTGGAAGAATTGTTGCCCTTATTCTAGTTGATTGAGAAATAGAAGTGTTGGATATAGTCGGAGGTGAATCAACTTGTTCATCTTCATACAGCTCCAACCATTGATCTTTGAGGACAGCAAGTAAGTTATGAAGTATAGTGCAACACAGAATCCAGTTGATCACCGCCTCCATTTCAGATTTATTTCTAAGAGGGCATTTTTTATTTTCTTAAACTAGAAAACGGCCTTTCAAGATTCCAATATAATGTTCAATACGGACTCTTGAATTTTCCAAATGATTGTTGAACTTGGCATTTTGACTGTCTTCTGAAGCTGCTCCCCAAAAAGCAGGAAGTACATACTTTCCATTTGCATAAGCAGAATCTGCAAGAAGATACTGATCTTCATCAAAGAATTTTTCAGGTTCATTTGAAATTAGAATTCTTTGAAAGATGTAGGAGTCATGACATGAGCCAGAATAGCTAGCAAAGAATGATATAAATTTTTTGTTAATGTCACATATAAGCTGAATGGAAATTGAATATCTATATAGAAGATACAGTTGTTTGTGTTAGTTTAAAAGAGAATGAAATGAGTTGAAAATAATCTACCTCTTTTTACGGTCAAAGTAATTGTTTCCACCTTGAGCAGGTTTCTGGCTCAAAGGAATAGTAGTACCGTCAACAAAACCAATACATCCTTGGAAGCCCTCTGCTTGCATAACCTGAGATTATTCAAGTTGCTCTTCTTTTGTTGACAAGGTGAGAAGTTGAGATTCCAAGGAGTTGATGGCAGTGATGCATTGTTTGGTATAAGTGTTAACTGAACCATACCCTAAATCAAAGACATTTTCTAAATGTTTCAAAGCAGCTCTGTTACCATTGGAACCCAAACGACATAGTGTGATGGCCAATTGAATTGAAGGGTGTTGTTGTTCTTTTTGAGAATTGTTGTGAAATATGGGATGATCCTGAATAATCTCAAGCAATTTAAGGAAAAATTCCGGAGAAGTCCTGAACAACTGTCTAAAACTGGGTGTAGATAGGTTAAGAAGTGTTTGGATGGTGTACTTGAGGCTTTCTGGGAAGAAGGTAACGTTTTGTGGCCATTTTTGATAAAAAGACAAAATCTTCTTCTAGATCAGAATCAGAATCGCAATCAGAGTCCAAGAGCATTTCAAGAGCCATGAAAGTGATTGCTTTATGTAATTTATCACGATTTGAAAGTGAGGAAGGCATGACTCTTATATGATATGATATAAAAATGAAAATGATGTACAATTTTTTGAGTTATGAAGTGTTATGATGCGGAGTGCTGTGTATGATTGGGATGATGCTGAAAAATCAGTGAAATGGGACTTGATGGTGAAATCAGCACTTTTGGTTGAGAAAGTGCGGATTTGAGTGAAATAAGTGACTTATTTCATTTTGAAATCCACCAGTATTGGGGCTAGTGTGTTTCAGAAATCCGCACTTAAATAAGTGCGGATTTTCCAGAACTGACACCCCCTATTAAGACTCTCAGAGACATAGGTAATTTATAGAGGATCCTGTCCTTCCATAACTCAAACTCCATATCTGGGTCCATTGCCCTCAAGATTTTCACAAGTTTCATCAAGAGCTAAATAGGTTTTTCAGAAGAAGAGCTATGTCTGGTGTCTTCATATTGCCTTTGTTCAGCTAATCTAAACTTGGAACCACCAAATTGTGTTTTAACTAAGATTTTCCAATCTTCCCATGAGTAGTCATTTTATCCAAGAGAACAGATTCATACCACATTAGGGCTACATTGGTAAATAAAGAAATTAATTTTTACACAATTTCCTCATCTGGGAGTTTGTAAGAATTTTTTAGATTATCAATCCTGCAAATGAACTGCTGCCAATCATAGGAAGAGTCACCATCAAATGTTGGATACTGGTCAAGTTTTGGCCAATTCTTTTGATTTGAAGTATTCTCTTTATTGAAAGCTTTTTTCTGAGTGAGAATGAGCTGTAACTTCTCCAATTGGGCATTAATCTCATTGTTTAATCCTTCTGTAGGTGATCCAGATAAATCATCAATTTTTGATTGAAACTCAGTGGTATCAACAGCTATTTCTGGCACTAATTTTACTTTGGATGAACTAGGAACAGGTACAGTTGGGGTATCCTTCTCAACATGTTCTTCCAAAGAAATGTCAGAAAACTTTTGATTATATAACAATGAATTCAATTTCTCTTCAATAGTTTTTAACCTAGTTTTTACTCTTGGAATACTAGATAAATTCTCATTGATGGTTGCAAAAGATAACTAGTTCTTATTTTGTAAAGATGAATAATGGTTAATCAATCTTTCTAAATTCATCTTATGTCCTTCTAGCTCCTGGCCACAGATGGACACATCATCTTTTAATTTAGACAAATCATTTTCAATATTTTTCCATAAAGCAACTTTCTTTTCATGAGTTACTTTGTAGTCAAACAAATCATCAGAAACTCTCTGTAACTCAATCCTCAATGCTTGATAACCCTGTTCAGTTAAAAAACTATTATATTTCTGAGTCAATTGCATGTTGTTCATTATATGATTTTGTTTAGCAATAATATCCCTCAAATATTCATCATTAATGTTAGCTACATCTGGAGTATTTCTCAATAGGGAAACAGAATAACTTTCCAGATTCTCATAAAACTCAGTATCAAGTGTTTCATCAATAATAGCCATATCATGATTTATCATTGAAGCAGAAATCAAAACCAAAAGATTGGATACATTAGAATATTAAGCCATTTGTCTATTACTCTCAGTCTCTACTGGTCTCATAGTCTCATCTCCTCTTCCAGAGTTACCTGAAGGAACTGAATCAGTAACAAGAAATGGTACCTGAGATTCAAAAGAGGGGCTTACCATGGCTTGGGAAAGAATTGGATGTGATTGCTTTTTCTCTTTCTTACTCCTTGATAGGGGTGAGGAGGTGTGGGGTTGAACTGATTGGTTCTTGAAGGACCTGCCTGAGGTACTTGTTGCTGTTGTTGCTGGGTTTTCAGCCAATCCCACTGCCACTTTGAGACTTCCACCTATTCTTGTTCCTGGGGGGCCAATTGTGGAAGGGATTTTGGGGGAGAAGGAAGTTTCCTCTTCTCCTGAAGGAAGAACTCTATTTTTCTTACCTTGTCTTCTAGAGAGTCTGTTTTTGACCTCAGATTGAGGTTTTCTGACCTCAACTCCTTGATGTGAGTGGAAAAATTTTTGACTTGCTGATTCAAGGGCATCTTTTTTATTTTGAAGCCTTTGGGAAGCTCTTCTGGGGGGTTGATAGGAGGATTTTGATCCTGAGCAGTTTTCTCCACTAATATTTCCATCTCCTGCATTTCTACATCCTGATTGTTCCAGTAATTGATTAATTTGAGCCAGTTTTGTAGTCAAAGGAGAACTTACAGAAGAAGCTTCATCATAATCAATTAAATCTAGCTCCTCATCATGGCCAGCAGAAGCACCTTAATCAGTCATAGTTGTAATGAACCTGAACTGAGAGAAAGAAATATTTAATCAGTTATTATTTTTACTTTATTTAAAGAAAAATAAGGGGAAAATGCTATATAATTAATTATCAGGACTTTTGTAATCAACTGGAATAATTAATATATAAAGTTTATCAGGACAAAAAATAAACTGAAATAATAATCACAGCTTTATTAATTAATTTTTTAGATAATTTTATAACCAGGATGTAAAATAAATCAGCTGAAATAATAAAATAATTTAATAATTAGTAATATCTTGATAATTATCAGAACTAGAAGTCCACTGAAGAATTTAATTACCAGGACTTAATGTCAACTGAAAATAATTTTAATTACCAGGACTTAATGTCAACTGAAATCATTTAATTACCAGGACTTATTGTCAACTGAAATAATTTAATATAAAATTTCATTAATTTTTTAATATTATTATTTTACTGCCAGGACAATTTGTCAACTGAAACAATAATATAAAATTTTAATTATAAGGACAGAAGTCAACGGAAATAATTAAAAAAAAATAATATAATTAATTTTTTATATTACTTCTAGGGCTAAGAGCAATATAGTTCTATCTTGGTCAACTAGGAAAAAAAAAATATTTTCCAGGCACCTCCCCCTGTAAAATGAGCAAGTTAATGCCACTTTAAAGAGTGCTGAGTAAAAAAGATGTACGTGGACAATGAAATGTGAAAAATGAACCACAAATAGTAATCAAGTAACTACCACAAATATATATGACTATTGTCAATATATGAACCTAAATTTTGGAGCGCGGTTTGATTCACGGTTTCAGCAAAAAAGTAAGTCACACGGTTGATGATGTTTGTTGTTTTTGTTGTCTACTTGTCCTACTAGTACCTTGTTGTTGATGGTCCCTTGGTCCCCAGCTTCAAGATATCAATGCACCATCAACAATTCAGAAAGGGCCTCAAGTGTAGAAGGGTTATTTTGGTCTTGAAGATTTTTAATGGAGGTCCAACGGCAGTGATAGGGGTATTTTGGAGTTTCAAATTCAAGTGTATGATTTTATTAATCTTTTTTTTATTTACTCAATTAAAAGAGGTAAAAAGTTTTATAAAAATTATAATTAATGATCCAAATTACTGCAAGTAAATACTAAAACCAATAAGTAGTAATAAATATATGGTTGCAATAGATTGGTTTAATAAAATAATAAGTAAATAAAGGATGATCAGAAACAACCAGAAAGGGATCCCTTATATAGGCAAAGGAGAGACAAAGCACGGTGTTAAAGTCCTAAATACAGTAGTATGAAAGAAGAAAAGAATATTCCGGAAAAATATTTTCAAATAATAAGGTTGTTCAAAAAATAAGGTGTCAGAAAAGTGTATTTACTGTATATGACAGAAGTAAATTATTTTATTTAAAATTTACTGTAAATGTCAATTCTAAATGAGTAATTTGAATTTTTTGTATATTTTTAATTCTTATTTCAATTTAAAAAAATTTTATTTTAATATTAATTTTTATTTCTCTTACCCTGTCGTTGAGCATGGTTTTAGAAAATAAAAATATAAGGGACATTTTAATATTAATTTTAATTATTTACCAACTTTACCTTTTTGTAATTAGTTAGTTTATTATAAGTAAATTTAATGTAAATATATTATAATTAATAAAAATTAAAATAATAAGGTTTGACTTCATCCCAGTAAATAATCAATATTTTACTGGGTAAGTCTTGCAGCCTGGCTGACAGATTCTGACTCAGGTTTGGAAGACACTTTAGCTTATATGTCTTTTCAATGATCTTTATGAAGAAGAGGATTGCAAAACTGCACCAGCTCTCCCCCCCCTTATATTACAAAACATTCTTTCCACCAGCATACACTCTGTCATTATGCCAATCACCCTCCAACATTTTGAAACACAACCCTTATAATTTTTTTTCATACTCTCCAGATTTTCAGCTTGTGTGCTTATTCACTTGGTTTGGTGTTTTTGTTTTTTGCATATTCATTTTTATTTTGAATTTACACTGAATGTTTCTTTTTTGGATTTCTCATTTGTTTTCATTCACCAGCTCAACATGAAATCACATATTTTCTGCAATTGCATAATTTTTCACTGTTTCTTTATTTTTCATTCATCCCTCATATTCTTTCCTCCTCTCCTCAAACATCCCTCAAAAAATTTGGTTTTATTTATTTTCTCATCTCATCTCTCCAGGTAAGTCATTTTATTCATTTTTTTGATTTTTTGATTGCTAATTATGTTTTTTTTTCTGTTTTTTCTTTTCTTTTTTGTATCTTAATTTTTTTGTAAGTGGTTATGTTTGATTTTTATGGTTAAATTAACCTTTTTTTTCTCTCCCTCTTTTCTTTCTTTTTTAGCTGCATAACCCTACTCATCATTCCTCCTTGGCATGGTCATTATCCCCCCTTTCCCCTATGTCACTTTTTTTTGGTTCCATGTTATTAAAACACATACATTGCACACTCTTTATGAATTTCATTGACTCCATATTCAATTTCCCCCAAATTCCAACATCATTCTTTCTCACTCTATTTTTCCTACTTTTCAATTAAGGTAAGTTTCATCTCCTTTTTTATGCCTAAATGATATCTCTTTCTTTCTATGAAAATTTCATTAAATATATTCATGACTCTTATCTGTATAACAGTGGACTTATTAAACTCTACTTGTTCTCACATCCATTACCACTTTTCAAATTTTTTTTAAATTTTGAAAATCTGACTTTGAATTAGAGTTAGGTTTATTCAAATCTAATGTACTTTTAACCAATGATTCTCCTGAAGACTAACTTTCATTTCTATGAGAATTATAAAATTCACTCACAGTTAATAGCCTAAATTAGTTTCCTTTTTCTGTTATTATTATCCTTTACTTAACCTTTAAATTTTCCATTGCAACTATTTAATGTATAACTTCTCTATGTTGTCACTTAATTAAAATATGACACCATTCCTATTTTATCATGTGTATCCTAATAATTAGTGTATCTAGGTGAGTGTTGATGTACTCTAGTTAACATTCACCTTTGTTTCCTTAAATATAAACTGACCAATTTCACCTTTCATTATCTTATCACATTGACTTCTATTAGACCTTTTCCTCTGACCTTAATATACCTGACCAGTATATTTGACCTTTAAACTAACTTACCTGTAAAGACCATTCTCACTGGTAACATGCCTTTTCCTCTGACCTTGATATACCTGACCAGTATATTTGGCCTTTAAACTAAATTACCTGTGAACTCCATTCTTACAATTTTGCACAAACAGATTTGAATTTGGTTCAGTGGTTGCTGAGATATTGACCTTTAAATTTGAGCATTTTTTTCCCAATTTAATTTTTTATTACATGTTTTTATCTAAAAAATTAGGGTTATGTTTATTTAAATCACATGTCCTTTAACTGAAGATTCTCCTGAAGCCTATCTTTTATTTCCCACAAACAGGTTTGAATTTGGTTCAGTGGTTGCTGAAATTTTGCCTGGAAAGTTTAGCCTTTTTTTCCAAATGTAACTTATTTTATTTTATGTTTTTATATTGTATAATTAGAGAATAAGGCTTCTGAACCTCTTATCTGATGATTATGTGTGCTTATATCTCCATCTTTTTGGAATTTTTATCATCAATTTTCAACTTTTTGTGCAATTTTGAAAATCAGAGTCAAAATTAGGGTTAGTTTTATTTAAATCTTATGTTCTTTTAGGTGAAAATTCTTCTGAAGCCTATCTTTCATTTACCATAAATGGATATGAATTTGGTTCAGTGGTTGCTGAGATATTGACCTTTAAAGTTGAGCCTTTTTTCTAAATTTCACTTAATTTTTTTCATGTTTAGACCAGGATTTGTTAAAGGCTATTGTCTTGATATGTCTGATAATATATGTTTCATTCTAAAAATCATGACACTCATTTTATTTCCATAGGCATCTATTCTTTACTTAAAAAAATTTCCTCAAGATCATCACCAAATGACCAAAGCTCCACCTGGCTTGGAATCTTGTCAAGAGTTCACACATTTTGGATTTTCATTTCAAATCAGTCAAAAATTAATCCACTAAGTAAACAAGGTAAAAAAAGAAGGTAAATTTAACAAACATAAAAAAACATTTTGTAGATCAAAAAAGTATGGGGATGAGTAGAGTCATAAAATATTTTTTATTTTTTCATAATCTTTTTATAAATAACTCTTATATTTCAAATTCCTAAATGAAAGTAGTGGGCCAACAACCTTGTGTTGTATGAATGGGAATCATGACAACATTTATTTGTTTCATGAGGCTCTTTGGCATACACTTGAGGAAAGTCCCCAACATTTGTTTCTAGATTTATCCACATTTTGGCTAGATGAATTTTAATTACTTTAAAACTAGGGATATTGATATATATTAGTTGTTTATATATTGATTTATGTAATTATATTAAATTTTGGTGATTCCCACTCCTTACTTCAATAAAATTCAGCGGGGGTATTACCAAATTTTTAAATCTGAAACACAAAATTAATGACATGTAAAAATTTTGGTGATACCCACCCCCCTTACTTCAATAAAATGCTGGGGGGGGTTATTGCCAAATTTTCAAGTCTGACATGTAAAATTTTTGAGTTGTAAGAATTTCTTTGATAAAATTCAGGGGGAAGTACTGCAAAAATTTCTTATAAGACTTGCAAAATTCTTGACCTGAAAGAATTTTAGTGATACCCATAAAATGCAGGGGGTAGTAATACCAAATTTTCATATAAGACTTTTAAGATTCTTGACTTAAAAGAATTTTGGTGATACACACCCCTTACTTCAAAAAAATGCAGGGGGGGTCAGAAAGTTTTCAAATGAGACTTGAAAATTTTATTTAAAAAAGAATTTTTAACATTAAAATACAAAAATTCAACTAATGATGGATAGGGTAATGAAATACACAAAATTACTGTAAAATTTTATGTACAAATAATTATGAATAGTTGAAGTATGAAAGAAATAAAACACACTAGTAATTAAAAAATTTCATTAGACATTCAATTTGGTCATAAGATTTATTGGCTTTAACACATTCCATTAAAAAAAATTCTTCTTTGAATTTTCTTTGAGATCATGCTTAAATTTCATCTGTTCCATTAAGTTTTGAAGTTTAAGTGTTTTCTCCTCTTTCTTTAATTTCCAATACAAAGAGTTAGCTCAAATTTCTTCTCTGTCAAGTCTTGTGCCCTATTATCCTTCTGTAAAGAGAGCTTGTACTTCTTCTCCTCCAAGTCTTGTGCCCTATCATCCTTCCATAAAGAGAGCTTGTACTTCCTCTCTTCCAATTCATGTACTCTGTCATCCCTTGTTAAAGAGAGCTCATATTCTTGCTTTTCAAACTTTATAGTCTCTTTAGAAACTTCCACTTGTTCTAGAGTGATAAGAAATATTAACAAAAAGTAGAAGAAAAGCAGAGTAAAGTATTAAGAGGTTTGGTATCACTTACCAGCATCATGTTTCTCCAAAAATTCTTTGATAGAAGAAAAAGGGGTTTGAGATGAAGTATCACTTTTTCTTCTTCATTGAGAGTGGAAATTTAGACTACTTGAAGCCCTTTGCTTTTTGTTCAAGGTCACATTTTCCTCCTCATCATTGTTGCTTGCTTCAGACTCAGTTGATTGTGGCTCCTGCATTTTTTCTTCAGCCTTCTTAGAAAATAAGAAAATGTAAATAAAAAATTGAATTGGTAAGATAAAAGAAAAAAACATACTTGAGTTAGATTGGGTTGGTTTAAATTGCCATAAGGATCTATAGCAAAGCTATCTAGACTTGCTGAATTTAGAACATGGGAGGCTTGAGTAGAGGAAGAGGATGGGAAAAGATTTGTTTTAACATCATTTTCAGAGATAGAATCCTCACCATCCAACATGTTTGCAGGATTAACATCAGCTCGCTCTCCAAAAATAGCATCCATCTCTTTAAATTAAGGACATAAATATTCAAGTTTATCAGCTATGGATTTTATGCCCTTACTGATATTGATGTCAGTAATACAAAAACCAGTGGAAGATGAAAGAGTCTTTGCCTTCTGGTATTTGCCTTGGTGATGCTTGAAATGTTCAGACATCTTTTTAGGTAAAAGATCTATCCTTCCCTTGGTTTTATTCCACAATTTATTAGCCATTAGTAGATAACCATTAACTTTTGATGTGGGGGGGGCATCCTACTTTAGTTGCATTTCCAGTGCCAAAACAAGAATCATAGTTAGATTTAGTTTTCAGCCAGTTAATCAGTATGAGATGATCATCTTTTTTTAATTGAACGGTCTTTGCTTTCTCAGCTGAGCAGGGGAAGAAGGGAGTAGTGCAATTTGAAGAACAACTGGGGGGAGGCTGCCTTTGAGAAGATCTATGATGATGGGACATGTTAAGATAATTGAGGATGAAAAGGAACAAAAACAAGCAGATGAGATAGTGAGGTGTTCTGAATGGAGAGAATAGACATGATGAGATGAGAATGGGAGTGCGCAACAAGGTAGAAGGTATATCCAGAGAGTAGTCAAAGATGTGGTTATAAAAAATTGAGTAGAAAAATGTTGGATAAGAGGTCAACTTTGACATGTAAAATGTCTAATAACCCAATTATTAGCAAAAATAATTGCAGAAGATAATTGGGGTATAAGGATTTTTATCTGCAATTAATTTAATTGCAAATTGGTCAACTTTGATTCCCCCTAATGAATAACTTGGTACAAAAGAATAAGAGTATATTATTTCCTATGTGTGTTTAGAGAGCACATTTTCTAGTGGTTGCTTGGCATATTTTAGTAATTGAGGCTTGGAGTGTGCAGCCAGTTGTGTAAAATAGTGAAAATTGATAAAATTTGGTGATGAGTAGTGAGTATAGTGAATTGAAAAGATAATGTGTGAAATGGTGGTGGAATCATAGGTGTGATTAAGTATCTTAATGAGCAATGAAAAATGAAAAAAATTGGCAGGGACAGGTGCAAGTTAATAACGTGAAGTAAGTATCTGTAAGTATATATACTTACTTGTACCCAACATTTACTGAAATGAATAGCTAATGTGAGGTGTGAATGACGTGGTGCCAGAATATGCATCAAAGTAATAGTTAAGTATGCATGGATTGGGGTGTTACCGACATGGTGGTAGATGCCCTAAGAGTGCATCAAACAAAAAAAAATTGTATTGTAGGTTGTATCCATATCAAAAATAGGTTGTGGACGTACAGCTATTTGGGAAAACCTTGCTCTTTTTCGGTCCCTCATCCCCCGCCAAAAGCGGTTTAAACTCATGTGTTTGGCGGGGAGTGGAAGGCAAAAACACAGCAAGCTTTTCCCAAATCGCTGTATAACCTGCCAAAAATAAAAGCAAAGTGAAGATTAATTGAATTGCTAACTGGGATGACCTTCTGATTAACATGATGAGCAATTTGATTTTTTTAACGTCGAATAGAATGAGGGCTGTTCTTGATGCGTCTGGTGACCCTACCCTTGGGTGACCATCGAGAAAAATTTAACTCTTCTTTTCCTTCGATAGATCCTTTAGTTGATTGCTAGGTATCTGATGTTATTTACCAATAGCCAATAGACATTTTTGGGGGGTTCTTTACGTCAACTATGCTAACACATAGAAAAAATTAAACAAGAAAATAAAAGTGCCTGTCAAATGGTATTTCTGACTACATATTAAGAATCTACAAGCCTAATTTGTCTTAAAGTGTGGTCGCAAAGAAATAGATTGCTTTTTGTGAGAGTTACAAGAAAAAATTGAGGTTGATGAGAATTTACTTTCGGCCACTGTATGTACAGTCCTGTTGGATTCTTTGGCAGAATCATGAATGAAGAGAATTTAACTAGTATAAAATGAAGTTATTTAGGATTGCCGTGGGAAAATTCTTTTTTAAAAATTTCGTAATCTCATTAGTGATGAATGTACTTACTTTAAATCAAAAACTGTTTCACTAGTGTGGTTTAAAACTTATAATACATTGTGATTTCCATTCAGGGTTACCATGGATAACCGTCTCCAAAACCATCCCCACTTTCCTCTAACTAACTTGCTTTCCAAGCAGAAACTACTGCAAGTGAAATAGATATTCTTCACATCTCGTTCAAAGTTTTCATAGGACCATAAAAATAATTGGCCTATGAAAATCATTCAGAGTTTTTGTCATTGCTAAACGTTGATCGTAATCAGATGCGTAGGTGTACTTTTCGTTTCACAATGCTTCATCATTCAATCCAGATCGTTGATATGCCAACCCACTGACCAGCAGACACGTAAATTTTGATATTGAAGTATGTACATCCGAGATAGAGTAAAACATCATTCTCCCTGTCATTTTACAGTTACTTAAAAAAAAAGCTTGCTGTGTTTTTATCTTCCACATCCCCCGCCAAAAACATGAAGTTAGGTCAGTTTTGGCGGGAGATGAGAGGCACAAAAAGAGCATGGTTTTATCAAATAGCTGTAGATTGATGTCATTTTTGATTTTCTGTCACTACAGCACATGTTTGTTTCGCCATGGGGCGCAACAATTACGCAACAGTTACGAAACAATTGTTTCTTGCACTTAAGACCCACCTAAGACCTTTAAGTGTCAAAAACAATTGTTGCGCCATTGTTGCGCCCCAAGACGAAACGAACTTTTTTTTTTTTTTAATTTTTTATTTCGTACTACAATCTCACCCAACATAGGGGCATAAAGGAAAAGTAGGCATATAGTAGATACAGCAGAGGAGACGAGATGTTGAAAATACAGAAAACTAATGGCAATTAAAGTGAAGAAACTAAGGACTAGGCTGAATAGAGAGAGGCAAGATATTAGGGAGTCTTTCAGTGTTAACAATAAATGATGTTACGAGAGGCACAATGGGAGAAGGGGACAAAAGTGCGGAGGTGCTGAAGAGGAAACGAACATTTGCTGCAGTGTGTCTCATAATATAATAATTCTCACTCTACAGTAACGTATCGGCAACGTATCGATGTCGATTTTCAATTCCAGTATCTATAACACAGTATCAATCCACGAAAATGCCAACACTCACCAAGCAATGAAGTAATGAGCCATCCCTATCAATATTCGTTGACAACTAATCCTGGAAAGCTTGAGGTTGTCTTGCCTATTATCTCCCGCCAAAAGCATAGCTCGTCTGAATTGAACTCATGATTTTGGCGGGAGATGGGATGCGAGACAACCGCAAGCTTTCCAGGATTAGCTGCAACTCGGAAACACAGTTCCCCCATCTACATACCTTTTTTTTTTTTTTTTTTTTTTTTTTTTTTTTTTTAATTTTTACATCGCCTCATTTGAGCTCTCAACCTTACTTAACTTTTAATAATCTTATAAGAAGACTTGACCTTTCTACCTGAGATAATTTTGACTCTGTCTGTCTAATACAAGCCCTTACTCTCTGTGCAAGGCTCAGACTAAACAACTAAAATTAAATCTGAGACCAAAATCAAAACCAAAAATAAGATCACTCCGATGCTCCTATTGTCTTTATCAAAGATTTTCTGAAACCATCCTCTGACACGCATGCTCTGACCCCTCAACTTGCCACTTTCCGTCTTCTCCCTTTTTCAAAGAGAAAAAAAAAAACAGAGAATGAAACTATTCTCCTGTCTCTCAATTTCCATTTTTCCATTCCCATTACTGATGACTTGTGTTTCTCTAAGATTAGTCAACAGTGCCAAGAACAAATGCCACCAGAATAACATCAATAATAATAATAATAATAATAATAATACCATCAAATGATAGTCATATCTTTCTTTGCTATGCTTTGTCATCTTCTCATCGTGATCCGAATTATTTAGATCTAAAGTTAAATATTTATACTGTTCGTCTAATTCTTGTTTTTCTCAGGATTTGATGGTCTTGGCATCGTCCCTAGTAAGTCAAGAACCAATGTTTGTGTCTTTATCTACTCAGTTTCAAATAATTTCTTAATTTCATTTTTAATTTAATTTTTATATAATTTAATATGACGTTTTTGTTTTGTTTTAATTATGTCACCTACTTCAAATTGGATTTGGTATGGGGGTTTCGGTTCATGTTTCATCACAATGCTGTGAGCGCAGTAGTTATCAGTGGATATGAGATAAAACAGATATAGAGGAAAAGGTATTCAATTACTTTATGGTGTTTTTTTTTCTTTTTGTATGACGCTAATTGGCCGTCAATTGGTTTTCAGTATAGTAATTTTGCAATTGCGTGAATCATTGTTTTGAGATGATTTTCTGGCTTCAAGTGGCGAGGAAGCTGGTCTCCTCAACATGACTAATTCAATGAATTGTAAGGGGTGGTTTGAAAGGAGGAAGTTCAATGAAAGTTTCGAACGATACTATTAAAGATAAGGGTTTCAAAGGGTTTTCGAGCGAACTCTGTGGTCAATCTTTCCATGTGGCTTTACTCATACATCAAATAATAGCATTACATCATCATATGTGCCGCAATAGTTTGAACAGAAAAGAAAAAAAAAAGTTTATAGCCATGTCCGAAAGCATTGAGGCAAGAATGAACAGCCAAAAAGTTGAGCTGCAGAATTTTTTTGACATCTTCAACTCATTTTGTGGTAATTGGGTTGATTTCTCTGTTGTTTCTCCCCTCTTCATTATCTGAGTTGAAAGAAAAGTCAAACAGACTGTCACAAAATGAATTGAAGATATCGAACAAACACCGCAGCTCAACTTTTGGGCTGTCAATAAATTTTCGAAAATTTTCGTTTTTGTCTCAATGTTTTCGGATCTGGCTGTAGTCCTTGTCAATCAAAAATTTACTGGCTTCAGCAGTGCATACATACTTGCTTGAGGCCAGTAGGCAAGCTTTGAGTGCTTGTCAAAATAATCGCTTAATACTCAGCATTTTTTTCTATTTGGATTATGGTTTTTTAATGTTTTAGTTATTGGAAAAATAGATTGATAGATAATTAGTCATCAAATATCATTGTGAAGCCAGATTAGAAATAACAATTCGCTGAAGACCTTATCCAAGGAAAATGATGACGCCAAAGAAAGCTAACATGTAATGGTGATCAGCAGGGGCTAGGGGAGGGGGGGAGCAGAGGTTGGTTTTAGTAGATCAGTGAACGTGTAGACGGTGAAGTTTGAAGGTTAATTAAAGAGATCATGAATGAAAAAATTAAAGATGAAAGGAAAGGGGAGGATGGGTGCATATAGAAATCCCAGGAGGATCGATGAATAGAACTGGTTGAGGGGTCGACGAAATCAGTTAGAGATAATAGAGGAAATGGGAGTGTTTTATCGATGGGTTGTCATAGGAAGCCGAGTCTATGCGTGTCTCGCGGCGGTGGATGATCGGGGGGGAGGGGGGTTGATATGCATGATTGACGGATTCTGGAGGTCCAGCTGAGCTGAGCTAAGCAAAGCTTGCTAAGGTAAGGTGGGATTGACTAACTGTGGCTAGCTGAGCCGAACAGAAATCGACCATCTACCGACAATCAGATTTTGAAACACGTACCAGAGTGATAAAACAGTGAAAACGGGTAAAACAGATTGAGGAGGAAAAAAATATAGAATTGCCTCATACAGACAGAGACAGAAAATATAAAATAAAAAAGAAGTAAAGTTGGGGGAATGGACAAGTTGAAACACTTGAGTAAGTGAGATGGAACAAGTCAAGGAGGCAGTGAATGAGTATATAGACGAGTAGTTGGATGGGTCAAGGGATGGAGACGATTGATATGGGTTGGTGGGGTGTATGGGTTGTGTGTTGGGTGTGTTGGGTGTGTTGGGTGTGTTGGGTGTGTTGGGTGTTGGGTGTTGGGTGTTGGGTGTTGGGTGGTGTAGGTGTGTTTCGGAGCAGAGGAGGGGGTGAGGTCGACTACAACACACTGCGAGTCCAGTCGCTGAATATTTTTGTGCCATCTGTGGCTTTATCTTTTGTCAGCCTGTCTTCCCCGTTACATCTTGGCATTATTTGTTCAACTTTCTACAAATTAACTTGTGTTTCTGCGCCTGCACATTTGCTCCATAATACTTTACATATCCCTCTTACTCAATTCCTCATCAGTTAATTAAAACCTGATTAGTCTTTTTGCTTTCTTTCTTTACTGCTTCCTCCTTTGCCTGACTACCTCAATCATCTTCACCAATTTTCTCCTTCATTCTTTTCTTTGGGACCATTGGTTTGAGGCGCTATCTGGGTAGGCTTGGATTGTCTTAGCTTGTCACTCTGCGACTACTGTGCCTTTTATTGGTCCTCCTTCTTGCCTTGGAACCCCAATACAATTCCTTCTTCACCCCTGGCTGTTTCCCCGTTCCTTATCCCTGATCTTCACCCAATTGGTCTTCTACCTTGTCTTTCTCTTGATTGGTCACGGATTATTTTCTACCTTGCCACTTTGAGCCTTTATTCTGATTTTTTAAAAGCCTCACCAGTCAGTATCACTTTTTTGGTACTTTTCTGTTCTTTTTTGTCAAATTCAGATCAAAGACACATCCCCTTCATCTCTCCGCATCTTTTTCTCATCTTATCTCAAATCTACCCTCCATCTTTTTCTATGCCACACTATGAATTCTTCTTCCCCACTTTCCCTCGCTCTCAACGACCCTTCCTATCAAGCTTTCTGACTCATCTTTTTCTTTTTCCCATCCTAGCAGGTCATTTGAATTTTTCTGCAAAAAAAATAAAAAGCCAAACATTGATAAATTAAGAAACAGAACTGAATTCAGAAAAACTTTTACGTAGTATATATCTTAACCGGACTTCGTTGGCAGCAACGATGTCAGTTCTTGTTGCCGTCATTTTTTTAACTTTTCGTCCCTTTTTTTTTTTTTTTTTTTTTTTCCAATCGGATATTGTAGAAATCACTCATTCTTATGTACTATGCCTCCTAGCAACCTTGGCTGACATTCATTCACAAACACCTATACAACTTTAAGCAGTCCAGGACTTTTTTCTCCCTTTCCCCGCGGGGTTTGCGAATCATCTTTTCCTCCCTTGTGTGCCCTCCATATATCGTCCCCACGTTTGGCCTACCAACTCACAAGAGTGCCAAGCAATCCCAGGGACACAATACGAAGGGCAAAAATACTGTGGGTCATTATTTCAAACTCTTTGTCTTCTGTTGCTCACAGTTCGTCATGTTCGTTGTCTAGTTGAATACTCAGAGTTTTCACTGATCTTAGGGATCATGAATTCTTTTTTTGAATCTTCCTTATGGGCCCATTTTAAATTCTTTGCTGTTGCACTCAGCTCATCCCAAACAAGGTCAAGTCATAGGCATACAATGTATGACTCCTACCTTCAAAATGAAGAATATTCTAATTTTCGGGGTTGGTCGTATTGGATTTTTTGCCTCACCCTTCTTGTACTGGGTATGTATCATTTCTTCAGAAATATATCTTCATCTTGCTTTATGTTCATGAGAGTTCAACCCCTTTCTTTTTATGCTACATTCATCTCAGCGTACCTCACCAATCCTTCAGAATTTTCATTTCGTACATTTTTGACGGGTCATTTTTTCCAACAGCATTTACGCCAAATGCATCATCACTCCCCCCAGCAGAACTCATTTTCCACTCCATCTCATTCTCTTGCGACATTAACTGATAGCTATACTGAGACACTTCCTGACCGTGTGTTCATATCCCTCCGAATCCCTCACTATATAAAAACAAATCTTGGGTTTTTCAGTGCGGCCATTATGCACCCCAACTTTCCATCTGTCCCCTCCTCCCCGTCATCTTCCGAACCCCTTTATTCACCGCCCTTCGCACCTTCTCTTCCTCACTCCTCGATGTTTCCTTCACACTTTGGAAGACATATCTTTAGTCGAACACTTGTTTCCTTGTTTTCACCTGCTCGATTAAGAGACAGCTTAGTTGCAGAAGTATTTGCTTCTGAATCTGATCCGGTGCTTCTCCATATCAGCATCTACATAGGAATATTTGGAAATTGGTGGAGTTGTGGCGAATTTGTCCTTGGTGACTCCTCACCTAGCTCAATACCCAAGCTAGAGGGCTCAATTTCAAATCAACCTGTTTATAGTGGTGAGCTGTTCTATGGTTTCCAGTTTATCAAGATAAAAGAACTAAGCTTACAATGCTTCAGGAATAGTGTTGCCTGAATCTTCAAGCCAACATAGCTCTTCCACTTCTAAAGGAGAAAAATTGAAATTTGGTTAGTGTTCACCTTATATAATTTGTTATCAATCATTTTACGCCACTGGAACATACAAGAGACATGGCAAAAATCCCATATGTCAATCGATTTGGAAAGAACAAGATAAGCTAACATATATTCCTTTGGATTTGGCCACGTTTTTAACTTTCGATCGATTACTGGAATAAAAAAATCTATTCCTATGTCCTAAAAGACCCTGCTACCGCACAATTACAATTCTCTAACATTCATCATTCGTTATACTGTGGCACCAAGAATGAATGTGATAGGTTGCATACTCCGAATATCGGAAAGAATCGTCACTTTGATAACCGGTTAGTATTAAGCTCTGTTATTTGGCTGATATGATTAGTCAAAAATTTCGCATTTAATCTGACTCTGTTTATCAATAACAACAAAGAAAAAAAAGTACATCTTTATCTGTAATAAAGGGTTCTCAAATCACAAAAGAGTCAAGTCAAACTGATATGGAGCGATTTGAGCAAAACTCACCAGATACCACTTGTCATTTGTTTCCCTTTTCTAAAAATTTTTATGATGCTCTCAGTGACCTTGAGACTACCGGTCCTCGCCCTTGCGACCACTCTCATACCTGCTGTCAAAACAAGAACAGCAGTGATCATGTAAATGATTGTTCCATTAAACTTAATCACCAAAAACATAATATAATCAATATTGTCAACCATATAGAACTGGACGGCAGCAATCAAGTTAGCTTCAAACTTCGACAACAAGTATATTTAGAGGAAGGTTCACTTTCTACTACGGCTCTTACACCTCAAAAATTTATCCAACCTTCAAAGAGTTCCCAACCTGTTACTGAAACTACTCCTAAGCAACCTAACAGGCAAATCGATCTAACTGGTAATAATAATAATAATAATAATAATAATAATAATAATAGCAACAACAATAATAAAAATAATAATGATGACAAGAACAACAATAACAATAATAATAATAATGATAATAATAATAATAATAATAATAATAATAATAACAATATCAATAACAATCACAGTAACATTAATAATCAAGATGGAGCACCATTCAAGAAAAAAACGGATGAAATTAATCGATCTAATTCGCCTCCAAATACCTTCACGGATACCAAACGACGTCACTTATTTAAATTTAATGATAAACCAAAGTCTGATATTGGCAAGTCTAATTCTGCTGGTCAATGGTCGAAAATTCCAAACAAGAATGATAAGAGTGGTTTCCAAAGTAAACCCAAGAAACCTCAAACTGTTAACTCACCAAGCCGTTTACCCGGGAAAAATACTGACCCTCAAGTATCTTTTCCACCAGCAACCAAACAAGCTTTGCCGTCACCATCAATCAAGTTTGTTAAAAACAGTGACACCCCTAAAAGTTCGCTTCTGGCTGCTGTTTCCTCAGCCAAACATACTCCGATATCTCCAGTCACAAAGGCCCCTCCGATCCATAAATCCTCTCCTGTCAAAAGCAGATTATTTAATAAGAATGATAATTGTTCATTCCGTAATTCGGGTGCCTTGCATGATGTGTTCAGCTCCCCTGTCTCAAAATCTCAATTCTCAACCAAGCATGTGCCCAAGCTTTGGGAACCTGACCCTGATCCTTGGGCGTCTACAACGAGTAGTCCGTCGAGTGGTCGCTCGATCTCCATCTTACCTAACCTTTGGCGACAAACTCCGGTCTCATCTAGCTTAACGCGGTCATCACCTATTGGGCCTATTTCCTCCTTCAGTATCGACGCACCTAAATCAGCTGCACCCGATTTTTTTCAGTACCGAAAGAACCATTTTGAGGGTGCTAGTTTTTATAGGAGTTCTAGCACTGATGGCCATAAGAGAAGTAATAGCAACAGTGATGATAATAGCAGCAGTGGGCATAGCAATGGAAGTGGAAGTCTTAATGATCACAGAATTGGTAGTCGAAGCGGCCCCTATTTAACTAATAGCTCACCTCAGCTGTCTTCAGCCACTTTGGTTTTAGATACGGCTTCTACTCATCCTATTGTCCCACCTTTCGGAGCAATCGGTCAGGCATGTCCTAAAAAACAACCTAATGTCCATCGCAAATGTCCCTCTGCCTCACCACTCTTGGCGGATAAAAGAATTGAGAAACCTAGTCTTGCTACTACTCCCACTTCTTCTAGATTGTTACCCTCGCCAGTCAATTTATCTGAATCTAACATGGTTGATCCCATAAGCTTCCTTCCTATAGTATCTGCTTCCCCTGTTCTTGCTAGTGCAAATATATTTGAAGATGATAGTCGAAAACCATCCTTTCTTTTAACTCACCAATCTCGACATTCCTGTCTAGTCGATTTTCCATCGTCATCGCCACGTTGTGTCAAAAATACTCATTCTCTTGATTGGTTATCTTTTAATCCTAAATGTTTTTTGGATGAAGACAGATTACCAGGACAAGGTTTTCCTAGGTTTTCCAGCCCAATTTCTCATGATAATGAAGAATTTGTTCCTAGTCCTATTGCTCTCTCAACCGCGATTCCCGAGCACGATGGTATGTATTCTTTATTCCACTTCTAACATAACTAATGTCATCTTTTCCTACATTTTTTCTTTCTCTATTATAAATTTACAAGTATTATACTTGTTTGGAACTCATGATGATTTTTTTTTTTTTTGGATTAGAGTCAAGTTTTCTTGTTAAGACGAACGTTGCTTTACCGTCGAGGGCATCGTACAATATGATGCAAGCAAATAATGTTCAATCAGATTTATCCAAGAACGTCTCTGTGCAAATTCCAGTAGCTTCCTCAATTAGATCACCTCCATCTCCTCACGTCTTCTCTCCGTCAACTTATATGTCACAACCCAATAAAACTGTCCCACAAAAATACCAAAAACAAACACAAACCAGATTGGATCGCGCATTCTCGACTTCATCGTCCTCATCGTCCTCATCATCCTCATCGTATTCTCCTTCATCATCATCTCCATCATCGTTATCATCATCGGCTTCCTCTTTATCTGGACAGCCGATTCAAATACTGGAAGATTCAACCAAATTGCTTAAGTTGCAGCATCCACCCGTGTCCCCCCCTCCCAACGTCTCATTATTAAAAAGGTCCGAGGTCACTAGCTCAGCAACACAGCAGCTCTTAGGATCAGCTGCTGTTGGTAGTAGAAGCATAGATTGTCTCAAAATAATTGCGCCTGGATCCGATTATTCGGACAAGATGAACGCCAACCCTATGCCTCTCAATCCGACAGCAAAGTCTTTTGATTTTATTAGTGGGGCAACTTCTGGTGGTGAAGATTACTCGGATCATCTTAACCATTTTAATGCTAGTAAGAAATTACCGTCTCAAGTTTGCACATCTGAGAGCACACTTCAAATTGAGCTTCATCGTAATTCGAGGATGAAACTATCAGGATCTACTGATCCTTGGTCGGATAATGCTGATTCTAATGATGAAAGATGCAATGATATGTCATCTTCGTATGCTAGCCAATTACTATCACCTGGTGAAGTGTTGCCACCGGAATATTTCAAATCATCATGGAATGGCGTGTTTGGCCCGATTGGAAGTCAAACTTCTTCGTTGGTATCAGCAAACGTTCTATCAGGTGCCTCCACCACTAAAGAAAATAGAGAGTTATTACCAGTAGAGCTCAAAAGTTGGTAATATGAACGATTCATCAAAAGAACAAGCTCATTTTTATTACAAAGAGCAATTTTCAAAAGCTCAAGAATTTGTTGTAGATATGTATATATTATATATATATATATATATGTGCAGCTGTTGGGTCTTGTTCATTAACTTATATCGCTTTGTATTTTCTGTCTTTTGGTTTTGCACGTACCAATAAATCTGCGTGTCTCACTCACTCATAGCTAGTTCTCTCGCGCGATATATTATTTGATGATGTGCTGGTTAAAATATATTATGTGATGATGTGCTGATTAAAAAATCTAAATGATTGATATACATTTCCTTGTTCATGATTATTTCTTTCTTCTTTTTTGAGAAGCTTGGTTGGCTAATGCAGTATTGTTTTCGAAAAGTCTGTCTGTATCTCACTTTTGATTGAGATGTCAAGTTTGGGTAGAGATAGTTTTCTTCTTCCTATCATGCTATTGATTTTTGTTTGCTTGTTTTTTGATTGGTGATGGAGTATGTCTGTGTTTTATGTGGATGTTGGTTAGCTTGTTTGTTAAATTGTTTGCTTGTTTTTATTTTTTGGCTTAAAAAGAAGAAAAAAAAACGTTAGCGTCACTTGATTCTATACTTTTGCGAGCAGAAAAAAAAAATGTTTATCATGAATGTGTATATTTGTGTGGGAGATAGTTAGATAGATATCTCAACAGCTTCCATCTATCTACATGATAAAGCATGATGTAAATCTACATACCACCAACACAGGAAACTTTTATGGTACAGCTAGACCAAGAAAGCTTTGTGAAAATGCAACTTTTTTTACAATTTTTTGCCTTTCGCCGTACTCCTTTCGGACACAACGTGAGCACGCAATTGACCAATTGATCCTGTAAACAGCCATTCACGGTATCCCATCCTTCCAATGTATGTATATATCCACAGTGTACAATTCAATTTCGCACTACGAGTATTATGTTTGAAATTCAACTTGCCGTTGCACTCAAATTGGACCATTGCGTGCTCGCATCATGTCCCAAAAGGAGGGTAGGGAAAGGCAAAAAGCTGTAAATTTTTTTCGCATTTCCACAAAGCTTTCTTGGTCTAGCTGTAACATGAGAAGAATAAAAATAGAAAACCCATGGAGTTGGTGCATTTAAGTATTTTTGGAATGTCGATTCCAAATGGGAGAGGACTTAAAGGGACCACCTTTTTGGGCTGCAACGGAGACCACCTTTCTATTTTTAGTGTTTCTCCCCTATTAAGTTAGCAGTATTTCTCGCTTGTGACTGCCCTCCAGTGATGATTGTGTTAGATTACCCTTTACTTTTATCTGCTATAAAAGTTAGTGCTAGATTTCTATCATTGTTTCATTCCATGGAGGTTAGCGTTAAATTATCATTACTTTTACTCATTCTTGAAGTTAGCGTTATTGTTCTGGTAGTTAGTTAAGGTGAAAATAGCCAAGTGACACTAAAATTAGAAAGGTGGTCCCTTTAATGCCTCCCTTATTTTTTTTTTTTTTTACTTCTGCTTGCAGTCAAACTCGTATGTATGTATGTACATACAGCCAGATCCGAAAATATTGAGACAAAAATGAAAATTTTCGAATATTTATTGACAGCCCAAAAAGTTGAGCTTCAAAATTTTTTTTTCGACGTCTTTAATTAAAAATTGCTGCAGCTCAACTTTTGGGCTGTCAATAAAATTTTCGTAAATTTTCATTTTTGTCTCAATATTTTCGGATCTGGTTATAATACATGAGAGAAAAATGAATTTTTATTTTTATTTTTATTTTTATTTTTATTTTTATTTTTATTTTTATTTTTATTTTTATTTTTATTTTTATTTTTATTTTTATTTTTATTTTTATTTTTATTTTTATTTTTATTTTTATTTTTATTTTTATTTTTATTTTTATTTTTATTTTTATTTTTATTTTTATTTTTATTTTTATTTTTATTTTTATTTTTATTTTTATTTTTATTTTTATTTTTATTTTTATTTTTATTTTTATTTTTATTTTTATTTTTATTTTTATTTTTATTTTTATTTTTATTTTTATTTTTATTTTTATTTTTATTTTTATTTTTATTTTTATTTTTATTTTTATTTTTATTTTTATTTTTATTTTTATTTTTATTTTTATTTTTATTTTTATTTTTATTTTTATTTTTATTTTTATTTTTATTTTTATTTTTATTTTTATTTTTATTTTTATTTTTATTTTTATTTTTATTTTTATTTTTATTTTTATTTTTATTTTTATTTTTATTTTTATTTTTATTTTTATTTTTATTTTTATTTTTATTTTTATTTTTATTTTTATTTTTATTTTTATTTTTATTTTTATTTTTATTTTTATTTTTATTTTTATTTTTATTTTTATTTTTATTTTTATTTTTATTTCTATTTTTATTTTTATTTTTATTTTTATTTTTATTTTTATTTTTATTTTTATTTTTATTTTTATTTTTATTTTTATTTTTATTTTTATTTTTATTTTTATTTTTATTTTTATTTTTATTTTTATTTTTATTTTTATTTTTATTTTTATTTTTATTTTTATTTTTATTTTTATTTTTATTTTTATTTTTATTTTTATTTTTATTTTTATTTTTATTTTTATTTTTATTTTTATTTTTATTTTTATTTTTATTTTTATTTTTATTTTTATTTTTATTTTTATTTTTATTTTTATTTTTATTTTTATTTTTATTTTTATTTTTATTTTTATTTTTATTTTTATTTTTATTTTTATTTTTATTTTTATTTTTATTTTTATTTTTATTTTTATTTTTATTTTTATTTTTATTTTTATTTTTATTTTTATTTTTATTTTTATTTTTATTTTTATTTTTATTTTTATTTTTATTTTTATTTTTATTTTTATTTTTATTTTTATTTTTATTTTTATTTTTATTTTTATTTTTATTTTTATTTTTATTTTAAATTTATTGACTGCCTAAAAAGTTGAGCTGCAGTAATTTTTTTTGATACAGCTATTTGGGAAAAGCTTGTTGTGTTTTTGCCTTTCACTCCCCGCCAAAAACATGAGTTTAAACCGATTTTGGCAGGGGATGAGGGGCAAAAAAGGAGAAAGGTTTTCCCAAATAGCTGTATATCTACCCATTCATTTTTATTACGATTGTTGTGGGTACACCTCGCACTGGTTTCCTTAGCTCAGTGGTTAGAGCAACTAACATGTCATAAGTGGTCACAGGTTTGACTCCTGTAGGGGACACTATCCTTTTCCTCCTTAATAGGTTATGGGCCGTCCCTAAATAATTAATACTAGCAGTATTTTTTTTTTATATAATACCCGAGAGTCAACGTTCCCCGTGCTTGCCCCACGTTAAACACGTCTATTTGAAAATTAATCATTTTCATCATTTCTCGGCTATCTAGCACATGCCGATTGAGCCAGCGAACCCTTTCCAATCACGCCCTAAAATTGCGCGCGACCGAAATCCACCTTTATCTCGTGAATTGCGCAATCTGAACATCACCCCCGGCTCGGTTAATACCCGCTCACGCCGTCGTTCCCGGTCATTTTTGGGTACCCCTTCCTCCCCTACTTCATCTACTGGCAGCGCAAACACTGCCCGCCAAATCTCCTCTCCTCCAGCCCCCCGCTCACCTTCACCTCAAGCCCCTCTTTCTACCCGAATCGATCGTCGATCGCCTACCGAGACGGATTGATGACCGCCTCGTTCACCCTCGCCACCTATCGCTAGCGAGGCGACTAGGTCCCACAATCGCTTGCGAGCGATTGCGAATAACCAAGCGAGTGCCCCCACACACTCACGATCAACCCCCCCCACTTTCACTTATCTCACCCGCCCCCTCCACTACCTCATTTAGCCCCCCCTACCCCTATTCCAATGCCTCAATCATTGTCGCATTCACGTTTGCCACGACCGAGGCACTTTGCCCCGCGTGCAACGGCGTCGCAAAACGCTGGAACTGACCATTTGGAGGCAGAGGAATCTGGAGATGGGTCAGATACACAGCTAGACACTTATAAAGGAAAGGATTGTGCAGAAATTATAGAGGAAATAGTGCACAAAACAAAAAACATGGCCAAATTAAAAACAGATGGTTCAAATTGGCAGATCTGGGTCAAAAATTTAAATTTATTTTTAAAAAGACGTGTACATACAACTAGGTATACCACTAATTCAACTGCAATAACAGATGATGTATCAAAATTTGAAGATGAAATGAGTTGGCACATTTTATATTACACGCTTGAAGAAAAACTTCAAGGTTTTATAAATTTTGGTACCACTTGCTATCAAGCTTTCTCAATCCTCAGCAACAAGTTTGATAAAGCATCTCATACATCACGCATCTCATTGTTTGAAGATCTTTTGAAAATAAAAAATACTCCTTTTACAGATGTCATGTCGCATGGTGAAAAGGTGAAAACCATTTTCGAAGCAGTTGAACGTTCTGGTTTTATTTTTGGTTTCGATGAAATGATGGCAATTTTTACTCAACTTTTATTACCATCCTCTGTCAAATATCTATCTTCTGAAGCAAGCCGATTTTTTGAACTACGTCCTGATATATCTCAACCATCTTTCGATCAAATGATGGATGTATTGCAAAAATCCTTTGTAAACACTTCGAATTCCACATCTCCCAGTGCTCCAACACTCTCCACCTCTTTTGAAACGAGTATTTCCCCTGATTCGGCTTCTACACTAGCTTTTAGAAAAGGAAAAATGGACAGTTATCGCCCTGGCAACAAACGCCCAGATTACTCTTGTCACCTATGTAAATCAACTGAACATTTTGTACCAAACTGTCCTTATAATCCTGATGGGAATTCGTTCAATGCTGAACTATGGGCACAACGTGAAGCAAGAAGCCAACGAAATCGTGCAGCTATAGGTCAAATACGTAGATCTTTGGGAGACCAAAAAGGAAAACAACCGGCTCAAAGCTCCTCAAAAGTTAAATTGAATGAAATTGACTGTAAAGCTCTCGATGTTCTGACTACTTCACTTCAAGAACTTGAACTGGGTAGTGATGAATGGCAAGCTGAACTAGGAGGTGATGGATCTCAAGCTGTTTTCGATTCAGGTGCCACTCATCATGTCACTGGTGATGTACGTCTTCTTTCTAACTTTCAAAGTTTGAAAAGACCTATTCCGGTAAAAACAGCTACTGATTTGGTGGCTGCTTTTATTACTGGTTATGGCAATCTTCTCATCAAAGGACCTGGAGAAGAATTGATCACCCTCAAAGGTGTTTTCTACTGTGATAAGGCAAAATCTACTCTTATTTCTCCTTTTGATCTTCTTCAGAATGGTATTTCATTATCCCTCAATAAAAATAATGATTATATAATTTCAAAAAACAAAAAAATTTTATTCATAGCTCCAATTTCCTGTTCTGAACGCAAATGGACTGTTGATCTGGTTTATCCATGTAATCTAGACAGTAATCCTTTTGAAATCAATTATTTTAATTCTCTTTCTTCTGCTACCCTGCCTGCTCCTTTTGTTCCATCTCCTACCTCAAACATCCCATATCCCAAAGCTGTTCCCGACTCTATCATGGATTGGCACCGTCGTCTAGGACACACCAGCACTAGAATTCTAAAAAAGATTGCCAAACTAGGCCTATGTCTCAATGCCCCTTCATATGTCCCTTCATGTAGGTTACATTGTGATGTCTGTGCTGTGTCTAAGAGTAAAAAGAAAAACACTTGTCTGGCAGCCAAAAGAGATCATCCTCTGATGGAATTGGTAGTTTCTGACCTTGTTGGTCCAATGGTTGATATCACTGATAACGGAGAAATATGGGTTGCAACTTTCAGAGAATCTTTCTCAACATATGGGGAAGTTTTCATACTGAGAAAGAAATCTGATGTGTTTGAAGCTTTTTTGAATTTCAAAAATAGATTGGAGAATGTTACCAATCAACGCATCAAAATTCTACGTACAGACAATGGTAAAGAGTATATGAATAGAAAGTTCTCTGATTTCTTATCGACTCAAGGTATTCTTCATGAACACTCAATGCCTTATCACCATGAACAAAATGGAATGGCTGAACGATTCAATCAAACCATTGGTGAAATTGCATGCACTATCCTTTTAGCTTCTAATCTACCTTCTACTTTTTGGACCTTAGCTTATTGCTGGGCATCATATATTCATAATCGATTACCAAATGTTAGAGTTACTGACAGCACACCTTATCAACTCATTTTCAATAAAACAGTGGATCTCTCTCCAATAAAAATTTTTGGCCAATGGGCATACTGGTTCACTCCGGAAGAAACGCTGACGCTGCTACCATAGGTTATGGGCCCAGTGTTATCTGGCTAATCCCCAGGCTGCGGTAAGGTAGTTGCCTAGTCAGCTCGGTGCACGGGGGGGTGTTGTGGGTACACCTCGCACTGGTTTCCTTAGCTCAGTGGTTAGAGCAACTAACATGTCATAAGTGGTCACAGGTTTGACTCCTGTAGGGGACACTATCCTTTTCCTCCTTAATAACGATTATGGATTTTTATAATAGTCTTTGAATATTGTACTCCACACTTGAATGTTGGAGTCGAGGTATAATAAGAAATAAAATAATATAATTCGATAATCTCCGCACCTATCCATCAGACTCTCCTATTTAACTATATACAAGGATTAATCCAATTAACTTTTTATGTCTTATTCATCTTGACATTTCCGGTTCGTGTTTAGCTATTTATACGCGTGAGAATTCCATTCCCAACACCCCCCCCATAGATAAGACATAAAGTTGAAAGTAAAGTAGATAGAAGTAAGAGCAAAGAAATAAGAAGAAGAATAGAATTGTAGAAAAGAAGAGAAAAAAAATAGTTAAGTTTCGTAATTATGTTTTCGATATATACATGTTCTTCCACGGATCTCAACCCACTTCAAAACATGAATGCAACTAAAACAAAAAAAACTTAACTGATCACCTGAACGTTATACCTAGTAACACATAATAATATCTGCCCCGGCATTTTGCAAAAAGGCGCCCACCTCCTAATGCAACCACTCAAGATATTATTGTATGAAACTGTAGCACAAGCATAGAAGGCTGTATTACAAAGTTAGGGGAGTAGGAAATAAAATCAAAGAAGAAAAAAAAGAAAAAAATATATCAAAAGAAAAATTAAGTAATGAAGAAAAGATTAATGAATTTGTCGAGTGTAGTCTTTGGCAATCCTTTAGTAAAAATGTCAGCCAGTTGATCTTTTGTAGACGTCCATACACACTTGAGAAATCCTTTAGCCACCTGTTCACAAACATACAAACAATTTCTTTGAAAGTGTTTCGTCCTTTTGTTAATGTCATGAATGTTTGAAAAAACAATCAAAGCTGTATTATCTATCCACCACCATGTCGGTTGCCACCACACATTTCAACCCCAAGTCATCCAATACATTTTTAAACCACATCACCTCTTTTGTGGCCAAGGACATCGCCATCATTTCAGAGTAATCGAACAAAGTTGCCACAATAGTTTGATGTTTTGATTGCCATGACACAGGACAACCATAACCTAAAACGATAAACCTGCTTACAGATCTGGAAAATTGTCCTCCCCATCCTGCATCGCTATAACAAACTAACTTGTTAGTAGAGGAAGGCTTAAGGGACAGTTTGTAATGTTTGGTGTTGTTAATATATCATAGTAAATGATTCGCACACTGCCAGTGTGTTTTGTTAGGATTGTTTGCAAATCTGCTCAAATAACCTACAACAAAAGATAAATCTGGTTGCGTTACAACAGCTAGATAGTTAGCGGTTGCAATAACTTTTAGATAGGTAGTGGAGTTAACTTTGGTAATGCCATCATCATCTGAGGCTATAACCAGGTTAGTACCTCGATTGATTGGCATTTTACATGAGGAAGATGTAAAACCAAAAGAAGAAATGAGTTTTTCACATAGTTTTTTTTGATTAAGCAGAAAGTTTCCATCAACATCTTGTCATACTCCAATACCAACTATCTCCACTATTTTGTCCTGCCAAGTTATCTCAACTTTTTCTCAGAGTAATTTGTGAAACCAATCAATAATGGGTTGAGAAGTACCAAATACGCATCCATCATCCACATGGACCCAAACATAACATGACTTGCCATTTGAGTGATACATATATACTGAGGGATCTTAAGGCAGACAGGTAAAGCCAGAAGAAGTTAGGATTTCTGCAAAGCAAAAGTACCAACATCGCCCTGCTTGTTTTGTGCCATATAAAGCTTTGTCGAGCTTTAAAACTGAAGTGGGAGAAGACAATTTAATGTTAGCTGGAGGAATCATGTAAACTTCCTCATCAATATTGGAATTTAAGTAAGCCCCCACAACATTGAATTGCGCCAATTTCAGTTTTTATTTTGCAGCAAGGACAAATAAAAATCGTAATGTCGAAAACCGGGCTGTCAGCGCAAACATTTCATTGTAACTTACTCCTTGTTCTTGGGTGTACTTGCAGGTAACAAGGTGCGCTTTATATTTAATAATATCACCTTCATCGTTTCACTTTACTGCAAACACCCAACGAGAACGCAGAGGTCAAATGTTTGCAGGTAAGCGTGATTCATGCCGAACTTTTTTAGAGTTGAGCATATCAATTTCTTTTTCACAAGCAGATTGTCATTTATCTTTGTCATTACATTTCAAAACTGAAGTCACAGTTTTAGGAACATTATCATTGATTGCGGCAGACATAGTCTCCAGAGTGATGGTGACATTGTCCTGTGAAGCGATGATATCCAGTTCATCAATGTTTGAAAAGGATGCTGAGTTTGAAACTGTGTCTGTAAAAGAATTATGAAGACTATATTGATGGTTAGTACTCACATAACGTTCATTAATGAAAGTAGCAGAACTGGAAATAATCTCTTTTTTATTATCAACATCCCAAAACCTCCACCCTTTAACCCCTTCTTTATATCCAATAATGATACACTTCTTTGACCTTGCATCAAGTGTTGAATGCCGCTCCGTAGGGATATGAACATAAGCAATGGTTCCAAAGACGCACAAATGGCCTATAAATGGTCTGTGACCCATGAACAGTTCATATGGTGTTTTAGGGTTGTTATTGCTGGGGATCCTATTGTTCAAATATGAAGCACATGCAAAGGCATATGACCAAAACATTGTAGAAAGATTCTTACAGTCGCCTTGCTGTAAGCAGAATCCGAGGGAGTTGGATAAACAGAAGAAAACCCTGTCCCTTTAAGTAAAATAAGAGTTCAAAATTAACTAAGCTAAAGCATCTACTTGATGAGAAATAACCAGTTGACCAATTTATAATAATAATTTAGAGTTTTAGAATTGATGTTCTTTATGTTAGGAGAAAGAAATACAACAGTAACATTTTAGTAAGAAAAGTTATTTAAATGATTCAATTTATATGTTTTTATAAAGCTTTTATTTTTATGAACAGATGTTATAAAAGAGTCCCTGAAGTTGAGACCTTTACAATGATACCCTATAAGTATACATTTATGAGTTATTGTGTAATATTTAGAAAGTGTTATATATATTTGTTATTTTATAAGAGTAATACAAAATATGAAATGTTATGCAAATATAATGATGGTTGTTATTATTTGTCATTACATAAGTTGATAAGTTAGGATGTATGAGTTCCCCCTCCTCTAATTTTGAGTCTACAGCCTTTATATGCATAGTTAAGTCATGTGCCCCATTTTTCCCTCCGGAGTATCCCAGGGCTTGTCTGGACTTCCAGAATCAATTAGAACCATAAAACCTTAATAAAAAATCTAGAACATTACAGATAATAGAACTACTTCTCCTCTAAAATCCCAATGAATTTTTGTAGTCAGCCTAGCCCTATTCATCCAGCTAAAAATATTTAGTAAACTTTGTAAAATAATTACAAATATAAGAAAAATAGTAAAAACTATAAGAAAATTTACAAAGGTTTTTGAGCTTCTTGAATTTCATTTCCATATGTTTTCCAACCTATAAAAATAATTTTTTTCCATTAAATAAATGTATTTTATCACTCGATTAATTAACCCATTTTTGGTGTTAAACCATCCATTCTTTTGATAATAAAAAAATATAAAAATAGATTGGCCTTTCCAATCTCTACAAAAAGCATCCCAGCTTCCATTTAAAATATTTTAAGTGCCATACTAAATTTTAGACTTCCACATCCTCCCTCCAATGAAGAATGTCCCCATTCTTAAATTTGCATATTTAATCAATCATATACAAGCCTGCTACCTGTCTGCAATGCAGACAGTCAGCAGCCTCACACACACATTGTATGGCAAAAATCCTTAAACACTCAGACCTTTGGCCCAGATGTTAGTCATAATAATGTTGAGTAGTCATGATTGACATGATTATACATCCAGAGCTTTGGCCCAAATGTTTGTCTTAACTGTGTTGAGTATGCATGATTGGCATGATTACACATCCACAACTTTGGCCTGGATGTTTGTTATAACTGTCTTGAATATGCATAATTTGCATGATTACACATCTGGGCCAAAGTTCAGGTTTTTTGTTATAACAGTGTAGAATATGCATGATTGACATGGTTATACATCCAGATGTTGTTCCCAGATGTGAGAGATGTTAGCCTTGGATGGCATCAAGGCTAAAGGTAAATATAAGTGTATTATTTTTATTAACCTCCCTCCCTTTTTCAATAAATATTAAATAAAATTAATTAGGAATTCTTTTTATACAACATTTACTGCCCTTCCTTTAGCTTTCTCAGGTAATAGTACTTGGACATTTCCACTGTACTTTACCCTTGAAAGTGCTACATATAACTGACCATGTGCAAAAACTGGTGATTCCAGGTTAAGACCTACAATGTCTAAAGATTGACCTTGGGCCTTGTTGATTTTCATGCTATAAGCTAATCTAATAGGTAGCTGAAATCTGTGCAGTGTGAAAGGAAGACTAGAATGGGGCGAACTCTCCAATGTGATCCTTGGGATAAACACCTGATTTCTATCATATGGTCCAGAGAGTATACATGCTTCTATCACATTTCTTTAAATCTGTGTAACCACCAGCCTGGTGCCATTACTGTCACCGGACAACCTACGCACAAGGTCGAGGATGTTCCTGTAAGTGAGATGAGGGATTTTTAGAAACTTCTTCGAAGCACAGAGGAATGATTCGAGGAAATGATTCGAAGGTCACTCGAAGTAATAGCTATAGGTTCGAGGTTCGATTGAGAAGAATTATAAACTAGTTCCAAGGTAATAATAATTCTTAAAATCTCACGAAGGGTTGGAAACTCAATAATCAAAGATTTAGGATTTAGGAATGAATATTGAGAAAGTAAAAGAAAAATACAATAACAATGATTTAACTTTTAAGGATTTACCACTATTAATGTAAATACGATATTATAATTTAATTCTAAGGAATATCGAACCAAATACCCAACTCCTTTTATATCCTTTGTTCCTCCTCGCATTGACCTCCCTTCCATCGCAGCATTCCCATTCCATTGACCATTACTAACATACATTTAGACCCTCTCCACTAAATATCCGTCCATGCTCAATTTACCCCTTTTTAATTAATTAACAAAACCTTAATGAAAAAAACTACTGCTATACTATTTCGTTGATCCTAGCACTGCGCGTCGCTTATTGAAAAGGACTAAGGTACCCTATTGGGAGATTGACTAATTTAGATTTAGAGTTTAGGCTAGCGCAGTTAAATAGTAAGTACACAAAGGAAAATTGCAGTTGCTATGGAGAATTGCTTTCTGCGCTTCAAGTATAGATTTAGGACTCGATATTATTGATTTATTGAGTTAATTTCGCCTCGAGTGTCACGTGGCGCGTGACAGATGCCCGGGTATAAAAAACGCGAACTCCGTTGAGCTTGAGCCATCTTCCCACACTAATTTCCCTCACCTCTTAATTATTTATTTTATAATGAACTGCCCTACTCCCACACCCACGCCTCCACACCCTAAAGCGGATGGGGGAATAATCACACGACAGTTTTCACAGACTTGCACGGCTTGTGAAAGCATGGAATATTTCTGTGTTGAAAGTACGGCGACTCGAGGCCCTCGCCAGAAATGTGAGTTTTGCCGTTGGCGGCGAGTGGCGTGCGATGCGTTGACGAAGAACGCGGAAATCGAAAAACGATTTACAAAAACTAAGTTTTGGGTAGTTCCGAAGACCAAAGAGGTGGTTGAAGACATTTGGGATGTCTCGATCGAAGATGAACAATCGGTGGGGGAAAATGATAAGGAGTTGAACAACGAGATCTCAACCTGGGTAACCCAGGCCACGAGTTCGAAGCGAGGTGTCGAGGAAGAGGTCGACGAATTGGTGGAGGAGGATGAAGATGAAGTCCCTGTTCCAGGGCGGGCACCCAAGAAACGATGGGTGGTCATTGAGGACGATGAGGAAGAGAGAGAGGTAGAGGTCGAAGTGGCGCCCAGGTTATTTCTAGAGCCTGACCCCATCTTCGAGGTAAGTTTTATTTGTTTGTTTTAAGGATGAAGTTACTGATGAGATTTTTTTTTTTTTTTTTTTTTTTTTTTTTAGACATCGAATAACCTTGAAGAGCCGATTGCGGAGCCTGCGCCGGTTATACCAACTGAGGCAAACCCTCCAGCCACGGAAGTAGTTGAAGAGCCCGAAGACACCCTGGACCAGGTGTGGTCGAAGAAACCTCGTCAAGGTCGACGAGTAAGGTTCGCGGAAGAACTATGTGGGGAGGTCGACACTATTATTGACGCTGCTTCCTTCGACGTGGCAGAGGAGCTATTGGAGATGGGAGAGGTGGTTCCGGTAGGAGAGGAGGAGGTATTTGAGAATTGCAGGAAGGAAATAAGGGTAGTTTTGGAGAAAATGAAAAGATTGGTTCGAGAGAAGTTAAAAGAAAAGATTTGAAAAGAAAAGGAGATGTAAAGAAGTAGAGAAAAAAAATTGTATTTTAATTTTATTTTATTTTAATTTTATTTTATTATTAGTATTATTTTTTTTTATTGTAGGTGAATGTTGTTAATTTTATAAGATTTGAGAGAGAGAGAAAAAGAAAAGAAAAAAAAAAGAAAAAGAAGTTTTAAATAAAAAATTTTGGAATTTGAAAGAGGAATTTTAAAGAAAGGAAAAAAGGTTGTTTTAATTGAAGGAAGTTTTAGTGTTTTTAAAAAAGAAAAATTTTTATATAAGAAAAGAGAGAGAAAAAGAAACGGTTTTGTGATTGAGATGAGTTTGTTAAATTGAGGATTTTGATTTTTTTTTTTTTTTTTTTTTTTTTAAGAAATTTTAGTTGAAAAGAGAGGAAGAAGAAAGAAAAGAAAAAAAAACAGAATTTAGAATTTAAGAGAGTTTGAAAAGAAGAATTATTTGTTTCGAAGAATTATTATAGGGAGATTTAGAGGTTGAAGTTAAGTTCGAGGAAATGGTCGTGTCATACAAGATTTGATGATTCGAAGGAAAGAAAGTTTTTTAAAGAGAGAATAAATTTTTTGGAAGAGAAATTTTTAAAGATAATTTTAAATTTAAGAAAAGAATGTATTTAAAGAATTGAAAAGAAAAGAAAGAAAATATTTAGAGAGATTTATTTTTATTTTATTATTTATGTTTTATTCTATTTATTTTATTTTATTTAATTTTAATTTTAATTTAATTTTATTTTATTTTATTGTATTTAATTTTAATTTTGATTTTAATATTAGTTGGTTTTGGAGGAAATTTTATAGAAAGAAAAGAAGAGAGAAAGAAGAAAACAAGGCTAAAAAAAATTTAAGAGGTGTTTTAGATTTTAAAGAAAGAAAGAAAAAGAAAAGAAAATTTTAAATAAAGAAATTTTAAGGTTTTGGTTTTAAAGGATATTTCGAATGAAAAGATTTTAGGAGTTCAGGAGCGTTAGAAACATTGATGGCTGGTTCCCAGGATGTTTTGTCTGAGTCATTGAGGAAGCCTTCCCATTCCATGAGGTATTGAAGTTTCCCCTTGCGTATTCTTGAATCAAGGATACGACTTACTTCCCACTCTAGATGATCTTCCACTTCGACCGGTTCCGGAGGGGGTTGGTTCTTGCCCAGGTATATTTATCGAGCCAGTTCCAGCTGAGATACATGGAAAACAGGGTGAATCGCCTGCCATTTAGGAGGTAACTTGAGTCGAAATGCAGTTTTAGAGACTTCAGAGTCAATTTCAAATGGTCCCAAGCACTTTTCAGCCAGTTTCTTTGATGGTCTTGTTGTTCGGATGTTTCGTGCATCGAGCCATACTTTGTCGCCTGGTTTAAAGGAAGGAGCAGATTGTCGATGTTTGTCGGCCTGTTCCTTGTATCTTCGAATCGCTGATTCCAAATTTGTTTTAAGTTCTTCTTGGAGTCGTGATATAGTTTGAAGATAATGTTCCGCAGGATGATTAGTTCCTACATGAATTGAGTTGAATCGAGGATGTCGTCCATAAATGGTTTCGAAGGGAGATTGTCGTGTCAAAGAATGAGTCGAGTTATTATAAGCAAATTCGGCCAATGGTAGCCATGTGGTCCAATCGTCTTGTTGGTGACTGACATACATTCGAAGATATTGTTCAAGGATTTGGTTAACTCTTTCTGTTTGACCATCGGTTTCAGGGTGATAGGCCGTGGAGAGATTCCTCGTGATATTGAGTTGTCGACACAGTTGGGTCCAGAATGTGGATACAAACGATGAGCCTCTATCTGAAATAATATCATTTGGTAAGCCGTGTTTAGAAAATACATATTCTAGAAACAATTTTGACAAATCTTCTGCTGTAGCAGTAGTAGTGGTTTTAATAAAAATAGACATTTTTGAAAATCTATCTACTATTACTAATATAGCATCAAAATCATTAGAAATAGGAAGTTGAGAAATGAAATCCATCGATAAAGATTCCCAAGGTTTAGAGGGAATAGGAAGTGGTTGAAGCAACCCATGCTTCCGGTGACGGGGAGCCTTATTCCTATTACATTTGTAACAAGCTTTTATATAGGCCTTGATTTCCTTGGTCATACCTGGCCAGAAGAAATCCCTCGCTATTAACTGGTAGGTTTTATCAACCCCAAAATGACCAGCTAACGGAGAATCATGTCGACTGTTGAAAATCCATAATTTTATCTCATTGTTGTCGGGTATGACTACTCTACCTTCGAAGACTAATAGACCTGATTCAATACTAAATCTTTTGGCCCCTTGCTTCGAGAGTATTTTGTCATTTAACCCTAAACAATAATCGTCCTTCGACTGAGCTTCGAGGATGTTGGATAGTGGATTTCAAAAAGATTGAATTGTCATCGAATTAAGTTGATGAGTTGTTAACATTGATTTGTTGAAGATTGATTGCACATTTGCTGGGTTCTTGTCAGCAAATGCGTCCCCCCGCTGTGGGTAAACGTCGTCCCGACGTGACAAGATATCTGGGACAATGCAGTTTTTTCCTGGGCAATAGGAAATAGAGAAAGAAAATTCAGACAAAAATTCAGCCCACCTGGCTTGACGCCTGGTTAACACTTTAGAAGACATGAAGTATTTCAAAGCATTATGATCTGTTAAAATTTGAAAAGGACTATCTAGGCTAAGAAGAAAAGAACGCCATTTTTTAAGACAATGGATAATAGCTAAAAGCTCTTTGTCATGAATTTCATAATTTAATTCCGCCGCTATGAGTTTGCGTGACTCAAAAGCAACAGGATGAAACAAATTTGTTTCAGGATTTAATTGGGAGATGACCCCTGCAATAGCATAATCGCTCGCATCTGTCTCAACTATTGTTGAGGCAGAAGGATCAAAATGCCGAAGAATTGGGGCTGTGGTGAACACCGTTTTTAGTGCTTCGAATTCCTTTCGTGCTGTAGAAGTAAAAACAAAAGGAATATCTTTTCTAAGAAGAGAAGTAAGATTGGAAATAGTTTTAGAGTAATCTTTAATAAATCTTCTATAGAAGTTTGCAAAACCCAAAAATCCTTGGAGTGATTTAATGTTTTTGGGCTCAGGCCATTCCAGGATTTTCTGGATTTTTTTATCATCCATGACTAAACCGTCAGTGGACAACGTAAAACCCAAAAAATCAATTGATTTGAGGTGGAATTCGCATTTATTATGCTTGGCGTAGAGACCATGATCTCGAAGACGATTTAGGACCTGATGAACATGATGAATATGTTCATCCAGTGTTTTCGAGAATATTAAAATATCATCTAAATAGACGGCTACAAATTTTTCAACAACATCCTGAAAGATATCATTAACAAAAGTTTGAAAAGTTGAAGGTGCGTTACATAATCCAAAAGGCATAACTAAATATTCAAAACTACCAAATCTAGTGCGCATTGCAGTCAGTGGTTCATGACCTTCCGCAATGCAAATAAGATTGTAAGCGCCTCTAAGATCAATTTTAGAAAAGAAATTAGCACCATTGAAAAGGGTAAGAAGTAATGACATAGGAGGAACAGGATATGCATTCTTCTTCGTGACTGTGTTGAGCTTTCTATAGTCAACACACAACCTAAGACTACCGTCCTTCTTTTTTACAAAGAGGACAGGAGAGCCGGTTGGAGATTTACTGGCTCTGATGAAACCTTTGGCTACATTCTCTGCAATGTAGTCTCGAAGAACTTGAGATTCGTCCTTCGATAAAGAATAGACAGGACCTGCCGGAGGTACTGGACCTATTAACTCTACTTTATGGTCGTAGGGTGTAAGGAAATAATCAACAGATAAGTAAGGTCAAGTTAAGGTCAAGAGTAGCGAGGTCAAGAGTAATAGAGTTAAAGGTCAAGGAAAGGTCAAAGGTGAAAGTAAGTTACCTGTAAGGAAATAATAAACAGGTAAGTAAGGTAAAGCTTGAAGGTTTGGTGTTGGAAACCATGCACATTTCTCAGAGCTTCATAGTTTATTGGTCCAGACACATAGTAAAGCAGAAGGCTCAAGAAAAACTGTTCTTGAGCATTTGGTCCACAAAAGGCAACACACCCAATGGCTGTCTCTCTTTGTTGAATTTTCCAAATTTTTCTACTTCTGCACACCAAATTTGAATTAGGAAGGAGTAAAATTATAGAATAACATCCTAAGGACTCACACATTCCAAAAAAACTGGATTGGAGCATCAGGATAGCTGACCCTCTGGGCCACCTTAGCAGTTGGGGCATAAGAGCATGTTGTAAACCACTTTGTTAGGGTGGTTTTACTGTTTCCTAAAAAAGTAACTTCAGTTGAAATTTTCACCCCTAAGATTAAATAAAACTGTCTGTTGGTTGGGAGAATGGAGCTGTAATCATGTAACTGCTGGTTCATGACCATGAAGTGGAAAAGAAAACAATCTCCAGCATGCTTCAATTGAAGAAACCTACCTACCATACAGATATTCTTTGGCCTCATCTATTATTCCATCAGTCTGCAGGACCATTGAGGAACAATTCTGACCCTTGTAGACATATTTATAGAGATACTTGACTGAAAATATTTTAGTTTACACCTCCACATTTATATGACAATCAAATCTTTTAGAGAGATAAGGATTATAACGAACCAAATAATGATTCTTGTATAAAAAGCTTCCATCAAATTTTTGAAATTTTAAGCCATCATTTCTCCTACAATATAAAGGATATCCATCTTCATCCACCTGTGTAGTGTCATTATATTTTCTAGGCTATCTTTTAGAACATTTCCCATCTTTCATACTTGAAGCACGTGGTTTGAAAGAACCACAGGGTCCATGGAGCATACAAGTTGTTATTTTTTGAAAAATTACAGGATCCTTCTCAGGATCAGGTAACTATGCTGAAAAAATTGAGTCAATGTTGTCTGTTGTATCTGGCTTGTCCTCTTAATCCAAGCATAAGAGTATATGTGCATGTGGTAGGCCTCTCTTCTGAAACTCAATGGCATACAAATGTTCTAAAACAATACCTAAAACCCCCTTTTCCTTGGTTCCCAACTCCTAGGCAGCTTCCCTTTTAGAAATTCTTTCATAACATCATCAAGTTTCAGTCTGAAAACCCTGGAAAGCAAGTCTGGCCTATCCTTCACAGTTTGACCTTCAAGAAGAATATCTTTTATCTACTTCAAGTTTGGATTGCAAGTGATTGTGATAAAAAGATCTGGCTTTCCAATTTTCCATACAAATGCCATAGAATAATAATATAGCTAATCCATTTAACATGGTCCCCTTACAAAAGGTGAAGGAAGAATAATTTGCTTTCCAACTTGATTGAGATTGGTCCTATTATTAATAGAATCTTCTACACCACAATAAAGGTCTGCACGGAGTTTATCCTGATTTTTAGAGAGGTAGTGCATTCTGTTTTGTTCCATTTGAGCATAACAATCAACCAAGTACTCCTGAAAAAATGATCCAGATAAGTGCAGCAGAGGAAACCCATTTGGAAATTAGTATGCTCTATATGCAAAATATTGCATTTGAGAGATATTTTTTAAACCTCCTCTACCATGCACAACTTCATATAGAGGTACATGAAAATTGAGAAGTAAAAAGAAATATAAAATTTACATAGGTGAACTGAAAAAGAATAAATTATAAACAAATATATTAAAAAAACACACTTGATTCTTCACCATCATTCATATCACCATCCAACTGATGCCTTTCTGTGAAGGAAATCCCTAATTGCCAGCCAACCTCAACATAAGGGAAAAGAAGCGTAAATCACAATGGGGAATAGCTGGGATGTAATTCAGATATCCTTTGAAGGGGGCCATCTATTTGCGCCAGAATGATATCCCTAAAGCCTTGAAATTCCTCACCACTTCCATGCATGATCAAACCTACTTCATTGCAAGTAGGTTTTTTATAGCATTGTAGGTCAAAATTTGGGGGAGTGGTACTTTTGAGGCAGAGTTTGATAGGGAAGTTGGAATGAGAAATTCTTTCTTTAGCTGTTTTGACAAATGCAAAAAATATATTGCATCTGTCTAAAATTTCTTGCAAAGACATAACTACAGGGAGGAGAACATTTCCATGCACATTTTCCACTTGTTGTAGGGCCTACTGTAGAGGATCATTTTGAGTAACATAAATTTGTGCAAATTTTCAGAACCATCTATTGGTGGTAGGAGAGAGCTAATATAGTGAAGCAGTTCACCAGATACTCAGAAAGTAAAGACACCCTTTAGTCCTCAGGTTGAATGATCAATTTTTGCACCAAGAGAAGTCACTTCCAAGACATTATTATAATTTAGAATGTTTTTCCTGAAGTGATTGGCATCTGCAGAAATCATTTGGATTTGAAAGTTAGAAAATATACAGGTAAAAGAGATAAAATTAGTTATTGGATACACATGTGGAAAAAAAGTATTATCCAACCATGTTTCAAATTATTCAAATAGTGTTTTAACTCTGTTGATGGTTCAAGTGTGATATGTATCAAAACCTTTCCTTCACTTCAGCAAGTAGAAAACCATGTTTGCCTTATGGGTTATTCCGCAAGTTTCTCCTCCAACCAATGAGCTTCCCCACAATAACCACAAATTACATCACATTTTTTCAAAGAGTGAGGCTGAGGATGTCAGGCTAAGATCAACTAAATGGACGTGAACTAGCTTGAAAAGTCTTTGTCTAGAAGATTTAAATGGTCCTATATGAATACTGTAATATAAATCCAACAAATAGTAAAATATAATTCAGAATAAAGGTTTCAGTAATATAATTCTCACTATTCTTATATGTGGCTTACAATCTTTTTAGTTGGTAGAAAAATAGATTTAATAATTTCAGATACTATTCAAAAGTCTTATAAAAGTACTAATTGAGTTGTATTGTAATTTTTTTGCTTATATTGGTTAAATTGAAGTGATAAAAGAATGTCAAAAACAAGACCTAAAAACCTCCTCCTTTTATACACACTGAGTTCCCCAATAAATCCCTTGATGTACCATCCAATACACAGTTAATGACGCCTCAAACAACTAATAGACCTGCCCATCAACATCTCTAGTGACCCATGACATAATTAGACAAGTAACAACCGCCAAAATCCTATTAATAATAAGGGAAATCCATCAAAATTAAAGAAAAGACAAAAAGAGAGTATATGCGTATAAAACAATAATATAAAAGACTAAAGGAGATTTTTTAAGGTTAATAATAGCTTAATAATAAGGGGAATCTACTGTAGAAATGGAGGGGCTAATCCTGACATTATACTATGTGAAATTCCCATCCAAAAATAACCAATATTGACTGAGAAACCACCCAAAAACTTAAAAAAGAGCGTGAGATGTGGGGTAACTACATGCAGTCTTTGGCAGGAGCTTGCACGGGTAAATCCTTGACTAAAATTAGGCAAATTTAAGCGTGGTGATGAAATAAGATGCCAAGAGTGAGGTTATTAATAAAATTAGTGCATATAAACAAGGTCAATGCACTATTAATTAAGCTAGGACACTAAATAAGTGCCTGTCACCTATTTTAGTGTGTTTCCCCACAGTGGGCATAGAATGTGGGGTAATTATAGTGTGAAAAAGCTAACTTTTCTAAAAATGAAGCTATTCACATGGGAAAAAAGCAGGCAGTATGTGGCCAGTACACAGAAGCCATTTCTGGCATAAAAAACACCAAATTTTAAAAGTGTTATTTTTATGCATTTAAATAGCCAAATCAATAGTCCTAAATGAGCCCAATTGATCTGTCAAAGCACATTTTTGATATTCTCAATTTTATAGTGCATATAGTCAACTTTTAAGTGAAATAAAGCGCATTTCTTGTTTTTTGCGTAAAACAATGAATATAACAGCTTTAAGTGTATTTAAAAATTATGTAGCCTTATACTTAAGGTTCTTAAGATTACCCTAACATATTCCAACTTAATATTAAGTACATAAGACCTATAAAAGGTGGATATATGCATGTATATAAGGTGTTATAATGACATTTTTTGTGTATTATCATAATTTTACTTATGTATACTGTTTGTGTACTCTTATTTATTGTTCCCATGTATAGTTCATGTGTTTAACATAACTTATAAGCACTTTTTACTCAGTCCTGGGTATATACAGACTGACACTGGCCCACCCAAAAAAACAATAAAAAAAATGATAAGTTATACATTTTATTTATTTATTTGTAATTTTCAGGTATTCAGATTAACTCTGTAGCATTAAAGATTATACTTTAAAGAAATAAAACATAATAAAATATTATGAGTACTGGTTTTTAACCCCTCAGCTGGTTGAACAGAAATTTATTTCCATTTAAATTTTATAAGAAGGGTGGATAAATTAGAAATTTCTTTTTCAGGTATCCATTTATCAAATTCATTTGATTTCCCTTTAAATCTTAGTAAATACTCAGTTCCTTTTTATTTAGTAAGGATTCTTTTCTTGAGTATTTTTTCAATCTCTGATTTTTCCACAATTTCTTCAGGTTGCTTTTTAGGCCTTCCCCTTCTTTTTGGAAACAAGTCAGGATCATTTGCATGGTAAGGTTTCAATAATAAGATAGGGAAAACTGGATGTTTCCTATCATATGGAGCATATAATATGACTTCCACTGCATTATTACCAACCATTTTACTTACTACAAAAGGTCCTACAAAGGGATCCTTTAATTTAACATTACCTTGTAAGTTAAAATGTAGTGTTGATATTAGGACTTCATCTCCCTTCTTGAATTCAAATTCTTTATGAGATTTGTCCCACCTTTTCTTTTCATATTCAAATGCTTTTTGTATGCATTCTTCTGCATTCTTTCTACACATTTGTTGCATATGAATAAAGGATTTAGTACCAGGGTGTATATTCAACCTTGGTAATTTATTTAAATGATTTACTGGGGTATTTGGTACGTATCCCAGCCAGAGTTCAAATGGTTTCTTCTCTGTTACAGAATGAGTTGTGCTGTTATAAGCAAGTTCAAGGCCAGGAATTAATTTTACCCAGTCATTTGTGAATTTCTCATTGTCTTTGTATTCTAATACAAAGTCACAATATCTTCTGATCATGTCTTCTAGAGTTTGTATCATTCTCTCAGCCAGCCCATCAGTTTGTGGATGGTGTGCTGTGGACAATTTCAATTGACAACCTGATACTTCCATCAAAGATGTCCAGAACTCTGAAGTAAATTTAGGCTCTTTGTCAGAGATTATGGCTTTGGGGAACCCAGCAGTATTCATCATCTGAGTCCACCATAGTAATGCCAAGTCTTTTGCAGATACCTCTTTATGGGTAGGGATAAATTTACACATTTTTGTTAATCTATCCACAATTACCCAGCAAGAATTGAAACTTTCTTTTCCTGCTAATGGCAAGCCAGTTACAAAATCCATGTTTATAATTTCCCATGGAGCTTTTGGCTGCTCTATTTGTTGTAACAACCCAGCTCTCTTCCCAGTTAATCTTTTAGATTTCTGACAAGAGTCACATGCTTCAATGTATTTTTGTACATCTTCTTTCATGTTTATCCACCAGGCTGTATTTTTAACTCTGGTTAATGTTTTGTTAAAGTCAAAATGACCAGCTAAGATGTCATCATGACAAGTACTCAACATTAACTCTTTCATAAAAGGTGGTATTACTATAACATTACTTAACTTTTTCCTGTAATATATGTATCCATCTCCAATTGATAGTTTACCTTTTTCCAATGCATTTTTATACTTTGGAGGCAAGGTTTTAATTAATGAACTCATGGAGGCATTTGTTGGATCATTAAGAATGGTAGATAGTTTAGACAAATCTTTATCAGATGAATAAGTTTCTAATATAGTTTGCATAAACTCTTCTTCTAAATCCACTATATAAATCCCAAATATATGTATAACCTCATTTTCAGGTACATAAGCTGGGTTGTCAGCATCATTTGGCAAAGGACTTCTGGATAATAAATACACATTAAAATGCAATGTTCCTGCTCTGTGAGTGATTGTCATTCTTCCTCTGTACTCTTGTACAGCTAGTTGCCATCTAAACATGTGCCTATTAGGTGTTTTCATGTTTAATAATGATTTTACTGCACTGAAATCTGTTATAAGTTCAAACTTCTGGTCTTCCAGATAGTAATGAAGCTTCTCCAAAGCCCACACCACGGCTAAACATTCTAGCTGTGTGGCACCATACCTTAATTCAGTTTTTCTTAAGGTTCTGGATATATAACAGATAACTACTTCAGATAATTTTCCATTTATTATCTGTTTCTGCTGTAAAGCAGCACCTAAACCTATGAAGCTTGCATCAGTGTACAAGATAAAAGGTAGGGTGAAATCTGGCAGTCCCAAAATTGGAGCTGTCATTAAACATTCCTTTAATTTATTAAAGGCTTTTTGTCTTTCATTATTACAAATGAAAGTTTCATTTTTCCTGATTAATGTTGTTAAAGGAGCTGCAATAGATTGGTAATTTTTAATGTATTGTCTATAATATCCACACATACCCAAAAAACTTTGAATTTCTTTTACATTTTTAGGTATACCAATGTTTTTAATTGCTGCCACCTTATTCTGGTCAACACAAATTTGTAATCCAGATAAAACATGTCCAAGTACTTTCAAGGATTGAAATCCAAACTTACATTTCTTTAATGCAATAGTCATATTAATTTCATCCATTTTTTGAAAGACTCTTTTCAGGTGATTTAAATGTTCATCATATGTTTTTGAAAACACTATGATGTCATCAATATAGACCAATAACCATCCTTCAACCATTTCCTGATGAAAGACACTATCCATCAATTTTTGGAAGACTGAAGGGGCATTCTTTGGGCCAAATGGCATTCTCACATACTTATATATACCCATATGTGTGGTTATTAATAAGTAATTTTGAGAATTTCTTTCCACAGGAATCTGGTGGTAACCTTTGTTTCCATCCAGACAGGAAATATATTTTGCTCCTTTTAAAGTAGCATGGATAGAAGCTATCCTTGGTAGAGGGTAAATATCATCTACTGTGTATGTATTCAGAGCTCTACAATCACCGCATAATCTTACCTTATCTTTTTCATAAGAGATCAATACTGGTGAAATGACACAATACTTAGGTGTTGTGTCCACTTTTTCAACAATACCCATTTCCAACAACATTTTTATATTGTCTTCAATATCTTTCCTTTTTGCAGGAGATGCTGGGTAAGGTTTCTTTTTTAGGCTGCCAGGAATATTATCCAAATCACAGCTTAGAGAGATTTTCATCTCATGGTCTTTGACCAATCCTAGTTCATTTGAACCATGAGCAAATGCCATAGGATATGATTTAATCAATCTCAAAATATTTTCTTCTTCAATTTTTGAGAGTTGAGGACTGAAAGAGGCCTTTTGGATTTCATTTTCCAATTCAACCATTTCATTGGTGGTTCTTCCACCTTGTAGTTGTTCTTCTCTAGGAGAAATGGCATACACTGAATTTTCAGAACATATATTGAATTTTCTCTTACCTTTCACGCCTATGGTGAAACAACTGTTTTCAGGATCTAGTTTAATGCCAAATTTTGTCAATAAATCATTTCCAATAATAAACCAATCACTACAATTATTATTATCCATTACTACAAAGTCACAAACTGCTCTTACATATCCATTATTATATTTAAAGAATACAGCAGTTTTGTATTTGCCAATTGGATTTAATATTGAACCAAAACCTCTCCAGTTCTTTGTTTGAACAGGTTCTAGTTTTTCCTTATACTTACTGTCAAGTTTCATTAATTTATTAATAGAAACTACACTACCTGAAGCCCGAGTGTCAAGAATGGCATTCATTTCTCTTCCAAATATAATAACAGGTGATCTGATAGGTGTTATTTTGTAAGTATCATGAGTTACATCTTTAATTATTTAAGCTTCCTCAATGGAAGATAAAGATGTGTCTGTATGAGGTATAGAATCATTCAGGAACATTATATCCTGTTCTAATACAAATATCTCATTTTCATCATCACTGTAAGATATGTTACTTTTTCAATCCTCACTGGATTCCACATTTTCATCTTCATAATTACTTGGTTAAGAATTCTGGGAGGTTTCAATAACATTTATTCTCTTCTTACATGTGTGACCCTTAACCCAAGGTTCATTACATTTGTAACAAGTGTTATTTTCTTGTCTCTTATGGACAAGGGGAGCTGAAGGTTTTTTCTTTTCCACTGGTAAATTACTTGTAGTAGCTTTTACCACGTCAACACTTTTTCTGTAATTACTATACTTGGTTTCATACTTGTGGTTTAATAATATCTCATTGCATATATTAATGAATCCAGAGGTATCTCTGATGGTTTCAGTTCTAGCTACAATAATGTCTCTAACTGATAAAGGCAACTTGTATATTATTTTTTCTTTCCACTCTTCATAATCCATTTTTGGATCCATAGCTTTCATGAAAATTCATTAAGAAGACCATGGGTTTATCTCCAGAATTTGGATTATATCTTGTTTTTTCATACAATCTTTGTTGAGTGATTCTAAATTTTGGGCCACCAAATTGCCTTTCAATTAGTGCCTTCCATTCATTCCAGGAGTAATTAATTCCCTCACCCAATACAGAATCAAACCATAATAAGGCCACATCTGTAAATAAAGATATTAACTTTGAAGTAATTTCTTCATCAGGTAATTTATATGAAAATTTTAAGTTATCAATTCTTTGTATGAATTGTTGCCAATCAGATTTTGAATCCCCGTCAAAAGAAGGGTACTGATCTAACTTAGGCCAGTTATTTTGGTTAGTTTTTGCTTCCTTAACCTGAGGAATATTGAGTAATTCACTTACTTTAGAAAGATGATCATTTATTTCATCTTTTACTGATTTTATATTCTCAGAGCCCATGACACTATGCTCATGTTCAATCATTGGTTTATCATCAGAGTGTTTCATGAAAACTGGTACTCTTTCTACATAAGAGGTATTATCTTTTATTTTTTCAGTATTTTTCAAAATGTTAGCTACTTCAATTTATACTCTTTGTAACCTATCTTTTATTACAGGTACATGTGTCAAGTTATCATTTACATTTGAAAAAGACAATTTTACACGTCCCTCTATGGTAGCCACAATATTGTGAGAATGTTCTAATTTATTTTCTAAATTTTTAATCTCAGAGTTTAATCTTTTGTTTTCATTGATTAATTCATTATTTGAATTCTCAATAATTTTTAACCTATTGGCTGTTGTACTCAATGATTGTGTGAGGTTTAATAATACACTTTCTGTATTATTGTTGGACTCTCTAGAGAATTCTTCCAATTTTTCAATTCTTAATAATAATTTACTAATTATTTTTGATTCCATTGGATTTTCTTTTAGAAAATCTTCAATTTTTTCTGTGTCCAATTCAGAAGACTCATCATCAGGGTCAAGATTTAATTCATTTGGTTCCATTTTTATATTAATAGCATTTTCCTGGTGGTCAATAAAACTATGTACATTGTCCTCATTTAAAGACAAGTTTAACATGTTATTTTCAAATGAATAATTTTTTAAATCCTTATCAATTATATTTAATAACTCTCTATCAATTTCATTACCTATAAGTAATTCATTGTTAGGATTATATAATTGATCCTGAGAAGATGGATGACTTACCACAGTCTTATTCCATTTCCCCTGCCTCTCCTTAGTTTTCCCCTGTAAGGGTGACTGCTGGAGCCCTGTTGTTGAGGGTTGTTGTAGTTTTGGGCGTACCAATCCCACTTCCATTTGCTTACTGTAATTTTTTGATCCTCCTCTTGGGCTAGAGGTTTTACTATGGAACTGTTGGGTGCCACTGTTGGTGGTTGAGCCTTTATTTCTACTAGAGCTTGATTGACTTCTACAAAACCCTGAGCTGCTCTTTTCTCCAGATTGTTTATCTGGTCCACTATATTGTTTACCCTTATTGTCAAGGTGTTCAGTAGGGTGGAGAGGGAGTGAATTTGTTCTTGTAAGGTATTTTTTGTTTTCTTTATTGATACCTATTTTAAAAGTTTTTCACTTTCCTCCAGAGACGTAGGTGGAGTGATGGTGTTTATGGGGGACTCCTGGCCCTCCATTTAAATGTCCTGTACCAGTTTTCTCAGCTCTAGGTCTTAAGCTATAAGGTTTTGCCTTATTACTTACAATGTCATTGTTATCACACATATTTACGTGGAATCTAAAGAATTGAAAGTTTAGTTATGAAAACTTCAAAATGAGTTTTATCAGTATTTATCAATACCACTGAAGACAATTTTATTGCTTACTTATTGGTATTAAGTGAACTTATAAGTTCCAAAAGTCAAATATGCTTTTATGTGGTCACTTGATATAACTGGTCTACAATATGTAGCCGTGTTTTTATATTTAAAAAAAAACAACTATCAGTAAGATTCCTTCTAAATATTTAATGAATGTTACAAACCGATAAAAAGAAAAGATTAAGAATCCTTTTAAAAGAAAACAATTAATCAGTTTAATTGGTTCATTATCTGCAAAGATCACAAATTTAATTGGTCTATTGACAGACTCCCACTATTAACAATTTTATGTTAAATTAGTGGAAAAATTGTTGATTCAATATCACAATTTTATTATATAACAGTGCTTCTTTTTCTGAAATCACTATATAAGTGACCCCAACCTGTTGTAATTATCCAAATATTTCTATAGGGATATTATTTACATGCACCTTCTTTGAAAATTTCACTTACTGGATTATAACAGAATTCTTGAGGAAAGGTCCCCAAATGTCAGGCTAAGATCAACTAAATGGACGTGAACTAGCTTGAAAAGTCTTTTTCTAGAAGATTTAAATGGTCCTATATGAATACTGTAATATAAATCCAACAAATAGTAAAATATAATTCAGAATAAAGGTTTCAGTAATATAATTCTCACTATTCTTATATCTGGCTTAAAATCTTTTTAGTTGGTAGAAAAATAGATTTAATAGTTTCAGATACTATTCAAAAGTCTTATAAAAGTACTAATTGAGTTGTATTGTAATTTGTTTGGTTATATTGGTTAAATTGAAGTGATAAAAGAATGTCGAAAACAAGACCTAAAAACCTCCTCCTTTTATACACACTGAGTTCCCCAATAAATCCCTTGATGTACCATCCAATGCACAGTTAATGACGCCTCAAAAAACTAATAGACCTTCCCATCAACATCCCTAGTGACCCATGACATAATTAGACAAGTAACAACCGCCAAAATCCTATTAATAATAAGGGAAATCCATCAAAATTAAAGAAAAGACAAAAAGAGAGTATATGCGTATAAAACAATAATATAAAAGACTAAAGGAGATTTTTTAAGGTTAATAATAGCTTAATAATAAGGGGAATCTACTGTAGAAATGGAGGGGCTAATACTGACATTATACTACGTGAAATTCTCATCCAGAAATAACCAATATTGACTGAGAAACCACCCAAAAACTTAAAAAAGAGCGTGAGATGTGGGGTAACTACATGCAGTCCTTGGCAGGCGCTTGCATGGGTAAATCCTTGACTAAATTTAGGAAAATTAAAGTGTGGTGATGAAATAAGGTGCAAAGAGTGAGGTTATTAATGAAATTAGTGCATATAAACAAGGTCAATGCACTATTAATTAAGCTAGGACACTAAATAAGCGCCTGTCGCCTATTTTAGTGTGTTTCCCCACAGTGGGCGTAGAATGTGGGGTAATTATAGTGTGAAAAAGCTAACTTTGCTAAAAATGAAGCTATTCACACGGGAAAAAAGTAGGCAGTATGTGGCCAGTACACAGAAGCCATTTCTGGCATAAAAAACACCAAATTTTAAAAGTGTTATTTTTATGCATTTAAATAGCCAACTCAATAGTCCTAAATGAGCCCAATTGATCTGTCAAAGCGCATTTTTGATATTCTCAATTTTATAGTGCATATAGTCAACTTTTAAGTGAAATAAAGCGCATTTCTTGTTTTTTGTGTAAAACAATGAATATAACAGCTTTAAGTGTGCTTAAAAATTATGTAGCCTTATACTTAAGGTTCTTAAGATTACCCTAACATATTCCAACTTAATATTAAGTACATAAGACCTATAAAAGATGGATATATGCATGTATATAAGGTGTTATAATGACATTTTTTGTGTATTATCATAATTTTACTTATGTATACTGTTTGTGTACTCTTATTTATTGTTCCCATGTATAGTTCATGTGTTTAACATAACTTATAAGCACTTTTTACTCAGTCCTGGGTATATATAGGCTGACAGAGGATATGAGGGGGTCAGTGGCCTTCTTCCAAGTGGCAATCAGGCAATTTGTGAAGAAAAAGCTGAGTTAATGGATGACCTTTCAAGAACTGGGGCATTGGATGCATAAGGAAGTTAAAAATTGCTCTTGTGTTAAATTATATTTTGAAAACCTGATTGTCCACAGGGCCTACTACCCCTTGTAGTGCAAGATGGACACATGATTGAAACTACAAAGAAAGATACACAAATCAGAGAATCAGTCACATAATTATTTCCCAAAATAATAAATTGTGGTTTTCTCCAAAGACAATAAATGCAAGGTTATACAAAATGATACAATATTATACTATATCTACACATATTATATCTACAAATAGTAATATATACATAAAAATATTATCTTAATAAATCTTAAATCATCATATGAATTATCATCATATATATCTATACATAAAAATTAATATTATCTATTAAATATCATATCAATACAAAAAATACATAAAAAAATATTATAAACATATGAATTCTCATATATTTGTTATCATATATATTTTGATCATAAATATCAATTTTTTAAGTATCAATATATAAATTATAGCTTATATTTATACTATATACTATTTCTGTGTCAAATTATTTCTGCTTCAAATGATTAAAATGATACATTGTTTTAACATCAACTGCATTTCATTATATTACTTCTTACTTCATATGATGAAGTGCATGAAGCAATATATATAAATTGAATTTAATGAAAAATATCAATTATCCTTTTTTTAGAAATTTTAGCATTAGTTATTATATATACATAGAGATATATAGATACATCATAGTTTCATTATAATTTTACTGCCACATATTATATGTTTATGAAGCAATATATATAAATTCAATTATATTAAAAATATATATAAACATCATTTGCATATTATTACAAATATGTTAATATCTATATATCTATTTATATTTATATATATATTAATATCTATATTTATTTATATATAGATAGTGGTTTTTCTGTATCTGATCTTCTTCAAATGAAGTAGTTGAATATATAGAGATATATAGATATATCATAGTTTCATTATAGTTTTACTTCTGCATATGATCATTTTCATGAAGCCATATATATAAATTAAATTAAATTAAAAATATATATAAATATCTTTTACATATTATTACAAATATATTAATTCTATATATTTATATTTATATTTATATATATATATTAATATCTATATTTATTTATATATAGATATTGGTTATTTTTATCTGTTCTTCTTCAAATGAAGTAGTTGATGAAGCAAAAATTGATATAAGAAGAAAAGAGTAAATTTATAAAGTGAGAAAGATGATGAAGTAGAATTAGAACCAAAAGAAACCCATACCTTACTTAGTGATAGAGATATGGGTGGCCCATGTGTCAGGTGGGTGGTGCAGGAGGTGATTGATTGAGTGGAGGCAGAGGTGGGAGTTTCTAGAAGGGGGGAGGTAGTGTTGAAAAGTAAAAAAAAGAGAAAAAAAAGAAAAAAAAATATATAAAAACTTTTAGTGGGGGTGGGATGGTGTGCAAGTTGGTGTAGGTGGATGTGGGTGGCGCAGGAGAGGGAGGTGGGCCTTTCTGGAAGGGGGGAGGTAGTGTCAAAAAGAAAAAAATATTACAAATGAGAATGGTGATTGTGGCAAAGGGTATATAGGTATGGTGAAAGAGGAGGTAGATTAAAAGAAAAAAGGAAAAAAAAAGGAAAAAAAAACAAATGAAAATTTACCAGGGTAGACCAAGGAGGAGGGGTACGAGTATGTGTGACATGGAGGGGTGGAGCTGGAATTGGTGCAAGGGCAGTGGGGGGGGGGAAGTTAGGTTAGCCTCCAAATAGGACATTTTTTACAAATTTAGGGCACCAGGTATTATATATATATAGATTAATTCTCTCTTCATCCTCTTCAACCATCTCCTCCAATATATATATTCTGCTTTATCTTTATCATCATCATTATAAAATGTCAATAAAGGATTAAGCTTTCCCATGCAAATTATGTGCCACATACCAAGTTCCTTACTTAATGTCTAATTCTGGACTCCCTGGAAGAGCTGCCTGTGATATCTGCAGGCTAAAAAAAAGTCAAATGTATTCTTCCAATAATTCATTCCAGAACCAATGTCTACACAGGTTCAGCAGCTTTACCTGATCCTACTATAACTAAAAAGAGACTATCCAAAATTTCAACTTTCTTTAGAAATATTAGGGCCAAAACAGCTTTCTCCTACAAAAATTCTAAATCTGATCCCGAGCTTCCTCATACATCTTAAAATCTTAATACTATTATTCCAGTATCTCCTTTTAGTTTTGCTGAAACTTTATTTCCTGGCTCCAAAGTTTGTCCATTTCTTTAATGCTCTTAAATTTACCTACTAAATATCTACCCCATTCTTTTAAGATTTTGAAATCACCAATAAAAATGATGTTGGCCAAGTACAAATTAACTATATAAGTCTTTATACCAAATTTCATAGACACCTCTTTTTAGATTTTTGTGATGATATGAAGCAAATATTTTTAACTTATTTTCAAGATATTCCAGCCAGTAATAAAGAAGACATTATGAAGAGAAGATAGCTTATTCCAAGTTTTGATACTGATGCAGAAAGATTTCAAAGAGATTATTTGTTTTACTTTTTATTCTCTTCCTTAAAATTTGTCTCTTTAGTGTTTCTGAAACATGCTGTCTGCTTGATCCTATTTTCTTTCTGATTTTTATTGATATAACTTGAAATAAAATGTATCTGAATCGCAATGATTCCAATACTGAGAGAAAGGTTTGAATCCCTTCAGACACCCCTCTACTAATCTCTAATTGTCACAGCATGAGAGAGTGGGGCCATCACCCACTGAGCCAAATACTTTGATTCCATTCTTTCCATAAGGTCCCCCAAGCTTCCTTCAATATAGTCTACCAATGAGACCCACTAATTATCAATCTACCTTTCCAACTTCAAATGATTCAGAATCATAACATTCAAATAAATTTCTAACCCTTTAAACTGCTTTTGCAATTTTCAAAATTCTTCATATTTACCAGACTTTCATAGCACCTTTATTTCCAGCCTCTGAGTGCATCCCTTTTTTAACCATATTATCCAACACCTCTACACTCTCCATAGTGCAGGGTAACCATATATTCCTCAACAATCTCTTTCAATAACCCTTAAAAACTTCTACCTTTCTTTAACAATAAATTTAAATTCATTTTATGACATCTTAATTTCCTAAAGTTAGTTGCACCATATCCATCAATGATTGAGTTTTTCAAATGAATTATTTCAGTTTGAGTACTGATAAACCAGTGATAAATTAAAAATGATTAAATTGATAGTCCAAATAGATTAACATTCCCAGTTGAAAGCCTTGGGGAGCCAAACATTTAAGAAATTTCAAGTTTAATATCATGGAGGACCAAAGAGTGGCTACTTGAATTTTCCAGCTTAAGGTTATAATGGACCAAAGATTGTTGACTTGCCAGTTTAAGGTCATGAAGGACCAAAGCCTATGATTTATTCCAACTGCCTACTACTGTCTTTGAGTACAAATTTTTCCACTATCCTTTTTTTCCCATTTCTATTATTTCTATCTAGGCTTCTTGTCACGCGCCACGTGACACTCGAGGCAAAAGCAGTTCATTAAATCAATAATACAGAGGTCTAAAACCATACTCGAAGCGCAGAAAGAAATTCTACATAGCAACTGCGACTTTCCTTTGTGTACTCACTATTCAACCGCACTAGTCTAAACTCTAAATCTAAATTAGTCAATCTCCCAATAGTGTGTGTTAGTCTTTTCCTCAATAAGCAACGCACAGCGCAATAGTCAATGTACTAGTCCCCTAAAAGGTTTATTAAGTATCTGTGGATTATTAAAAGGGGTAGTAAGCATGGATGGAATGGTTAGTGGAGTGTTAAGGGTTGACAGATGTTAGTGAGGAGGGTCCAGGTGTAACGGGTGTATTTTTTAATGGTCTGTGGTGTGCGGAATAGTGGATGGGTATGAGGTCAATGCGAGGAGGAGTAAAGGATATAAAAGGGTTTGGATTTTGGTTTGACATTCTTTAGAATTAAATTATAAAACGTATATATAGTAAATAGTGGTAAAGCCCCAGGTTAAATCATTATTATTGTATCTTTCCTTATTTTCTCACTAATCATTTCTCAATCCTAAATCTTTGATTATTGAGTTTCCAACCCTTTTTGAGATCTTAAGAATATTAATATTACCCTTAAATTATATTAGAATTCTTCTCAAACATATCTCAAAGCAGTAGCTCTTCCTTCAAGTCATCTTTGAATCACTTCCTCAAAAATTTCCTCTGTGCCTCAAAGAAGTTTCTAAACTCCTCCCTCCATCTCACTTCCAGGAACACCCTCAACCTTGTGCGTAGGTTGTCCGGTGACACTTCTTCACCATCCTAATTATCAAGTTTTCAAGGTGGCACCTTCCAGCTTCATTGCTTCAAAAATATCCAGCCTGTGACTACTTCTCATTCATTCACCAAGAGTGCACCTTCAACTTTAACCTGAAAAGACACACCTACAACAGGGAATGTCCCAACTTTTATAAAAAGAAAAAAAATCTCTGGTCTTAAATATAGCTCGTTCCCCTTCCTAGCTACCAGCTTTTATTTCCACTTTCATCCATCTACTACATCTCCTAAATCTTCCACCTCTAAAAAACTAACACCTTTCACTCTATCAGCCTTTTTAAACATTCCTTCTGAATCTAAATACCTGGGTCCTCCTCTATCATCTGTTCTTTTTTCTGCTCCTTCTCTTCAATCTAGGCTCTCTACTGCCATTCCCAGAACTCCTACTGCTCCTAAAGCTATGCTGATTCCACCTCCATCTAAACTTGTTCTGGAAATTTCTCCTTCTCCATCTACTTTCACTCCTCCTCTTATAACCAATTCTATTCCTTTTCAACATAAATTTAGCTTCCCCCATTATTCTTCTGCTTTCAAATCTTTGAAAAGACCCAGATTTTCCAGTCCTCTACCTTTACTTTGCAAAAAAAGAAATAGTCAAAAAATGAAATCTACACACATCTACACCCAAACTTATAAATTCCCCAAATTTATCAAAGCTCCTTACTATCACAACATCATGAACCCTTATACACTTCTTCTGGAAGAAAAATCTCTACCTAGCATGCCTTTGAATTTTTATCTTGACACTGCTGATTCTAGTCAGTATTTCAAATTCTTCTTTTCTCCTTAAATTTTAAATCTTTGATGTTTTATTGATGAGCTAATACAGATTCTTCTGGATCTCATTATTCACCTTCTGTTTATTATATCCTTGATACAGAACCTAATTCCATAACTGTAAAATTTCCTGAGGTTTCCCAAAAAATTATATTTGATTTTCAATGTTAATCTGGCCCTTTATCAAGAGTATGCATTTAAAGATTGAGCCAAAGTTTACATTAGAGAGAAAGTATTAAAATGTCACTTAAAGATGGTCACTTGGTTGGAGCATAGACATAGTCTTCAGTTTAAAGAAATTGAACATTTCATTAGATCCACTCCATGAATGTTTACCATAGCTTCTTTGTCAAAAAAAAGACCTCCTTAGATCTTCTTGCTTTTTACTAGAAATTTTAAAAGAAAATAAAAAAAAATATATATAAAATAATATAAAAATTACTTTTTTTTATTTTTATTTTAATTTATTTTAATTTTTAATTTTTTAATTTATAAAGTTATATTAGGGGGTGTCAGTTCTGGAAAATCTGCACTTAACTTAAGTGTGGATTTCAACCCAAATCAGCACTTAAATTTTGCAAACAAGTCACTTATTTCACAAATGGGTGTCAGTTCTGACCTCAAATCAGCAATTTTTTTGGGATTTTTTTTCACGACCACATGTTGGCCACATCATTCCTTTCTTTCCCATACTATCCCTGTCACATGTGACACACAATGATCTCCATCCTCTCTTCCATCCTCACTGAGATTTAAAACATTTTATTGCAACATTTTAACAAGGCATGTTTTTACCTTGTTTTTCTTCAACCTCTTTATTAATATCTTTTCTTGTAAGATACCAGTTTCATAATTCCTCCCCAAAAATAAAACACTCAAAAAGCATCTCAAAAAATTATTCATCACAAAAGGCTCCTTGTAATGCTAGCCCCTCACTTGAGAAACCAAAGTCTGGACAGCTAAAAAAGGAAGATTGTCTTGTCATAATCGATTTCCTCAAAAAAAATCAAATTATGATGCACGTTTTGGATGTGAGAGGTCCATCTGCATTGGATGTCTACCTTCATCAAAGGTAAATGTCTTCTTGTTGATGGTAAATGAAGTAAAGAGAAAAATGAAAGGGATGATTGAAATCACTCCTAAGCAAAAGAAGGAGAGGTTCAAAAGTTATCAATAAAAATACAAAAAGGCTCATTTTGCTTCCAATTCCACAGGATTTGGTTTCAATGATGAAAATTTAGAGATTGTAATTACTATTGTTTCCAAAAATCTCAATGTCATTTGTCCTTACTATGAGGAAATGGATATTCTTTTTGGTTCCCAAGTTGATGTCAACCATTTGTTTCTACACAATACTACTAAGGATATACCCTCTGGATCCAAACCTTCCTATAATCATCCAGACAAGCCTTTAATTGAAGGAGATAAATCCCCTGAAGCCTCTCACCATAGTTCAGCCAAAGGTGATTCTGACTATCAAGAAGAACAATTAGTTTGGAGCAGATATGAGTTCTCAGAGCCCCAATTATTTGATGTATGTTTACTTTTTCTTTTTTCTTAAATTCTTCTCTAAATTTATCTTTCTTTCTTTTCTAGTCTCCTCCTACTCCTAATTAAACTTAAATTCCAAAAAAAATATCAATCCCCCAACTGAGAATCACACTTTGGAAGCTGCTTTAGATGAACTTCCAGAACCCTCCAGCTCAAATTCCAAACTAAAGCATTGAGCCTCAACATCATTAAAAAAAAAGAATTTATTACGGAATGTAAAAAAAATGGCCAAACTTATGTGGACATTAAAAAATTACTTGAATTTTTTAATTTATTAATTGTTATTTCAGGTATTTGTTACTTTTAATCTTATCAAAAGTAGTTATATCATCTGATTTTAAGTTTCTTTCAAAGTGGTATAGTTGCAATGGACAGTGTACATTGTAAGAGCAAGAGGAACCCACAAAGAGGCATAGTTTCAAGGCAAGGGGTGTACTTGTTAAATGTATAGAAGTATTTTTATTTCATGACTCAAAGTAATAATATCTCCTGTGGGAAAAACTCAATGGTTTAGTTCAATTTATTACTGAGTAACTGAATTATTTTTATTGCACTTTTTTTTGTCACCCACCACGTGACACTCGAGGCAAAAGCAGCTCATTAAATCAATAATACAGAGGTCTAAATCCATACTTGAAGCGCAGAAAGCAATTCTACATAGCAACTGCAACTTTCCTTTGTGTAGCAAATATTCAACCGCACTAGTCTAAACTCTAAATCTAAATTGGTCAATCTCTCAATAGTGTGTCTTAGTCTTTTCCTCAAAAAGCGACACACAGCAGAATAGTCAATGTAATAGTCCGCTAAAAGGTTTATTAAATATCTGTGGGTTATTAAAAGGGGTAGTGAGCATGGACGGGATGGTTAGTGGAGGATTAAAGGGTTAACAGATGTTAGTAAGGAGGGTCCAGGTGTAACGGGTGTATTTTGGTGGTCTGTGGTGTGTGAAATAATGGATGGGTATGAGGTCAATGTGAGGAGGAGTAATGGATATAAAAGGGGTTGGATTTTGGTTTGACATTCTTTAGAATTAAATTATAAAACATATATATAGTTAATAGTGGTAAAGCTTCAGGTTAAATCATTATTATTGTATCTTTCCTTATTCTCTCAGTAATCATTTCTAAAACCTAAATATTTGATTATTGAGTTTCCAACCCTTTGTGAGATCTTAAGAATAATAATATTAACTCTAAGTTATATTAGAATTCTTCTCAAACATATCTCAAAGCGGTAGCTCTTCCTTCAAGTCATCTTTGAATCACTTCCTCGAACATTTCCTCTGTGCCTCGAAGAAGTTTCTAAACTACCCTCCTCATCTCACTTCCAGGAACACCCTCAACCTTGTGCGTAGGTCTTCCGGTGACAGTATAATTTAATTCTCCGTAGTTCTCATTTTTTGGCACTACTACGTCCTTTTTTCAGGTTTTTTAAATTCTTTAAATGGCACCTGTTAAACGCACTCCTACTACAGGCGCTACTACTAGGGCTCGCGCAAGAGGCAGGCCAACAGCTACACAGCCTGTTTCCCGCACTCACTCCTTGGAACCTCTTGACCTTAGGGAACGGCAACATTCAGTCCAATCTGTAGAAGACATCCCCCAGGATTTTGATGATTCTAGTGAGGAAGAAGAAGGAGAGGATACAATGCATGAGGCACCATCTGCCCCTGCTACTCACCCTTCTGGTCAGCCTTCGGAACCTGGACCATCTAATTTGCTGGAAGACTTCATGAGACTTTTCATGAAAACCCTTTCCAATCCAACGTCTTTGGAGGGATCTAAATTCAAAACTCCTTCTGTGAAATCTCCTGATCAATTTGATGTAGAAAATCTAGACAGATTGCAGCCCTTCTTGCAAAACTGCAAGCTCCTGTTCCATGATGACCCTCAAACCTTCAATAACAACCAATCAAAGGTTGTTTACGCTTCTTCATTCCTAGCCGGAAAACAGCAAGATGGTTCGAACCTTATCTTCTCATGATCTCTTTGACAGAAACCCACTTACTTATTAATAACTGGGAAAAGTTTGAAGACCAACTCTTCATGTTGTTTGGTGACCCTAATGAAACTGACAATGCAGAAATTGAACTTGATTTCCTTCGCATGAGTGAAAATGGTAAAGCCTCTGAATATATTTCGAACTTCAGAGCACTTCAAACTCGAGTAGGTTGGAATGATGCTGCCCTCAAGTATCATTTTAAAAAAGGACTTCCTTTGATGATTCTGGATCAATTAAATCTTCATGGCCAGAAGATGACTACTTTAACGGATTTAATGGATTGAACCCTTGAACTCAACGGCGTTTACCAAGGACAATTAAAACATCGTCAATACACCAACAAATCTCAAGGCCTAAATTTTGAATTGGGACCTTCTTCACACCCACGGACAACTCAATCCAAACCCAATAAGGGAAAGGACAAACCTTGACCAAAAGGCTCAACCCCAGGCAATATCAGTAAGGTATTGGACCCTAGAGAGGAACTTAAAGAAGCTGAGAGGAAGAGACAAGCAGATAATGGGTTATGTATGTATTTTGGGGGTAAGCACAAGCTAGAAGATTGTGTAAAATTGAAGGAAAGAGAAGGCACTAGTTCGAGGTCAAAAAACTAGTAGATAGTTTACTTTTGTGCAAAGAAAACTATCTTATCTCTCCCAGTGCACAGAACCTCCAGGTCTTAAGGACTGGGGTTACCCTAAACCGCTTGAGATTCATTCTTTTCAAGGAGAATACCCCCTTCAGTTGTCTTATAGACTCTGGAGCATCAACTTCTTTTGTCAGTTTATCTTTTGCTAGGAAGTTAAAGCTGACATTGACAGATATCGATTGAACTCCAATTTATTTGGTTGAATCAGAGGAACCCAAATATTGGGTAAGTAAGAAAGTTTTATGGGTTTTCAACTTTCCGAACTTTCCCCCCTTTGAGTGGGAATTATCAGTCTTGGACACCCCAAGAATGGACAATACCATCCTTGGCCATGACTTTTTAATGCATTGGAATCCTGAAATTGATTGGTCACAGGGATTGATCACCCCAAGCACTAAGTATATTTCTAATTCTTCAATGCAGGTCAATAGGAAGTTAAACAACCCGCCTGACAATGTCCTGCTAGAGGACAAATCTCTGCCAGATGACTTGCAAGCATCTGATCTTTCTCTAAATGAGCAATTGGCTAACTCTTCTAGCTCAATCACTTCACTCAAAGAGGATTTAAATTGCCTCAAAGTAGTCGAATTATGCTCTCTCAATTCTGGTCTTCCCTTGAGAGATTCTCTCGAAGATGATGAGGATGACCAAATCAATGTTGAAGCCATTAAATCAACTTTACCGGAAATCTATCATGATTTCCTCAATGTTTTCTCAATCCGCAAGGCCGATAAGTTACCACCTCATTGACCCTACAACCATCAAATAGAGTTAATAGGTCCAGTACCTCCGGAAGGTCCTGTCTATTCTTTGTTGAAGGACCAATCTCAAGTTCTTCAAGACTAAATTGCAGAGAATGTAGCAAAAGGTTTCATCAGAGCCAGTAAATCTCCAACCGGCTCCCCTGTTCTATTTGTAAAGAAAAAAGACAGTAGCCTTAGGTTGTGTGTTGACTATAGAAAGCTCAACACAGTTAAAAAGAAGAATGCATATCCAGTTCCTCCTATGTCATTGCTTCTTACCCTTTTTAATGGTGCTAATTTATTTTCTAAAATTGATCTTAGAGGCGCTTATAATCTTATTCGCATTGTGGAAGGTCATGAACCACTAACTGCAATGCGCACTAGATTTGGTAGTTTTGAATATTTAGTAATGCCTTTTGGATTATGTAACACACCATCTACTTTTCAAACGTTTGTTAATGACATCTTTCAAGATGTTGTTGTCTACTTAGAAAATATTTTAATATTCTCGAAGACACTGGATGAACATATTCATCATGTTCGACAGGTTCTAAATTGACTTTGAGATCAGGGTCTCTACGCCAAGCACAATAAATGCGAATTCCATCTTAAATCTATTGATTTTTTGGGGTTTACGTTATCCACTGATTTTTTAGTCATGGATGACAAAAAGGTCCAAAAAGTCCTGGAATGGCCTGAGCCCAAATCCGTTAAATCCCTCCAAGGATTTTTGGGTTTTGCCAATTTCTATAGAAGATCTATTAAAGATTACTCTAAAACTATTTCCAATCTTACTTCTCTTCTTAGAAAAGATATTCCTTTTGTTTTTACTTCTACAGCATGAAAGGAATTTGAAGCATTGAAGACTGCATTTACCACAGCTCCGATTCTTTGACACTTTGATCCTTCTACTTTGACAATAGTCGAGACAGATGCTAGCGATTATGCTATCGCAGGGGTCACTTCTCAATTAAATCCTGAAACAAAATTGTTTCATCCTGTTGCTTTTGAATCATGCAAACTCATTTCAGCAGAATTAAATTACAAAATTCATGACAAGAAGCTTTTAGCTATTATCCATTGTCTTAAAAAATTGCGCTTATTTCTTCTCAGCCTAGATAGTCCTTTTCAAATCCTGACTGACCATAAAGCTTTGAAATACTATATGTCTTCAAAGTGTTAACTAGGTGTCAAGCCAGGTGGGCTGAATTTCTGTCTGAATTTCCTTTTTCTATTTCCTATTGCCCAGGTAAGAACTTCATTGTCCCAGATATCTTTTCACGCCGGGACGAAGTTTACCCACAGCGGGGGACGCAATTGCTGACAAGAGCCCAGAAAATGTGAAATCAATTTTCAACAAATCAATGTTAACGACTCATCAATTTAATTTGATGACAATTCAATCTTTCCAAAATCCACTATCAGAAATTCTCAAAGCTCAGTCAAAGGACAATAATTGTTTAGGGTTAAAGGCAAAATACTCTCAAAGCAAGGGGCCAAAAGATTTAGTGTTGAATCAGGTCTATTAGTTTTTGAAGGTAGAGTAGTCATACCCAACAACAATAAAATAAAATTATGGATTTTCAATATTTGACATGTTTCTCCATAAGCTGGTCATTTTAGGGTTGATAAAACCTACCAGTTAATAGCGAGGGATTTTTTCCGGCCAGGTATGACCAGGGAAATCAAGGCCTATATAAAAGCTTGTTACGAATGTAATAGGAATAAGGCTCCCCATCACCAGAAGCATGGGTTGCTTCAACCGCTTCCTATTCCCTCTAAACCTTGGGAATCTTTATCGATGGATTTTATTTCTCAACTTCCTCTTTCTAATAATTTTGATGCTATATTAGTAATAGTAGATAGATTTTCAAACATGTCTATTTTTATTAAAACCACTACTACTGCTACTGCAGAAGATTTGTCAAAATTGTTTCTAGAATATGTATTTTCCAAACATGGCTTACCTAATGATATTATTTCAGATAGAGGCTCATTGTTTGTATCCACATTCTGGACTCAACTGTGTTGATAACTCAATATCACGAGGAACCTCTCCACAGCTTATTACCCTGAAACCAATGGGCAAACAGAAAGGGTCAACCAAATCCTCAAAAAATATTTTGAATGTATGTCAGTTACCAACAAGACAATTGGACAACATGGTTACCATTGGCTGAATTTGCTTATAATAACTCGACTCATTCTTTGACACAACAATCACCTTTTGAAACTGTTTATGGAAGACATCCTCGATTCAACTCAATCCATGTAGGAACTAGTCATCCTGCTGAAAATTATCCTTGAACCATATCACGACTCCAAGAGGAACTTAAATCAAATATGGAATTAACGGTTCGAAGGTACAAGGAACAGGCCGACAAACATCAACAAACTGCTCCTTCTTTTAAACCAGGCGACAAAGTATGGCTTGAAGCATGAAACATTTGAACAACTCGACCATCAAAGAAACTGGCTGAAAAATGCTTGGGACCATTCAAAATCGACTCAGAAGTCTCTAAAACTGTATTTTGACTCAAGCTACCTCTTAAATGGCAGGCTATTCACCCTGTTTTCTACGTATCTCTCCTGGAACTGGCTCAAGAAACATACCCAGGAAGGAACCAACCTCCTCCGGAACCTGTAGAAGTAGAAGACCATCTAGAGTGGGAAGTAAGCCTTATCCTTGATTCAAGAATGCGCAAAGGGAAACTTCAATACCTCGTGGAATGGGAAGGCTTCCTTGATGACTCAGACAAAACATCCTGGGAACCAGCCATCAATGTTTCTAATGCCTCTGAACTCCTAAAATCCTTTCATCTTAAATATACTTTAAAACCAAAACCTTAGAACTCTCTTTTATTTTTCTCTTCTCTTCTCTTTTTTTTTCCTTCTCTTTTCTTAAAATTCTAAAACTTCATCTCTTCTAAAAATCCTTACTCTGTTCTCACTTTTTCTTCTTTCTTCTTCTCAAAAGCTTTTTTCAACCTTCTTTAAAAATAAATAAATTAATTAAATAAATAAAATAAAATAAAATAAAATAATAATAAAAAAATCTTTAAATTAATTAAAATAAAACTTTAAAAATCAATAAATTCCTTTAAATTTTCTTTTCTCTTTTTAAACTTTTCTTCTTTTCCCTTATTTCTTTTTCTTCAAACTATCAAATTTTTTTTTCACAAACTCAATATGACAATTTTTCTCAAACTTTACTTCAACCTTTAAATCTTGCTTTAAAATTCTTTGAACAAATTACTTCTTTCTTTCAAATTCTTTTTCAAAAAACTATTTTTTCTTCTTTCTTTTCAAATGACCAAAATCCCTCAAAACTTCAATAAAAAACTTTCACAAATAAAAAAATTCTTTTTTCTCATTAAATTTTCATTTCAAACAAAATTGTTTCAATCAACTATTTCTTTTTCCTTACTTAATTTTTTTTTTTTTTTTGCAAAACTTAAAACTTAAATTCCTTCAGTTAAACATTCTTTCTTTCCTTCTTTCAAAATTTTATTCAAATATTTTCATTCTTCCTTTTTTCTTTTCTTTTCTCAAAATCTTATAAAATATATATGAATATTTTCAATTAAAACAACTGAATAAATAAATAAATAAATAAATAAATAAATATACAAATTGCTTTCTACTTTTTTTTTCTTCCCTCTTTCTTCTTTTTCCTTTTCCTTCCATTTCAAATTTTCTCCTGTATTTTCTCTCGAACCAATTTCTTCATTTTTTCCAAAACCACTCTTATTTCCTTCCTGCATTTCTCAAATACCTCCTCCTCTCCTACCCTTACCACTTCCCCAATTTCTAGTAATTCTTTGGCTACGTCGAAGGAGGCAGCATTGACAATCTTGTTGACCTCACCACTTTTATCTTTGATGAATCGAGTTTGTTGACCCTTCCGAGGTTTCTTTGACCATACCAGGTCAAGAGTCTCTTTGTTGTCCTCCCTCAAATCAATCACTGGTTTTTTTACCACAACTGGCAGCAATGGTGCAGCTTCAACAATCAGAACTTCCGCAATGACATCTGAATTCTAAAACATAGGTCATCAGTAACAAAATTTTTTAAATAAAAGAAGAACAGACTTACTTCAAACAATGGGTCAGCTTCTAAGAATAATTTCGGGGTGACTTCCACCGTCACTTCCTTCTCCTCTTTGTCATCCTCGATGACCATCCGCCGCTTCTTTGGCGTCCATCTTGAGATAGGGACTTCATCCTCATCCTCTTCAATTAATTCATCTACCTCTTCTTCGACCCCTTGTTTCTTACTTGTGGCCTGGGTTACCCAGGTTGCCATGGCATCTTCAACCTCCTCCTTGATCTCTCCCACTGACTGATTGTCCCAGACCAATACGTCCCAGATATCTTCGACCACCTCTTTGGTCTTTGGTATTACCCAAAATTTGGTTTTTGTAAATCGGCACTCGATGTCTGCGTTTTTTGATAAGGCATCACACGCCACACGTCTCCAGTGGAAAAACTCGCATTTCTGGTGAAGACCTCGTGTCGCTGTGCTTTCAATGCATAAGTATTCCATCTATTTGCAGGCTGTGCAGGCTTGAGAATACTTCTGGGTAATGATTCCACCATCCACTTTGGGGTGTGGAGGCGTGGGATTTGGGGTAGGACAATTTGACATAATAAATTATAAAGTAATTAAAGTAAGAATGGAGAGAAAGTAGTGTGGGAAAGTATGTCTCACGCTCAACGGAGCTCCCGTTTTTTACCTGGCCATCTTTCATGCGCCACGTGACACTTGAGGTAAAAGCAGCTCATTAAATCAATAATACAGAGGTCTAAATCCATACTCGAAGCGCAGAAAGCAATTCTACATAGCAACTGCAACTTTCCTTTGTGTACTCACTATTCAACCGCGCTAGTCTAAACTCTAAATCTAAATTAGTCAATCTCTCAATAGTGTGTCTTAGTTTTTTTCTCAATAAGCGACACACAGCGCAATAGTCAATTTAATAGTCTGCTAAAAGGTTTATTAAATATCTGTGGGTTATTAAAAGGGGTAGTGAGCATGGACGGGATGGTTAGTGGAGGATTAAAGGGTTAACGGATGTTAGTGAAGAGGGTCCAGGTGTAACGGGTGTATTTTGGTGGTCTGTGGTGTGCAAAATAATGGATGGGTATGAGGTCAATGTGAGGAGGAGTAATAGATATAAAAGGGGTTGGATTTTGGTTTGACATTCTTTAGAATTAATTTATAAAACATATATATAGTTAATAGTGGTAAAGCTTCAGGTTAAATCATTATTATTGTATCTTTCCTTATTCTCTCAGTAATCATTTCTAAAACCTAAATATTTGATTATTGAGTTTCCAACCCTTTGTGAGATCTTAAGAATATTAATATTAACTCTAAGTTATATTAGAATTATTCTCAAACATATCTCAAAGCCGTAGCTCTTCTTTGAGTCATCTTCGAATCACTTCCTCAAACATTTCCTCTGTGCCTCAAAGAAGTTTCTAAACTACCCTCCTCATCTCACTTCCAGGAACACCCTCGACCTTGTGTGTAGGTTGTCCGGTGACATTCTTGTGGGAAATTCATGATAAGTTTTTCTAGCTCAATTGGATAGAGTGTATTTCTTGTAAAAATAAGTTTAGTGGGTCAATTACACTGAAAGACAGATATAAAATATCCATGAGACCCTATCCTATTCTTTATATGATGTGATATTATAAATAATAGCCTATATTCCACCTTGTGCTAGTTCTGAAATGAAAAAAATTCAATTATAATGAAAAGAAAAGAAAAAACCAAAAAAAATAAGCAAATTTTTATGATGGCATAAGGTCTAGAACTAATTAAACCAACATTAGGGGGTATGAATGTTGACCGATCCACAATTAAATTAATTGCAGAAAATAATCTGCATACCCCAATTATCTTCTGCAATTATTTTTGCTAATAATTGGGTTATTTGACACTTTATGTGTCAATGTTCACCTCTTATCCAACATTTATTTACTCAATTTTTCATAACCACATCTTGGACAACTTTCTGTCATAACCACATCTTGACCTACTTTCTGCCATAACCACATCTTGGACTACTCTCTGGATATGGCTTCTACCTTGCTGCACACTCACATTCTCATCCCATCCTGTCCATTCTATCCGCTCAGAACCTCTCACCATCTCATCTTCTGCTCCTTTTCATCTTCATTTATATTTTAACATGCCTCTTTGTCCTAGATCTTCTCAAAGGCAGCCATTACCCAGTTGTTCTTCAAATCCCACTACTCCCTCTTTCCCCTGCTCAGCCAAGAAATCTAAGACTGTTCAGTTGAAAAAAGATGATCATCTCATTCTTATCAACCGTCTGAAAACCAAATCTAACTATGATTCTTGTTTTGGTACTGAGTATGCAACTAAAGTAAGATGGCCCCCAGCATCAAACGTTAATGGCTATCTTTTAATGGCAAATGAATTACAGAATAAGACCAAGGGAAGGATTGATCTCTTTCCTGAGCAGATGTCTGAACGCTTCAAGCATTACCAAGCAAAATACAAGAAGGCAAAGGCTCTTTCATCTTCCACTGGTTTTAGGGTTACCGACATTGATATAACTAAGGGTATCAAATCCATAGACGATAAACTTGATTCTTTATGTCCTTACTTTAAAGAGATGGATGCAATTTTTGGAGAGTGAGTCAATGTTAATCCTGTAAACTGGTTAGATGGAGAAGATTCTATCTCCAAACATGTCATGCTCCACGTGACACTCAAGGCAAAAGCAGCTCATTAAATCAATAATAAGAGGCTCAAATCCATACTCGAAGTGCAGAAAGCAATTCTCCATAGCAACTGCGACTTTCCTTTGTGTACTCGCTATTCAACCGCAGTGGTACGCGCCTCGCAGGAAGCGTGATTTTAGACCAATCATCGCGCGTAGTCCAGGAAGAACAAAGGGGAGCTAGCGCAGCAGGAAATGTTAAAATATAATATGTATTTGTGTGTTTCAAGGAACAAAGGAAATGGAAGTGCGGAAAAGATTGAGGGTCTGTGCGCTTGGATTTTGTAGTGAGATGTGCCGCACAATGGGGAATTGTGTGTTATTGATTTAGGACCATAAAGCGCTAAACAATATGGATTTGGGCTTTCCGAAAAGTATGTGTTACGCATTAAGAAGAAAGTCATGGATTAAGGACAACTCAAGTGCATGGTATGCTGTACCGCGGCCAGTTGGGAAACTTACTGAGACAAGTAATAAAGAAGGCTAACTAGTAAAGCGAGCTGTCAGAACTACAAACCTAGTATTAAAGCAAAGAGAGTGGGGACTCAATCGTAAAACTACCCAAGAGTTAAGGCAACTAGATGCAGCGTGAGGATAAGTCAAACCTGGAACTAGCGCTGAAACAAAACAAGGTATAGTTAAAAGCACATATGTGGAGAATCAGTGAAACAAGTTAATACTAGTGTTAGTAATTATAGGGTCTGATTTAGGTGCTGTAGTTTTTTCAAGCAGTGTAAGTAGCATACTAATAAATTAGTTATTGTTTTACTAATGTGGCGCTAGAGTCAGCACTGGAGATCCATTAGGGAACTGTGTCTTGAGCGCTGGAAGAATATAAAAGGAGGACTATTAGATAGGGACAAAAGGGAGAACTGGTTGATCTATCTATTTAGTTAATAAAATAAGAAAAATCGCATAAGTTGTCATTTTAAAAAAAGCAGATCATAAAGAAAACCAATATAGAGATATACGTGTAGCTATAGTCATAGTACCCAGTATAAGATATTAGATCATTTGTGATTAATTGTTTGAGAGAATATTAAAAGGTATTTTCTGAGTCTTTAGAGTTTGTGCGTCTGTGTGTGTATTTCCTATAGTATAGTGAAAGAGCGCAACATAGAGAGAATATATAGATTCAGTGGGATTAACTATTATTAGAGATATTTTATTACTATAATAAGGCAAATTCAAAGAGAGCGCTTCAAGAGGGAGTAGCTGTGGATAATAGCGCTTGTTAAGAATAGAAATATCTGGATAGTAGTGCTTGTTTCCTTATCTTTAACTCATCTCAACTTATAAAATTTCTACTCAAATATTAGTGTTACACATTATTACACTGTCTTTAAAAAAATAAGAGTGGCAGGCACTTTTTTTTATAAATTAAAAAGGAGAACCAACCCATCTCGCATTGTGTCTACTGCTTAGTACTATAGAACTGTCTACACCGTTCTAGCCTAAACTCTAAATCTAAATTAGTCAATCTCTCAATAGTGTGTCTTAGTCTTTTTCTCAATAAGCAACGCACAGCGCAATAGTTAATATAATAGTACATTAAAAAGTTTATGAAATGTCTGTGGGTTATTAAGGGGTAGTGAGCATGGACGGAATGGTTAGTGGAGGATTAAGGGGTTGAACGGATGTTAGTGAGGAGGGTCCAGGTGTAATGGATGTATTTTTTAATGGTCTGTGGTGTGCGGAATAGTGGATGGGTATGAGCTCAATGCGAGGAGGAGTAAAGGATATAAAAGGGGTTGGGATTTTGGTTTGATACTCTTTAGAATTAAATTATAAAACATATTTATAGTTAATAGTGGTAAAAGCTTTAAGTGAAATCATTATTATTGTATCTTTCTTTATTTTCTCAATAATAATTTCTAAATCCTAAATCTTTGATTGTTGAGTTTCCAACCCTTTGTGAGATCTTAAGAATTTTAATATTACCTTTCAATTATATTAGAATCCTTCTCGAACATAACTTGAAGCAGTAGTTCTTCCTTTGAGTCATCTTCAAATCACTTCCTCAAATCATTCCTCTGTGCTTTGAAGAAGTCTCTAAACTCCTCATCTCACTTACAGGAACATCCTCGACCTTGTGCGTAGGTTGTCCGGTAACAGTATAATTTAATTCTCTTTAGTTCTCATTCTTTGCACTACTACATCCTTTTCAGGTGTTTTCTAAATTCTTAAAAATGGCACCTGTTCAACGCACTCCTCCTACAGGCGCTACTACTAGAGCTCGCGCCAGAGGCAGGCCAACAGCCACTCAGCCTGTTTCCCGCACTCACTCCTTGGAGCCACTTGACCTTAGGGAACGGCAACATTCAGTCTAATCTGTAGAAGAAATCTCACAAGATTTTGATGATTCTAGTGATGATGAAGAAGGAGAGGATACAATGCACGAGGCACCATCCGCCCCTGCTAATCACCCTTCTGGTCAACCTTCAGAACCGGGACCATCTTATCCTAATTCTCTGGAAGACTTCATGAGGCTTTTCATGAAGACCCTTTCAAATCCAACGTCTTCAGAGGGATCTAAATTCAAAACTCCTTCCATGAAATCTCCTGATAAATTCGACGGAGAACATCTGGACAGATTGCAACCCTTCTTGCAAACATGCAAGCTGCTGTTCCATAATGACCGATTGAAGGTTGTTTATGCTTCTTCATTCCTGGCTGGAAAGGCAGCAAGATGGTTCGAACCTTATCTTCTCATGCTCTCTTCTACCGAAACCCACTTACTTATTAATAACTGGGAAAAGTTCAAAGACCAACTCTTCACGTTGTTTGGTGAGCCTAATGAAAATGACAACGCAGAAATTGAACTTTATTTTCTTTGCATGGGTGATAATGGTAAAGCCTCTGAATATATCTCGAACTTCAGAGCGCTTCAAACTCGAGTAGGTTGGAATGATGCTGCCCTCAAGTATCATTTCAAAAAGGGACTTCCTTTGAGGATTCTGGATCAATTAAATCTTCACAGTCAGAAGATGACTACTTTAACGGATTTAATGGATCAAACCCTCGAACTCGACGGAATTTACCAAGGATGACTTCAACATCGTCGATACGCCAACAAATCCCAAGGCCTAAATTTTAAATCGGGACCTTCTTCACACCCATGGACAACTCAATCCTCCTCGAATCAATCCAAAACTAATAAGGGAAAGGACAAACCTCAACCAAAAAGCTTGACCCCAGGCAATATCAGTGAAGTACTGGACCCTAAAGGGGAACTTAAAGAAGCTGAGAGGAAGAGGCAAGCAGATAATGGGTTATGTATGTATTGTGGGGGTAAGCACAAGCTGGAAGATTGTGTGAAATTGAAGGAAAGAGAAGGTACTAGTTCGAAGTCAAAAAACTAGTAGATAGTTTACTTGTGTGCAAAGAAAACTATCTTATCTCTCCCAGTGCACAGAACCTCCATGTCTTAAGGACTGGAGTTGCCTTAAATCGCTTGAGATTCATTCTTTTTAAGGAGGATTACCCCTTCAGTTGTCTTATAGACTCTGGAGCTTCAATTTCTTTTGTCAGCTTATCTTTTGCCGAGAAGTTACAGCTGACATTTACAGATATTGATTGAACTCCAATTTATTTGGTTGAATCAGAGGAACCCAAATATTGGGTCAGTAAGAAAGTTTTATGGGTTTTCAACTTTCCGAACTTTCCCCCCTTCTAGTGGGAATTATCAGTCTTGGACGCCCCAAGGATGGACGATACCATTCTTGGCCATGACTTTTTAACGCATTGGAATCCTGAAATTGATTGGACACGGGGATTGAGCACCCCACATACTAAGTATATTTCTAATTCTTCAATGCAGGTCAATAGGAAGTTAAACAACCCGCCTGACAATGTCCTGCTAGAGGACAAATCTCTGCCAGATGACTTGCAAGCATCTGATCTTTCTCTAAATGAGCAATTGGCTAACTCTTCTAGCTCAATCACTTCACTCAAAGAGGATTTAAATTGCCTCAAAGTAGTTGAATTATGCTCTCTCAATTCTGGTCTTCCCTTGAGAGATTCTCTCAAAGATGATGAGGATGACCAAATCAATTTTGAAGCCATTAAATCAACTTTACCGGAAATCTATCATGATTTCCTCAATGTTTTCTCAATCTGCAAGGCCGATAAGTTACCACCTCATCGACCCTGCGACCATCAGATAGAGTTAATAGGTCCAGTACCTCTGGCAGGTCCTGTCTATTTATTATCAAAGGATGAATCTCAAGTTCTTTGAGACTACATTGCCGAGAATGTAGCCAAAGGTTTTATCAGAGCCAGTAAATCTCCAACTGGCTCCCCTGTTCTGTTTGTAAAAAAGAAGGATGGAAGTCTTAGGTTGTGTGTTGACTATAGAAAGCTCAACACAGTCACTAAGAAGAATGCATATCCTGTTCCTCCTATGTCATTACTTCTTACCCTTTTCAATAGTGCTAATTTCTTTTCTAAAATTGATCTTAGAGGCGCTTACAATCTTATTCGCATTGCGGAAGGTCATGAACCACTGACTGAAATGCGCACTAGATTTGGTAGTTTTGAATATTTAGTTATGCCTTTTGAATTGTGTAACGCACCATCTACTTTTCAAACTTTTGTCAATGACATCTTTCAAGATGTTGTCAAACAATTTGTTGTCGTCTATTTAGATGATATTTTAATTTTCTCAAAGACACTAGATGAACAAATTCATCATGTTTGACAGGTTCTAAATCGACTTCAAGATCATTATCTCTACACCTAGCATAATAAATGCAAATTCCACCTAAAATCTATTGATTTTTTGGGTTTTACGTTATCCACTGATGGTTTAGTCATGGATGACAAAACAGTCCAAAAAGTCCTGGAATGGCCTGAGCCCAAATCCGTTAAATCCCTCCAGGGATTTTTGGGTTTTGTAAATTTCTATAGAAGATTTATTAAAGATTATTCTAAAACTATTTCCAATCTTACCTCTCTTCTTAGAAAAGATATTCCTTTTGTTTTTACTTCCACAGCACGAAAGGAATTCGAAGTATTGAAGACGGCGTTCACCACAGCTCCAATTCTTCGACTTTTTGATCCTTCTGCTTTGACAATAGTCAAGACAGATGCGAGCGATTATGCTATCGCAGGGGTCATTTCTCAATTAAATCCTGAAACAAAATTGTTTCATCCTGTTGCTTTTGAGTTACACAAACTCATTGCAGCAGAATTAAATTATGAAATTCATGACAAAGAGCTTTTAGCTATTATTCATTGTCTTAAAAAATGGCCCTCTTTTCTTCTCAGCTTAGATAGTCCTTTTCAAATTTTAACTGACCATAATTCTTTGAAATACTTCATGTCTTCCAAAGTGTTAACCAGGGGTCAAGCCAGGTGGGCTGAATTTCTTTCTGAATTTCATTTTTCTATTTCCTATTGCCCAGGTAAGAACTGCATTGTCCCAGATATCTTGTCACATTGGGACAACGTTTACCCACAACGGGGCGACCCATTTGCTGACAAGAACCCGGCAAATGTGAAATCAATCTTCAATGAATCATTGTTAACGACTCATCAACTTAATTCAATGACAATTCAATCTTTTCAAAATCCACTATCCAACATCCTTGAAGCTCAGTCGAAGGAAAATTAATGTTTAGGGTTAAAAGGCAAAATACTCTCGAAGCAAGGGGCCAAAAGATTTAGTATTGAATCAGGTCTATTAGTTTTCGAGGGTAGAGTAGTCATACCTGACAACAATGAAATAAAATTATGGATTTTCAATAGTCGACATGATTCTCCATTAGCTGGTCATTTTGGGGTTGATAAAACCTACCAGTTAATAGCAAGGGATTTCTTCTGGCCAGGTATGACCAGGGAAATCAAGGCCTATATAAAAGCTTGTTACAAATGTAATAGGAATAAGGCTCCCCATCACCAGAAGCATGGGTTGCTTCAACCGCTTCCTATTCCCTCTAAACCTTGGGAATCTTTATCGATGGATTTTATTTCTCAACTTCCTTTTTCTAATAATTTTGATGCTATATTAGTAATAGTAGATAGATTTTCAAAAATGTCTATTTTTATTAAAACCACTACTACTGCTACTGCAGAAGATTTGTCAAAATTGTTTCTAGAATATATATTTTCCAAACACGGCTTACCTAATGATATTATTTCAGATAGAGGCTCATTGTTTGTATCCACATTCTGGACTCAACTGTGTTGACAACTCAATATCACAAGGAACCTCTCCACAGCTTATCACCCTGAAACCAATGGGCACACAGAAAGGGTCAACCAAATCATCAAAAAATATCTTCAAATGTATGTCAGTTACCAACAAGACGATTGGACAACATGGTTACCATTGGCCGAATTTGCTTATAATAACTCGACTCATTCTTCGACACAACAATCACCTTTTGAAACTGTTTATGGAAGACATCCTCGATTCAACTCAATCCATGTAGGAACTAGTCATCCTGCTGAAAATTATCCTTGAACCATATCACGACTCCAAGAGGAACTTAAATCAAATATGGAATTAGCGGTTCGAAGGTACAAGGAACAGGCCAACAAACATCAACAAACTGCTCCTTCTTTTAAACCAGGCGACAAAGTATGGCTTGAAGCATGAAACATTTGAACAACTCGACCATCAAAGAAACTGGCTGAAAAACGCTTGGGGCTATTTGAAATCAACTCTGAAGTCTCTAAAACTGCATTTTGACTCAAGCTACCTCCTAAATGGCAGGCTATTCACCCTGTTTTCCACGTATCTCTTCTGGAACTGGCTCGAAAAATATACCCGGGCAAGAACCAACCTCCTCTGGAACCGGTTGAAGTAGAAGACCATCTAGAGTGGGAAGTAAGCCATATCTTTGATTCAAGAATGCGCAAGGGGAAACTTCAATACCTAGTTGAATGGGAAGGCTTCCCCAATGACTCAGACAAAACATCCTGGGAACCAGCCATCAATGTTTCTAACACCCCTGAACTCATAAAATCTTTTCATCTTAAATATCCTTTAAAACCAAAACCTTAAAACTCTCTTTTACTTTTTTCTTTCTCTTTTTTTTTCTTTTTTCTCTTTTCTTTTCTTCTATTTGAAATCTAAAACATTTTTACTTCTAAAAAACTCCTTAATTTTGTTTTTTTCATTATTCATTTCTTTTCAAAATTTTTTAACCTTCTTTAAAATAAATAAAATAAAATAAAATTCAAATTAAAATAAATAAATAAAAAAAAATCAAATCAAATTAAAATAAATGAAATAAAATAAAATAAAACAAATAAAATTAAAATCTTTAAAAAATTTACTTCTTTTTCTTTTTTTCCTTCTCAATTTTCTATATACATTCTTTCTTTAAAATTTTCTTTTCCTTGAACTATCAAAATTCTTCACGAATGCAACACGGCCATCTTCTCGAACCTCACTTCAACCTCTAAATCTCTCTTTGAATCCTTCAAGCAAATTACTTCTTTTCTTTCAAAACTCTTTTTAAAAAAAATTTATTTCTTCTCTTCTTTTCTTTCTTTTCTTTTTTCAAATAACTAAATTCCTCAAATCTTCAATTAATAAACTTTCATAAATAACAAATTGTTTCTTTTCATTAAATTTTATTTCACAACAAAATTATTTCAATCAATTATTTCTTTTTTCTTTCTTTCTTTTTTCTTACTTAATTCTTTTTCTTTTTGAACTTTAAAACTAAAACTCCTTCAATCAAATATTCTTTCGTTTCTTCTCTCATTCAAACTTCTTCTTTCAAAATTTAAAACAAAATTTCTATTTAAATTTTTTTTCTCTGTCTTTTATTTTTTCTTATTTCTCTCAAAATCTTATAAAAATAAAATATTAAAATTCTAAATAAAACAACAAAATAAAATAACTAAATACAAATTGTTTCTACATTCCTTTTTTTTCTTTTCTCTTTTATCTTCTCCCAAACCAATTGCTTCATCTTCTCCAAAATTTCACTTATCTCCTTTCTATATTTTTCAAAATTCTCCCCCTCTCCTACCGGAATCAATTCTCCAAGCTCCAGTAGCTCCTCGGCTACGTCAAAGGAAGCAGCATTGACAATCTTATCGATATCGCCACTCAAGTCTTCAATGATTTTCGCTTGTCGAACCTGACGAGGCTTCTTTGACCATACTTGATCGAGGGTTTCTTTGTGTTCCTCCCTCAAGGTAACCGCTGGTAATCTATCTTTGACCAACACTGCCACTTCCACAGAAGTGGGTTCCACAAGGGTTGCTTCCACATTTAAAGCTTCCGCTGCAGGGACTTCAATGATGACGTCTGAATTCTAAAACAAGACCATCAGTACCTAAATTTCTAAAATATCAGAGAATAGACCTACTTCGAAAATAGGGTCAACCTCCAAAAATAATTTTGGAGTGACCTCCACCGCCACATCCCTCTCCTCTTCGTCATCTTTGATGACCACCCGTCTCATTTTTGGGGTCCTCCTCGAGATGGAAATCTCCTCTTCCTCCTTGACCAACTCCTTGACTTCCTCTTCTACTACTTGCTTCTTGCTCGCAGCCCGAGTCACCCAGGTTGCCACATCATCCTCAATCTTCTCCTCACTCTCCCCCACCAATTGATTGTCCCCAATTGAGACGTCCCAAATGTCTTTGACTACTTCCTTTGTCTTAGGGATTAACCAATATTTTGTCTTAGTGAAACGACTCTCGATATCGGCATTCTTCGACAAGGAGTCACACGCCACCCTTCTCCATTGGCAAAATTTGCACTTCTGGTGAGGAACTCATGTCACCGTGCTTTCTATGCAAAAGTACTCCATTGACTCGCAGGCCGTGCAAGTCTTGGAATATTGTCGTGTAACAATGCCCCCATCTGCTTTAGGGTGTGGAGGCATGGGAGTTGGAGTAGGGAAATCTGTCATAATAAATTAAAGAATAATTAAATAAGGAGGGTAGAGAAATTGGTATGGGAAGTATGTTTTACGCTCAACAGAGCTTGCGTTCTTATACCCGGGCATCTTTCACGCGCCACATGACACTTGAGGCAAAAGCAGCTCATTAAATCAATAACAAGAGGCTCAAATCCATACTTGAAGCGCAGAAAGCGATTCTCCATAGCAACTGTGACTTTCCTTTGTGTACTGGCTATTCAACCGCGCTAGACTAAACTCTAAATATAAATTAGTCAATCTCTCAATAGTGTGTCTTAGTCTTTTTCTCAAAAAGCGACGCACAGCACAATAGTTAATATAATAGTACATTAAAAAGTTTATGAAATGTCTGTGGGTTATTAAGGGGTAGTGAGCATGGACGGAATGGTTAGTGGAGGATTAAGGGGTTTAACGGATGTTAATGAGGAGGGTCCAGGTGTAATGGATGTATTTTTTAATGGTCTGTGGTGTGCGGAATAGTGGATGGGTATGAGGTCAATGTGAGGAGGAGTAAAGGATATAAAAGGGGTTGAGATTTTGGTTTGATACTCTTTAGAATTAAATTATAAAACATATTTATAGTTAATAGTGGTAAAAGCTTTAAGTGAAATCATTATTATTGTATCTTTCTTTATTTTCTCAATAATCATTTCTAAATCCTAAATCTTTGATTGTTGAGTTTCCAACCCTTTGTGAGATCTTAAGAATTTTAATATTACCTTTCAATTATATTAGAATCCTTCTCGAACATAACTCGAAGCAGTAGTTCTTCCTTTGAGTCATCTTCAAATCACTTCCTCGAATCATTCCTCTGTTCATTGAAGAAGTCTCTAAACTCCTCATCTCACTTACAAGAACATCCTCAACCTTGTGCGTAGGTCGTCCAGTGAAAGAACATGATATTTAAGCAAATATTTTCCCATCCTCTTCCTCCACTCAAGCCTCCCCTCATTTGAATGAGATAAATCTAGATAGCTTTTCTGTAGATCCTATTGGTGATTTAACCCAACAAAATCTAACTCAGGTCTGTTTCTTTTTTCCTTTTATTTTATCATTTCTATTTTTTATTTACTTATCTTTTTCTTATTTCTTAAAAGGCTGACGAAAAAACCCAGGATCCTCAATCAACTGAGTCTGAAGGTAGTGACAATGATGAAGAGGAAAATATGACCTTGAACAAGAAGCGTAGGGCTTCATGTAGTCTAAATTTCCACTCACAAAGAAGACAAAAAAGTGATACTTCATCACAAACCCCTTTTTTGTCTATGGAACAATTTTTAGAGAAACGTGATGCTGGTAAGTGATACCATACCTCTTATTACTTTACTCTACTTTCTTCTACTTTATATTAATTTTTATTATCACTCTAGAACAAGTAGAAGTTGCTAAAGAGACTCTAAGCTTTGAAAAGAAGAAATATGAGCTCTCTTTAAGGAGGGATGATAGGCTACAAGATTTGGAAGAGAGGAAGTACGAGTTCTCTTTACGGAAGGATGATTGGGCCCAAGATTTGGAGGAGAGGAAGTAAGAGCTCTCTTTAGAGAAGGATGGTCGGGCCCAAGATTTGGAGGAGAAGAAGTTTGAGTTAACTCTAAGTATTGAGAAATCAAAAAAAGAGGAGAAAACACTCAAACATCAAAACCTATTAGAGCAGATGAAATATAAGTTTGATCATGAAAAAAATTCCAGAAAGAAAGATTTCTTGATAGAATGTGTTAAAGCTAATAAATCTGTTGAGGAAATTGAACATTTAAAGAAATTGTTGGATGACTAGTTTGTTTTATTTCTCCCACACTTCAACTGTTCATATTTATTTGTACATAAAATTTTATCTTAATCTCCTTTATTTCTTTACTCTATCAACCATTACTTGAATTTTCATATTTTAATGTTAAATATCCTTTTTTTAAATAAAATTTTCATGTCTCCTTTGAAAATTTGACAATCCCCCACCCCTGGATTTTTTTGAAGTAAGGGGTGGGTATCACCAAAATTCTCTCATTTCATGAATCTTGAAAGTCTTATATGAAACTTTGGCTTTACTACCCCCTGAATTTTACCGGTATCCCCAAAATTCTTACATGTCAAGAATTTCACAAGTCTTATAAGAAATTTTGGCAAAACACCCCATGGATTTTATTGAAGTAAGGGACAGGTATCACCAAAAAGTTTCAACAAAATATTTACAAGTCAAAAAAACTCTATATCTGTTTTAAAAAATTGGCAATACTCTCCCCTGCACTTTGTTGAAGCAAGGGGTGGGTATCATCAAAATTTTTCTAAGTCATCAATTTCACATGTCAGATTTGAAAATTTGGCAATACCCCCCCCTGCATTTTATTGAAGTAAGGGGTGGAAGTCATCAAAATTTAATATAATTACATGAATTATTAAATAAATATCTAATATATATCAATTTCCCTAGTTTAAAGTAATGACAATTCCTCAAGCCAAAATGCAGATCAAATCTAGAAACAAAAGTTTGGGACTTTCCACAGGTATAGGCTAGAGGAACCCCATGAAACAAATAAATGTTATCATGATTACCTGTTATACAACCAAAGGTTGTTGGCTAATCACTTTACTTGAGCAAATTGATATATAAAAAATTTTTATTAAAAATTTATGAAAAAATATAAAATTTTCAATGACAACTCTAATCCCCATACTTTTTGAACTAAATAAAGTTTTTTTAAATTGATTAAATTTACCTTCTTTCTTTACCTTGTTGATTCTTTGAATCAACTTATGACTGATTTGAAATGAGCAACCAAAATGTGTTAAATCTTGACAGGATTCCAAACCAGGAGGAGCTTTGGTCATTTGATGATTATCCTTAAAAGAATTCCAAATAGTTTTGATGATACCATTTCCCAAACCAAAATCAATGATGCACCTGTGGTCTGGAAAATATAAACCATGTCCTTTGATTTTAGCTGGAGATGGTATTGGTTGGCCAGTTATCGGATTGATATATGAGAATATACCAAAAGTAAGAAAATTGGCGTCATTCCTATCAATATGAATCCTATTGTGGAATCCAGAATGAGTGATAACAACATTAGAAAATAAAAGATATTCGTGGCTGATATCTTCCCATTTGGAGTCACACCAACTTGGTATTCCAACTTTGGTTGCAAGTTCATGATTTTTTTCAAATGCTTTATTACAGAGCTTTTTGAGTCAAAGAGCAAGAAAAGAGTTAAAGGAAGGTAGATTGTCCCATAAGTGAAAATCTTCATCCTTTTGAGCTTTAGCGATATTCTTGAGCAATGAATATATGCCTATATAAATGAAATAAGTGAAATGATATTAAGAATGGAAAAAAATTATTAGACATACCAAGAGAATATCCTTTAACAAAACCTGGTCTCCAACCAAATCCAATCATGATACCACCCAACAAATCCGTATTCCTTATAGGTAATCAAACCAAAGCCATTTGATAAAGAGTTATGATAAGATCCAATAGTTGATTAAAAGACTCATCTTTCACACCATCAAATGAATGAACTTCCAAAATGATTTGAGCCTTATAAGTATTACTGATAACTGCAACAACTCAATCATCTACAAATTCAGTTAGATATTTGATATCTTCTGGTAATTTTTTCAGATAATGATTTTTTTATCTACTTTAGTTTTACGAAAAAAAATGTTTGGGATATGACAAAAATAACTTTCACAGAGAATTTTTTTTTTCAGATATCTTTTCTTCTGATGAGACTGATTATCTTTAATTTTTTTTGATGATTTAGATGATGAATTTTTTTTTCAGATATCTTTTCTTCTGATGAGACTGATTATCTTTAATTTTTTTGGATGATTTTCTAAAATCCCTCCCTCCTTGCCTCAAAACCACCCTCAAATCCCCTCCTTGCCTGTCTCAAAATCCCCCTGGAACCCCCCAAACTCCCCCCTTTTACCCCTCTTTATATGTCCCAAACCCCCCTTCCACTCCCCTTAAGCCTTCTCTAGCCCCTCTTCCTCCTTAACAAACAATCACTAACGATTGTTCGTTAAGAAGGAGGGGGGGGGGTAGAGGTGGCTAAAGGGGAGGGGATCTAAAAGGGGGGAAGGGGGGTTTTGAGATGGGTAAATAGAGGAGAAGGGGGGAGAGTTGAGGCACCTAAAGAGAGGGGAAGGGGGGGGTGATGAGGCGCCTAAAGAGAGGGGAAGGGGGGGAGGTCATGAGAAACCTAAAGAGGGGGGAAAGGGGGGATTTGATACAGGCAAGGAGGGTGAAATAAGGGGGACTTGAGGAAGGTAAAGAGAGGGGAGAAGGAGTGACTTGAGGCAGGTAAAGAGAGAGGAAAAGGGGTGAAATGAGGCAGCTAAAGAGGGTGAAGGAGAGAAAAAAAGAAAAAAAAAGAGAAAAAAGAGAAAAAAAAATTAGTCTAACATTGAAAATAAAGAAAAAGGACTTACAAAAAAAACAAAAAAAAAAACAAAAAAACAACAAAAAAAAACAAAAAAAAGCCAAATAAAAAAATTCATGATTAGCAAATAAAAAACAAGAAAAAAGAAAAAAAATACTTAGCTGTTGAGATGAGTTGAGAAAATAAAGTAACAAAAATATTTGAGTGATGTTTGAGGAGAGGATGAAAAGGATATGAGTGATGAATGAAAAAAAAATCACTGACAAAATATGCGATTTCAGAAAATATGTGAATTCATGTTAAGCTGGTGAAAGAAAACCAATGAGCCATCCAAAAAAAAGATATTCACCATCAATTCCAAAAAAAAAAATGAGCATGCAACAAACCAAAATACCAAACCAAGTGAATGAAGTACACAAAGAGGACATTTGGAGAGTAAAAAAAATAATTTAAAAGGGTGGTGAAGAGAAATGTTGGAGAGTAATAGGCATAATGACAGAGCATATGCTGGTTGAATGGATGTTTTGTGATTCAAGGGAGGGGAGAGCCGGTGCTGATTTAGGATCCTCTTCTTCATAAAGACCATTCCACTCATCCTTTAAATCAGCTAGGATATTGTGGAGTATAACGCAAGTAATTATCCAATGATTTGCAGTTTTTATTTCCATTTTTTTTGAAATTGGATTCTGAGTTCCCAGATACTAGAAAATCTTCCTTTCAAAATCCCGATAGCATATTCAGTCTGTACTCTTGATTGGGAAAGATGATAATTAAAGGTGTTTTTGGGGTCATTTTATATAGTTGTGCTACGGAAAGCAGGTATAATGTACTTTGAACTTGCATATGCTGAGTCTGAAAGGAGGTACTGAAATTTGTCAAATTATGAGTCAGGGGTTTGAGAAATCCTCATTCTTTGGAAGACGGAAGAGTCATGACATGAGCCAGGGCAGCCACTATGAAGAGCAATAAATTTTTTATTGACATGGAATACAAGTTGAACGGCAATAGAGTATCTAGAAAGAAGATAAAAAGTTAGTTTATGAAGGATGAGAAATTGGAGAAGATTTTGAAGAAACCTTATTTTGTGATAATAATAATGGTTGCCATCATGAGCATGCTTTTGACTCAAAGGTATAGTTGTGCCATCAACAAATCCTACACAGCCAGGGAAACCTTCAGCTTGCATTACTTGAGAGGATTCAAGTCGCTGTTCTGGAGTTTTCCAAACAAGTGTTTGAGACTTGAGGGAAAGGATAGCAATCATACAGTGTTTGGTGTATAATATCACGGTACCATATCCTATGTTAAAGAGATTATCCAAACGTCTTACAGCAGCACCGTTTCTATTTGAGCCAAAGCGACATAGTGCAACAGCAAGTTGGATGGCAGGATTATGCTGATTATTATGGGAATTTTTATGAAAGATAGGATGATCAGAGATGAGTTGATAAAGTTTGAAGAAAGAATTGGGAAAAGTTCTAAAAATTTGAGTGAAGTTTAAATGAGGAATGTTGAGAATGGAGGCCAGATCATATCGGGGATCATGATAAAGATTTGGCACCCTGGTGATGATGTAACACTTTTTGGAAAGAAAACACATATAAGCTAAAGAATCTTCCAAATCAGAGTCAGATTTATAGTAAAGAACTAAAAGAAAAGTAATAGCATTCATTGTTGAGTGAAGTAGCTTCCTATTAGAGAGGTGTTTCATTGTCGCCAGTGGAAGGGTTATGTGATGAGGGAAGTGGGAATTCACCACCAAATGTGCAGTTGGGGTGTGTAGACAGAAAAAAAACTTAAGTGTTCACCACCAAAATTAAGTAGCATAGAGTGAGGAAAGACTTAAGGTTGGCATCAGCAATTATGAGTCATGTGACTTTCTTGCAAATCCATCATGGATGAGATGAGTTTGGGATCAGGAATTAGGAATGGAAATTGGGGTATAAGAGGTGGGATGATGCATTATTGTGGATTACTTATCCACTAGCCCCGGGGCTAGTGGATAAGAATCTTCTGCAATTAATAATGTCTGATCCCGGAAAAAAAAATTCCTGATCCCTAATTACGGATCCCTGAACATTGATACCCCCTATTCTCAGTATCTCAACAAAATATTGCATTTAAAATAAATACAAATTTGTCCTGGTTGGGTTTAATATAATTCTAAAATAAAAAAATTAAGAAAAAGAAAAAGAAAAAAGAAAGAAAATAAAAGAAGTAAAAAAATTGTCAGCAAATTTTTATGATAGTGTAATGTCAGCTGGTTGCCCATAAGAAGGAGAATAAGAGGGAAATATGAAGAGGAGGAAAAGGAAAATATAAAGAAAAGGTTTTACAAAAGATGAAAGAAATGAAAGTAATAAAAGATTGAGTTATTTAAAAGAGATGCAACGACTATTTCTTAAGATTGACACAACAGTGAGGTTTTATTTATTTATAATATATTCATTTAAGTTAGTACTATCTTCAATGCGCAGCAAACAATTACTATTATTAATAGACTTACTGCAACCTTAGAATATTTATTTAACTTTTAAATTAGACTTATAATACTAATAAAAATAAAATAAATGTGTTGTATATATTTAAAAAATATGTTAAAAGTTGAGTGTAATAAGTGATTAGGCTACAGGGGGTTACCCAAGGCCTTTATATAGGCAAGGGGCCCTCTGAAGCGTCATAATAAAGTATATACAATCAATAATAAAAATATAATAAAAAATAACTGATTTTGAGTAAGTGTAAGGGGAAATATGACACAATTAACTAAAACACATGAGTTAGAGCCTAAATATCCACCAATTTTAAACCAAACAGTTACCATAAAATTAGTGAGTAATTAAATAAGTTTGAGACACATTAAAATAATTAAATTAATTTAAAGAATGTCTTATAATCTTTTTAAATAATAACCAATTTAAGTGAAACATGAAAAATAACTTATTTAAACATGTGAAAATTAATGTAATTGATTAATTTAGTATAAAACATGAATAATCAATTATTTTAATTACTTTTATTAGTGTAATAATCAATTTAATTTAAAACAAATACTTATTATAACAACATTACTAATTTTTAGGATGAAACATTAATAATATATTTAAATAAGTGTTTTAACTTGTTTAATATTTTTCTGACACAATTAGGAATCCAAAAAGCACCCAATATTATTGTTTAATAACATATGTAAGGTTTTATTTTATATATAAATTTAATTAATTAATTTAATTAAATTATAAGTTAATTTTATACTTATAATTATAATATATGTTTATAATTAATTAATTATTTATTTATATTTATTAAATACATAAAAATGCGCCATAATTTATAGAATATAATATTTATCATGCTTAATTTAAATGTATATATAATTTATATAATAATGAAATTAATATAATACTTATTTTATATATATTTAATAAAATACTTATATCATTTCATTATGCAATATAATATTAATTTATATACATAATAAGCATATTTTTACACCCTCTTTTGCTTCCAGTAAATTGAAATAAAATTTACTGGGCTCCTGGTATAGCCTGGCTGACAGCGTAAGGTCTACAACTAATTAAACCAACATGCAGATTATTGTAAGGGTGCAAGTGGCTGCCTTTGCAAGCAACTTGCACCAATTAGCACCATTTAAGCTTTCCCCAGCAGACTCACTTCTGCTGGGGAAAAAAATTACATGGTTTCCTCAGAAGACTCACATCTTCTGGAAAAACAACTTGACACAAGTCGCTTTCAAATTCAATGACTTGCACTGATTAGCACCATCAAAGCATGCCCCAGCAGAAGCAATTTTTCTGGGGCAAAAAAATTACATGGTTGCCCCAGCAGAATCACTTCTGCTGGGGCAAAAACTTGGCGCAAGTTGCTTTCAAACACAGTGACTTGTGCTCTTAAGCTAATCTGCATGTTCATTTAATTAATTGTAGACCTTACGCTATCATAAAAAGTTGCTGACAATTTTTTTGTTTTTTTCTTTTCTTTTCTTTATTTTTAATTTTTCTTTTATATAATTAATTTATTTATTTATGAATTATATTAAACCCAGCCAGGAAAAATTTGTATTGATTTTAAATACAAAATTTTGTTGAGATACTGAGCATGTTGGTTTAATTAGTTGTAGACCTTATGCCATCATAAAAATTTGCTGATTTTTTTTTCTTTTCTTTTCTATATAATTGATTTTTTTTAAATTTCAGAATTAGATTATTTAAATGGGTGGACAAAGGCACAATGGTTGACCAAAAAAAGCTTCTCAAATGCAAATAGATGGTGAAAACTGGAAGGATGATGTTGGTTCTGACTTTGAAATAGTTTGGTATAAGGAGTATCCACTTCTGTAGGGATTTGAAACAAATGAGCCAATAACCTCATCATGTCCTGGATAACACAACAAAGGCACCTACAAAATGGCACATGTCTCAGAAAGGCCTTCAGTTATTCAACCTAAAAATAAAAATATTCATCCTGCTATAGTGAAGTCATTCAAACTAAAGGAATTGGCTGAAATTGGTAAACTGGAGGATACTAAGAAATACTGCAGGTACATGAAGTTATTAAGACACCAGATCAAGACAAATGGTGCTCACCTAGAAGCAGGGGGAGAGGGAAATATGTTTTCTGCTGGAGAATGGTTAGGGAGTCAACATGTATTTGATAGAAGTAAGTTACAAATTTTAAATTTACAGATTCAAAAAGCTGACTGATCCTTCAGGTCTCTACCAAAACTTGAAAATAGATGATGGGGAAGTGAGGTAGGCACTTAGATTTTTATTTTCATTTTATTCTTATCTATTTAAACTATTAGCAAAGAAGTACTATGAGGAATATTTGAAGCTTGGAGCTGAAATAGGACTTCCTTGTTATGATGGGATGGAGGCTTTTGGGTGAAATATAACATGCACTTCAGATGGATTTTTGAATTCTCCCCATAAGGATTCAGACAACAGTTAACTTAGTTTAGGTGTCTGGTCTCCAACAACTTTAGATGGACTTTTTGATGAATGCTCATGGGACAGCAATAGGCCAAGGAAGAATGGAGGTTGTTTTGTATTTCTTGGATTGAAATACATTTTTGAATTCAAAAAGTGTGATGGAATATGGGTTGTTATATGGCCAGCTAATATTCTATAACATCAAGCAACACCTGTCAAAGAGTTTGGACATTTTACAAGGCTTGGTTCATCCATCCAGATAACTAAAAAATTAGCCAATTCTGTTAAAACATTGAAAATGTTAATTCCAAGTATAGATATGTTGGACTATATTTCTATGAAAGAAAAAGAAAAGTTAGAATTTTTGCATGATAACTTTCTTTTATCAATTTTAGATGATAATACTAAAAATATGGAACAAGTGTATTATTATTACCAAAAATCATTTAAATCATTAGAAAAGTATATTTAGTAAATTATTTATAGAAATTATAATGTGATTACAAAGTCTAAAGAGGATAAAAAAGTTTAAGAATAAATCATAGCTAATACTCCCAATGTGCTAGTATGATTGAAAGAATTTTTGTCCTTATGCTAGTGGTTTGAGAAGTTGTAGTGTTGGATATAGTTGGAGGTGTTTCAACTTCTTCATCTTCATACAACTCTAACCACTGATCTTTGAGGTCAGAGAGTAGGTTATGAAGTATGGTGCAACACAGAATAGAGTTGATGACAGCCTTCATTTTGGAAATATTTCTAAGAGGACTTCTTAATTCCCTTAAACTGGAAAAAAGACCTTTCAATATTCCAATAGAATGTTTAATATGGACTCTTGACTTTGCCAAATGATTGTTGAACTTGGCATTTTGACTGTCTTCTGAAGCTTCTCCAAAAAATGCTGGAAGTACATATTTTCCATTCACATCAGCTGAATCAGCCAGAAGATACTTCTCTTCATCAAAAAAATTTTCAGGATCTTTTGAGATTTTCATTCTTTGAAAGATGTAGGAATCATGACATGATCCAGGATATCCAGCAAAGAAAGATATAAATTTTTTGTTGACATCACAAATAAGCTGAATAAAAATTGAATATCTATAGAGAAGATATAGTTGCTTGTCTTAGTATGAAAAAGAATGTAAAGAATTAAAAATAAGCTACCCAAAGTAATTGTCTCCACCATGAGCAGGTTTATGACTCAAAGGAATAGTAGTACCATCAGCAAAACCAATAAATATTGTGAATCTCTCTGCTTTCATAACCTGAGATGATTCCAGTTGCTCTTCTTTTGTTGGCCAGGAGAGAAGTTGAGATTCTAACAAGTAGATAGCAGTGATTCAACATTTTGTATAAGTGTTAACAGAACCACAGCCTAAATCAAAGACATTTTCCAAATGTTTCAAGGCAGGTACGTTACCATTGGAACCCAAATGACATAGTGTGATGGCCAATAAAATTGATTGATTAAATTGTGGCTTTTGAGAGTTATTGTAAACCACAGGGCGATCCTCAAAAAGATGAAGCAATTTAAGGAAACATTCCAGAGGAGTCCTGAAAAGCTGTCTAAAACTGGGTATGGATAGGTTTAGAAGTATTTGGATAGTGTACTTGGGGTTATGAAGTACTTGAGGCTTTCTAGGAAGAAGATAAAGTTTTGTGGTCATTTTAGATAAAAAAAGAAAGTATTCCTCAAGTTCAGAATCATATTTTAAATCAGAGTCCAAGAGCAAATCAAGAGCTATTACAGTCATTGCTTGATGTAGCTTATCACAATTTGAGAGTGAGGAAGGCATGACTCTTATATGGTAGAAAAATGAAGATGATGCACAATGTTAAGAGATATGAAGTGTTATGCTTCAGAGTGCTGCATATGAATGAGATTCTGCTGAAAAATCAGTGAGATATGCGGAGTGGTGAAATTAGCACTTTTGGTTGAGAAAGTTCAGATTTGAGTGAAATGAGTGACTTCCTTCACTTTTGAAATCCACCAGTGTTGGGGCTAGTGTGTTTCATGAATCTGCACTTAGATAAGTGCAGATTTGGTCAACTTTCAGTGCGAATTCTCCAGAACTGACACCCCCTATTATTATTATTATTATTATTATTATTATTATTGTAAGTGTGTGCTAGTATCTAAGTATGATTTAATATTAAATATTAATGGTCCTACTACTTATTTTTAAATGATTTAGTGATTAAACCGCAGGGGAAGACTTAATGAAATAGTTATTCTCAATATAAACTCACAATACTTGGATTTTATGCGTGCTAGTGGTGGAAAATAGAATAATAAAATATAGTTATAGCTTATATAAAGATAATATCAATTTATAAATGCTTTATAATATATTTATATATGATAATAATTTTTTATAATGTTTATTTGAAGTGTAGTAAGTAAGTGATGTCCAATAACCTGTCCAATCCTCCCTTACTTATACCAAAATACACTGGAGTGCACAGACTTTCAATCCAGATGCTGTCACTGCTATCCCCAGAAATTACAGAACTGTGAGGGCCCATCACCTACCCATGGCCTCCACTTCAAGCAGTTTCAACACTCAGATCTCCAGTAAGGACCCTCCATCACAATTAATGATACCACAGACCCATACCATAAATAGAATAAACAGATAAAAGTGGATACCATAAAGAAACAGGTAAAATAACTCATCCAAAGAGTATATAATGAAACCCAAAGCATATAAAGGAGACAAATTAACTTTCCAAGCCCCCAATAACATCACCAAGCATCCATATCCCAACCCATAAATCCATGAAAATCCATCCAAGGAAGCAGATTAAGTTCTCCAATCTGGATATATGCGCCTGAAATAGGTGTATATGCTTGTGTAGGCGTTATGAGTCCACTGAATACGTCCATATGACCTAAAATAAGTAGAAAAACAAAGTTTATAGGCTATTAAGAGGTTAAAACCCACTTATAGACCTAAATATACATAATATAACTACATAATTCACCAAATATGAGGTTTATGTATACATATAAGCTTATGTATGTCTATAATTACTTAATATCACTTAATATAAGTATATTAAACTCCATTAACAACTTATTAAGTATTATTAGGATATGGATAAGCTATTTAAACTACTATAAGTCATATAATAGTGTAATAATTATATATATATGTATTATAAACATATATACAAGTATTTTAACCTTATTTTTAAGAAATAAGCTTAATGTAATTAAAATGTAATTAAGGTTATCTTATTTTAACCATAATAATTACACATTCCTGGAGATATCAAGGCTGACAATTATTATTATTATTATTATTTATAATTTTTTAAGTTATATATAAAACTTTAAAACAAAAAAATATATTTTAAAATTAAAAATTTTAAATGGAAAATAAGAAATTTAAAAGATGTTTTAAGATTTGAAATTTAAAATTAAGTATATTAAGATTCCCCCCCAGCCATTTGATGAGCAGTACTGTCAGCCAGGCTACTAGACTTACCCAGTAAAATAATTAATTATCTTACTGAGATGAAGCCACGCCTTTTAATCCTTAATAATAATTAATTATTTACTAACTACTTATGTATTACTTGCAACTAACTAGCTAAGTACAATAAGTAATGTAAATAATTGATAAAAATAAGTAATTGTCACATACATTTTTACTCCCTAACACCGTGCTCAATAATACAGATGAGAGGGAATAAAAATAGTATTAAAAATTTAAAAAATATAAAGAGAAGAAACTTTTCAAATTCCTTTATTTAGATTTTGTTGAATCAACATTTTAAATCAAACGTTTTTGTACTAAATGTGACAAACCAAGGGATTCTAATTTTTATTTCAAATAAAATGATACATTTTATTTACGCACTATTTAGTATATCTTTTATTATTTCACATACACTCTTTATTTAGTTTCTTTTTTCTCACACCCTTGTATCAGGTGGTGTTAACTCCGTGTATTTATTTCTCACATCTTTTCCTATAAAAAGGCCCTCTCTTTTTGTACTTTTCATTCATTACTCACTTACTTACTTACATTATTAAAACAATACTACATTTAAATATTTATTACTATTTATTATTTTTTTAGTACTTACAATCTCGTAGCTCTAAATCATTAATTATAATAATAATTAAAACTCTACCTCTTATTATTGAGTAAATAACCTTTAAAAGATAAGAGAAATACATACACATCTTGAGTCCTCTAAAATCCACCGTTGCCATCCTTGAAATTCCTTGAAAAAATCTTCTAGACTTGAAGGACCACCCAAAAATTGAAGGCCTCCCGAATTGACGATGGCGCATCAATTACTTGAGGTTGGAGAATGTGGGGACCATCTCCATTCAAGGTACCTATAAGGACAAATAAAAGACAAAAAAAAAACATCATATATCACGTGACAAAAATCTTTTCTGAGAACGGGAATCAAACTGCGCTCCAAATCTTAGGTTCATATATTGACTTAACGTCTTATATTTTGTGGTAATTTTTGAAATTACTATTTGTGGGTCACTTTGCACTCTTCACTCTCTACGTATTTACTTTTTACTCAGAACTCTGTAAGTGGAATTAATTTGCTCATTTAACAGGGGGAGGTGTCTAGTAAATTGGAATTATTTTTTTTATATTTATATTATTTTTCCTAGTTGAAAAAGATAGAGAAATTGTGTTCTTAGTCCTAGAAGTAATAAATTATATTAAAAAAAAATTATTCATTATAATTTTCAGTTGACTTTTGTCCTGATAAATTAAAATTTTATTTTTCCAGTTGACAAATTGTCCTGACAATAAATTTTTTTTTAAATTCATATTTAATATTTCAGTAGACATTAAGTCCTGTTAATTATCAAATTCTCAGTTGATTTAAAATCCTGATAATAATTATCATAAAATTGTTAATAAGATATTTAAATTTAATTCTTCAGTTGATTATTATATCCTGGTTTTAAATTGTTTTGAATTAATAAATTGATTATTATTTTAGTTGATTTTATTCTGAAAAATTTTATTTTATTATTTTTCTTTTAAATAAAAGCAAAAATACAAACTAATTCATCTTATTGTCTCCCTCTCTCATTTCAGTAAAACTTAGAAATGACTGATCAAGGTGTCTCTGCTGCACGTGAAGAGGAATTGGATTTAATTGATTATGATGAGGCTACTTCTTTGAGTTCTCATTTAACTAGTAAATTATCTCAAATTAATCAATCATTTCCCCAATCAGGATGTAGAAATGGAGGAAGTGGAAATTCTGGTAGAAACAACTCAGGAACAGAAACCTGTACTAAACCCCCCAGAAGAACTTCCAAAAGGCTTCAAAATAAAAAAGATGCCACTACCTCAAAAAGTAAAGAACCTGTCAACACACATAAAAGAATTAAGGACAGAAAACTTGAGATAGAGGTCAAGAGTAGATGCTCTAGAGGAAAAGGTAAGAAAGATAGATTCCTTTCTTCAAGAGAAGAGGAGACCTCCTCCCCCCAGTGATCTTCATCAAGTGGCTCCCCAGCAGCCAGAGAAAGTGGAAGTATCCAAGTGGAAGTGGGATTGGCTGAACACTCAGTGGGATTACCTGTCTCAAAATCAACAGACTCAATTGCCCCAAGCAGGTCCATCAAGACACAGCCAAGTCAACCCCACACCTCCTCACCCCTATCAAGGAGGAAGAAGATGAAAAAACAATATAATATTGCCCATAAAACCTTGGTAAGCCCCTCTATTGATTCACAAGTACCATTTCTTGTAACTAATTCAGTTCCCTCAGGTAATTCTGGAAGAGGAGATGAGACTGTGAGACATGTAGAGGCTGAGAACAGTAGACAAATCGCTCAAATTTCAAATGTATCTAATACTTTAGTTCTAATTGCTACTTCAATGATAAATCCTGATATGGCTATTATTGATGAAAAACTTGAACCTGAGTTTTATGAGATGCTGGAGAGTTACTCTGTTTTCTTATTGAAAAAAACTCCAGATGTAGCTAACATTAATGATGAATATTTGAGGGATACTATTGCTAAACAAAATCATATAATGAACAACATGCAACTGACTCAGAAATATAATAGTTTGTTAACTGAACAGGGTTATCAAGCATTAAGGAGTGAATCACAAAGAGTTTCTGATGAATTACTTCACTACAAGGCAACCCATGAAAAGAAAGTTGCTTTATGGCAAAATATCAAAAATGATTTGTCTAAACTGAAAGATACTGTATCTGCCTGTGGCCAGGAGGTGGAGATAGATAAGATGAATCTGAAAATATTGAATGACCATTTTTCATCTTTTCAAAATAAAAATCAGCTGTCTTTTGCAAAAATCAATGAGAGTTTATCTAGTCTTCCAAGAGTTAAAACCAGACTAACAACCATTGAGGAGAAATTGAACTCATTTTTTAATGATCAAAAATACTCTGAGATTTCTTTAAAGGAACATATAGTACAAGATGCTCCAAAGTTACCTGTGGCTAGTTCATCTAAAGGAAAATTAGTTCCAGAAATACATGTTGATACCCCTGAGATTCCATCAAAAATTGATGATGCACCAGGATCTTCAACAGAGGGATTAAACAATGATATTACTGCACAACTAGAGAAGTTACAGCTGCTCCTTACTCAGAAACAATCTGGTACTAAGGAGACTTCTTCAAATCAAAAGAATTGGCCAAAACTTGACCAGTACCCAACATTTGATTGTGATTCTTCTTCTGATTGGCAGCAATTTATTTGCAGAATTGATAAATTAAAAAATTCTTACAAACTCCCAGATGAGGAAATTGTGTCTAAGTTAATTTCTTTGTTTACCAATGTTGCCCTAATGTGGTATGAATCTGCTCTCCTGGACAGAAATGACTACTCATAGGAAGATTAGAAAAAATTGATTAAAGCACAATTTGGTGGCTCCAAGTTCAGAATGGCTCAACAAAGGCAGTATGAGGAAACTAGATATAGCTCTTCCACTGATAAACCTATTGAGTTCTTTATGAAACTTGTAAAAATCTTGAGGGAAATGGACCCAAATATGGAGTTTGAGTTATGGAAGGACAAGATCCTTTATAAATTACCAATGTCTCTGAGAAACTTGATAGTGGCTAGGACTGAGTTCTCCAGAGAACCCTCTTCTTTCATTAACACTTGCAATTTGATCCTTCTAAACAACAAGTATGATGCCAGAAGATTCATTCCTAGGACCCCTTTAGAGAAATCCTCCACTTACCAACAGAAACCTCTGGAAAAGGTTGGTAAACCTTCTGCCCCTGTTGCACCAAAAAAGTATGCAACAAAAACTTGCTTCAAGTCCAAAAAGCCTTGGAAGAAAGGCCATGTTTGTGAAAAGAGCATAAATCTTGTTGAACAAACTGAGGAGAAGGCTGATGACACAATAGAACTGGATGATACTTCAAGTGATTGTGCCAGCAATATTTCATATGAATCTCAACAAGAAATCTTGATGCTGCAAGAAGATATTCATTATTTAAATACTATTGATATTGATAATAATGATTTATCTACAGTTGAGGATTCTGAGATCATAAGGGACATTGAGGATAGCTCAATTGTAATTGCCACTCTCAAAGCACCAGTCTTGATCAATGGAACCAGCATGGAAGTTGTTCTGGATTCTGGAGCTGGAGGAAGTGTAGTATCTGAAAAAGAACTTGCTTCAGTGGATCAAGACTATAAGTAAAAACTGATGCCTATCACTTCTGAAAATTGGAGAGTTTATGGCTCTGTTTTGTCCCCCATTGGTAAATACAAGGCCATAGTATTTTTTAAATATAACCATGGTTTTGTAAGAGTTATTTGTGATTTTTTTGTCATGAAAAATTATAATTTAAGCAGTTGGTTTATCATAGGAAATGACATTTTAACCAAATATGGCATAAAATTAGATCCTTCAGACCAATGCTTCACAATGGGGATAAATGGGAAGAGAAAATTTAAGTTTTCCTCCCCCAAAAAATTATTAAAACCAGAATTGAACACATGTAATTCTGTGTTTCAATATAAAGGAAGATCTACAAAAGAAATGCATGCCCTTATGTCTGAAATTGACAATGCCTCTTTTGGAGAACAACTTTTGGGTGAGGATAAAGATTCCATCATTAACTTGATAAAGTCTTTTCCTATGGACTTTGCTCATGGGTAACATGAACTAAGATTAGTTAAAAAAGAAATGAAACTCTCATTGTCTTGTCCATTAGCTGATATACCACCTAGTTTAAAGAAGAAGCCTTATCCTGCTTCTCCCGCAAAGAGAAAAGATATTGAAGACAATATCTCTACCCTTTTAAAAATGAATATTATTGAAAAGGTAGTTGAAACACCTAAATATTGTGTTATCTCACCTGTCCTAATTTCTTATGAGAAAGATAAAGCCAGGTTATGTGGTGATTATAGAGCACTAAATACTTATACTGTTGATGATATCTATCCTTTGCCTAGAATTAGCTCTATACATGCTACCTTACAGGGTGCTAAATATATCAGCTGTTTGGATGGTAATAAAGGATATCACCAGGTACCTGTTGAGGAAAATTCTCAGAATTTTCAGATAATTGCTACTCATATGGGTGATTATAAGTATATTAGGATGCCATTTGGCCCTAAAAATTCCCCTTCAGTTTTTCAAAAAGTCATGGATAACACATTCCCTCAGGAGATAATTGAAGGATGACTGATGGTTTATATTGATGATATCATTATATTCTCAAAAACATTTGAGGACCATCTCAACCACCTGTGTAAAGTGTTCCAAAAATGGATGAGATAAATATGACACTTGCTTTGAAGAAATGTAAATTTGGCTTCCATTCTTTAAAAGTTCTTGGTCATGTTGTTTCAGGCTTACAGATATGTGTTGACCAAAACAAAGTGGCAGCCATACAACAGGTGAAGGCTCCTAATACAGTTAGATAGCTACAGAGTTTTTTGGGAATGTGTGGATACTATAGACAGTATATTAAAAATTACCAAGTCATAGCTTTACCCCTTACCCAGTTAACTAGAAAAGATGTTGCTTTTGTCAGGAATAGTGAAAGACAAAGGGCCTTTGACACTATGAAACACTGTTTGATGTCAGCACCTGTTCTTGCTTTACCTGACTTTAATCAGCCATTTGTTTTATATACTGATGCCAGTTTTATTGGTCTGGGTGCTTCCCTCCATCAAAAACAAGTGATGAATGATAAAGTATCAGAAGTAGTAATTTGTTATATTTCAAGAACCTTGAGAAATAGTGAATTGAAATATGGTGCTACTCAATTGGAATGTTTAGCTGTAGTGTGGGCCCTAGAAAAGCTACAATATTACCTAGATGACCAGAAATTTGAACTTGTCACTAACTGAAGTGCAGTTAAATACCTTTTAAACTTGAAACCACCTAACAGACATATGTTCAGATGGCAATTAGCTGTTCAAGAATACAGAGGGAGAATGACAATTATTCATAGGGCTGGTACTGTTCACTCAAATTTGGATATGTTATCAAGGTTACCTTTACCAAATGGTGACTCTAATCCTGCTTATGATCCTAACGATGAGATTATTCATATTCATGGGATATATGTGGTTGATATGGAGGAAGAGCTATTTCAGCTTATTCTGGATTCATATGATAAGGGCACTGACTTAAAAAATTTATGCACCTTATTAAATGATCCAAAAAATGCTTCAATACAAGCATTAATTAAAACCCTTCCACCAAAGTACCAAAAAGCTTTAAAAAAAGGTAAATTTTCTATTGATGAAGGATATTTATATTATAGAAGAAAGTTGAGTAATGTCATTGTTATTCCTCCTTCTATGAAAGAAATCTTCTTGAAAATGTTTCATGATGACATATTAGCTGGACATTTTGATCTTGAAAAAACAATGATCAGAATTAAAAACACCGCTTGGTGGGTTAATATGTCTGAAGACACCAAATTATATATTGAATCTTGTGATTCTTGCCAAAAATGAAAAAGATTGACTGGTAAAAGAGCTGGAATAATGCAACATATTGAACCTCCTGATGCACCATGGCAGATAATAAACATGGATTTTGTAACAGGATTACCTATTTCTGGAAAAGACAGTTATAACTCTTGTTGGGTTAATGTGGACAGATTCACCAAAATGTGTAAATTTATCCCTACTCACAAGGATGTTTCCACTAAGGAATTAGCTTTCTTATGGTGGTCTCATATGTTTAATACTGCTGTTTTTCCTAAAGCCATAATCTCTGACAGAGACCCTAAATTTACTTCTGAATTTTGGATGTCTCTGATGGATGTTTGTGGTTGTGATCTGAAACTATCTACTTCCCATCACCCTCAGACTGATAGATTAGCTGAAAGAATGATTCAGACTCTAGAGGAGATGATAAGAAGGTACTGTGCTTTTGGCCTTGAGTATAAAGACAATGACAGATTCACTCATAATTGGGTTACCTTACTTCCTGGGTTGGAATTTTCTAATAATAGCACTGTTTATTCTGTTACTCAAAGAAAGAATTTTGAGCTCTGGCTTGCATATGTTCCAAATACTCCTGCCCAAATTCTTGATAATAAAATACCTAAATTGGATTTACATCCTGGTGTAAAATCTTTTTTTCAAATGCAAAAACTTTGCAGAAGTCATGCTCAAAAATGTATTGAAAAATCATTTGAATATGAGAAGAAGAGATGGGACAAATCCCATAAAGAATACACTTTTAAAAAGGATGATGAGGTGTTGATTTCTACAGTCCACTTTAATTTACAAGGTAATAACAAATTAAAAGACCCATTTGTTGGTCCATTTTTTGTAAGAAGAATGGTTGGTGATAATGCAGTTGAAGTTATTTTGTATTCTCCATATGACAGAAAACATCCTGTTTTTCCAATATCTCTTTTAAAACCTTATACATCCAATAGTGATTTGTTTCCAAAAAGGAGGGGAAGACCAAAAAAGACCCCTAATGAAATCACTGAGACAGCAGAAATTTATAAAATTCTAAATGACAGAATAGTTACTGCTGAAAAAGGTACAGAATACTTCTTGAGATTCAAGAATAAATCTTCTGAATATGATTCCTGAATACCTGGGAAGGAAATATCTAATCTTTCTACTCTGCTAAAGAAATATAAAAAGAAAAAATCATAGCATTTTTTTTATTGTTTTTTTTATAGTGAGGGAGTGTCAGCCAGGCTACTAGACTTTCCCAGTAAAATAATTAATTATCTTACTGAGATGAAGCCATGCCTTTTAATCCTTATTAATAATTAATTATTTACTAACTACTTATGTATTACTTACAACTAACTAGCTAAGTACAATAAGTAATGTAAATAATTGATAAAAATAAGTAATTGTCACATACATTTTTACTCCCTAACACTGTGCTCAATAATACAGATGAGAGGGAATAAAAATAGTACTAAAAAATATAAAAAATATAAAAAGAAGAAACTTTTCAAATTCCTTTACTTAGATTTTGTTGAATCAACATTTTAAATCAAATGTTTTTGTACTAAATGTGACGCACCAAGGGATTCTAATTTTTATTTCAAATAAAATGATACCTTTTATTTACACACTATTTAGTATATCTTTTATTATTTCACATAAACTCTTTATTTAGTTTCTTTTTTCTCACACCCTTGTATCAGGTGGTGTTAACTCCGTGTCTTTATTTCTCACATCTTTGTCTATAAAAAGGCCCTCTCTTTTTGTACTTTTCATTCATTACTCACTTACTTACTTACATTATTAAAACAATACTACATTTAAATATTTATTACTATTTATTATTGTTTTTAGTACTTACAATCTCATAGTTCTAGATCATTAATTATAATAATAATTAAAACTCTACCTCTTATTATTGAGTAAATAACCTTTAAAAGAAAAGAGAAATACATACACATTTTGAGTCCTCTAAAATCCACCGCTGCCATCCTTTAAATTCCTTGAAAAAATCTTCTAGAATTGAAGGACCACCCGACAAGTACCCCTGACATCATACCCACATCCAAGTGCACCTTGATGTGGGATACACAGGAAAGAAATTGAAAATAAAAAATAAATAATTTTCAAAAATTTTGAAAAAACTTAAATAACAGAATGGAGAAATGATAACTGGGTGGGCTCCCTCAAATTTTTAAAAATGATTGGAGACCACCAGTGAGCATTTTTTCCAAAAAAATTAATTTTTAATAAAATTAAAAATGATAATAAAATAAAATTATAACATAAATTTCAGAAATTAAAAACAAAACATATATAAAATAGAATCTTGAATCCAGCTTTCAAATGGGTGTGATTGATTGAAATCATAGTGATCCAAATTATAGTCTTAGAGGACTACCTATATGATAAGAAACAAAGCAAGGATTCAACTAGAAACAAGGAAAATTTGGTAAAAAACATTGTGGGGTAATTGTGTATAGAGCAGCCAGCCCATCAATTACCCCCAAACTTACCAATATTAAATTTAGAAGGTTCACCTGTGAGCACTTCTACCAAAAATAAATACATTCCAACATAAATATTCACCATAAAATTTTTGAAATTGAATTTCACAATTGTCTTCTTCATAATGATTGTGGGTAGTTTATCCTCATTCGGTAGGAAATCTTCTTACAATGATAGTAGGTATTTCATCCTCATTTCAGACTTTTCTTAATTTTGATAATTAATACTTAAACCTAATTTCAAAGTTACACTTCAGCACTCCTGGTGGCTGTCACATGCCACATTACATTTAAAGCAAAATTCAATCTTTAATCCATATATCAATACAATAATCCATACTCATAGTGAAGAAAGCAACATCTACCTAACAACCACTTTTCTCCTTTTTTTCTCAATTCAAATACACTAGCAACTGCGCTTTGTGAATTTTAAATCAAAATTAGTCAATAATCTGCTTATTATTTTCAACTTTAATCAAATGCACGTTGTATTAGTTCTTGGATCAATAGTATAGTTTTAATGTTGGGTTATTGTGTGATTACAGGTAGTTAAAGGTCTGTGAGTGGGAATAGGAGTAAGGTTGAAGGATCTGTGGGCTATAGTGGAGGGTCAGTGGTAAATTAAGGGAGGATAATTAAGGAGGTCAATGCAAGCAGTAGTTTTCTATACAGTTGGAGGGATTTTTTTTGACATTCTTTAGAATTAAATTATAATATTGTTGTGATAGTAGTTAAATTTATATAAAACTATTATTGTTTCCTAACTTTCTTAATAATCAATTTTCTCAAGACTATTAAACTCCTAAATCAATTTGATTATTAAGTTCCAAACCTTTTTGAAATTCCTCAAATTTTAGTCTTAATATACCATAAATTACTATTCACCTTGAACTTGCCTCAAAGCAGATAATTTATATTTGACATATCTTTTAATCACTTCCTTGAAGTAATCCTAAGTTACTTTTACCTTTCCCAATTATTCAGGAACACCCTTGATCTTTTGTGTAAGATGCTTGGTGACAGTATATCTTAATTCTCTGTAGTTCTTATTTGTTTTTTTACTCCTACATATTTTAGGAGCTTAGTTTTAAATGGTACCTGTTCAATGCACTCCTTCTATGGGCGCTACTACTAGAGAATGTGCCAGGGATAAGCCAACAGTTTCACAAACTATGTCCCAAAATCACTCTCTAGAACTTCTTGAATTAAGGGAACCAGAACACTCAATTTAATCTATAGAGGACATTCCTCAGGATTATGAAGATTTTAGTGAGGAGGAAGAAGGTGAGGGTAGAACGCATGAGGCACTATCTGCCCCGTCCGCCAATCCTTTAGGCTAAAACTCTGAATCTGTTTCAACTCCTTCATTTGAAGATTTTATTAAATTATTAGTGAAATCCATTTCTAATCCTTCTCCTTTAGAGAGCTCTAAATTTAAAACTCTCTCAATGAAATACCCGGATATATTCAATGGAGAACATTCTTACAGATTGAGACTTTTTTTGAAAACTGTTGTTCCACAATGACCCTTGAACCTTCAATATAGATTGTTCTAAGGTATTTTATGCCTCATCATTCTTATCTGGAAAGGCATCAAGATGGTTTGAGCCATATTTTCTCATGCTTTCTCTGACAGAAACCCATTCGCTAATTAACAATTGGGAAAAATTTGAGGATCAAATTTTTACATTATTTGTGGACCCTAATGAAATCAATAACATGGGAATTGAATTAGATTTTTTTTGCATGAATGATAATGGAAAAGCTTCTGAATATATTTCAAATTTCAGGGCTCTAAAAACTTGAGTAGGGTGGAATGCTGAAGCCCTAAAGTATCATTTATAAATGGGACTTCCTTCAAGGATTCTTGACCAACTAAATCTTCATGGCCAGAAAATGAAGAACTTAACGGATCTCCTGGATAGGACCCTCAAACTAGATGACGTTGTGGTACGCGCCTTGCAGGTAGCATAATTTTAGACCAATCAGAGCGCGTAGTCCAGGAAGAACAAAGGAAGTTAGCACAGTAGGAAGTGCTAAAATATAATATGTATTTGCGTGTTTCAAAGAACAAAGGAAATGGAAGCGCAGAAAAGGATTAAGGTCTGTGCACTCGGATTTTGTAGCGAGATGTGCCACACAATGGGGAATTGTGTGTTATTGATTTAGGGCCGTAAAGCGCTAAACAATATGGATTTGGACTTTCCAATAATTATTTGTTACACATTAAGGAAAGAGTTATGGCTTAAGGACGATTAAAGTGCATAGTATACTGTACCGCGGCTAGTTGGGTAACTTACTGAAACAGGTAATAAGGTAGGCTAACTAGTTAAGTGAAATGTAAGGACTATGAACTTAGTATTAAAGGAAGGAGAGTGGGGACTCAATCACAAAACTACCCAAGAGTCAAGGCAATCAGGATCAGCGTTAGAATGGGTCAAACCTGGAAATAGCGCTGAAACAAAAACAAAGGTATAGTCAAAAGCGCATATGTGGAGTATGAGTGAAACAAGTTAATACTAGCATTAGTAATCATAGGATATGTTTTAGGCGCTGTAGTTGTTACAAGCAGTGTACATAGTTTACTAATAGATTAGTTATTGTTTTACTAATATGGCGCTAGAGCCAGAGCTGAAGATCCACTAGCGAACTGTGTCTTGAGTACTGGAAAAATATATATAGATAGAGGGAAGAGAAATATATATATATAAGAAAATTAGAATAGCGAATAAAAAAGATATTATTTTTTTTGAGTCTTTTACCATTTGTGCATCTGTGTGTGTATTTCATATAGTATAGTGAAAGAGCACAACATAGAGAGAATATATAGGTTTAGTAGGAGTAGCTATTATTAGAGTTATTTTATTGCTATAATAAGGCATATTCAAAGAGAGCGCTTCAAGAGGGAGTAGCTGTGGATATTAGCGCTAATTAAGAATAGAAATATCCAGATAGCAATACTTGTTTTCCTGATCTCTAAGACTCATCTCTCATCTTTTAAACTTTCTAATCAAATATTAGTGTTACGCATTATTGCGCTGTCTTTAAAAATAAGAGTGGCAGGCGCTTCTTTTTAGAAATCAAAAAGGAGAACCAACCCATCTCGCATTGTGTCTACTGCTTAGTACTTTAGAACAGTCTACAATTGGTGTCCCAACAGTGGCATAATTGTAACTAGTATTTTTGATTAGATTGTTTGGTTTTTAGATTTTTGTCAAGAGGACATAATCAAGCTGGCACTTCAGCGGAAGAGTCGTAGGGTCTTCAACGAGTGGATCAATGAGCCGTTATCAGAAGATAGCATAGGGCTGTATCGTGAATATAGTCAGGTTTAATTACCAAGTGTGTGCTTTTGTGATCTCTGTTTCGATTTTATATTTTGGGAATGGATCCTACTGCAACTACATCTAGGGGATTTCAGGAGAGGGTTGAATCGCCCAATTCTTCAACATCGTTGCCAAAGACAGTAACTACAATCATTAGGTGTAAAGATTAAAGCTTGCGTTTTGTGGGCATTAATACCAAGAAGTTTTTACGCAGGTTTGAACAGGCAGCTGAAGTTCATGGAGCAACTGAATACAATATGGTATGTCAAGTACTATTTTTTGTAACAAATGAGTGCAAAGACAATTTAGAGGATCTAAAAGGGCATGAAGAGTGAGATTGGCCAGCGCTAAAAGAACAGATGCTCAAGAGATGGCCAAAGGTTACCGAGGAAACTAGGTACACAATGAAGGACCTGGATATCTTGGTAAAAAGAGTTAAAGCTAAAGGGGTGTTCAAGACCCTAAGGAATTTAAAAGTTTTAGGGAAGACTTTGACCAAATAGTGAAATATTTAGTTAGTAATGAAGACTTTAGTGATGCTAATGCGTCTTTACCTTGGTTTTGTGAAGCGTTAGCGCCAGAAGTTGAAGACTGGGCAAAAAGGCGCTTGGATAACAACAGAAAACTGGTTAAAAAAAGGGACGGAAATTATAAGTACCCTGGATTAGAAGAAGTAGAAATGGCGGTGGAAGCTGAGATGAAGTTGCATTGAGTTGAGCGTCCCGCAGCTAGGTTTGCTTTGGATAATGAGGAGATGAATGAAGATGTGTCTGGTGCACAATTGCCTCTTCAGATGTTGTCACCTAAAGATAAAGTTTTCACTAAGGAGTCAGATTCAGTTATGGCAAGGATTGATGAGTTGGAGAAAAAGATAATTGAAACGGCAAAGGGGAAAGAATTGTTTAGGACCAAGAGTCCTCCTCAACCTTTGTGTTTTTCTGCTATGGTGTGCTATTATTGTAATAAAGAGGGGCATACTAGGATGAGGTGTAATGCGCTTCAAAGGGATAAAGAGGAAAAGGTAGTTTATGAGGGTGGGACTACGCTTATGTTGGAAGATGGCACTAAGCTTGTTAAAGACAAGGATCGAGGGATGCAAGCCATGGTCATCGATCATATTAATAAAAAGTCTATGGAAGGCATGTCAAACAAGGGTAAAGAGCCCGAAATTAAAGAAAAAGGCAAGGATACAAAGTCAGTCAATTTTGCAGTTACTTGCGCAGTGCTAGATTTTAAAGTAAAAGAGGGAGCAGTTGCAGCGCGTTTGCAGATGTTTGCAGCAAAGCACAAGAAAATGGCCCCACCTACAGTTGCTAGGCCAAGAAGGACTGGCACTAGGTATGCGAATCCAGAGGATATGGAGGAAGTAGGGTATACTACTAGAGAGAATACACCTGCGCCTATGGAGGATGTTGAAATGGAGGGTATGGAAACAGGTGGTTATGATGTGGATCATCAGGTAGAAGATCAAATGGCAAGGTTGGAGGAATCAGAGGTAGTACAGCAAAGAGCGGTACCTGCTGAAGGAATGCCAGGAGCAAGGCACAATACACCAAAGAACCCACCTGGAAGAGCAAAAGCTGGTGCAAAGGCGACTCAACCTAAATGGAGAATTCAGCGTCCGGTTCACTCTGATTTTCCTAAAGCAGCCAAGGATTTAGTTGCGCAATGTTTGAAGACTGCAGTCTCTGTTCCATTGGGGATGCTGACAGAAGTAGCGCCGGATGTAGCAAATGGAATTGTGGATAAGTGTAGGAAGCAAAGGATTGCTAATTGCGCTGAGTTTTATGTTGAACAGCAGACATTTCAGCCGATTGTTGTAATACCTAGGGCGCCACATTATGCAGGACCCTTAGGGTATTTAACAATTACTGTAAATGGTAAGCAAATTAAAGCGTTAGTAGATACAGGTGTACAAATCAACGTGTCAGTGGATGATGCAGTGGAGTTAGGTCTTCCTGTTAAAGACAGTGAAGGCACTGTCGCAGGAATTGGTGAATGTAGATTACATGTTATAGGTGTAGCAGAATATGTATGCACTAGAGTTGCGGGAGCAACGAGGGATATACATTTTTATGTTCCAATGGGTGTAGTAAAACCAGTTTTAGGAACACCATTTTTAATGGATTATTCTGCAACTATAGATTATTTTTTGAATAAAACTATTGGAATAAGGATTATGGGTGATGATGGTGTTCCAGTAACAGCGGTCTTAGTAGCGCCCAAGGATGGTGGCTGGGAAACTAAGTACTCTGGAGCTGCGTGGTTAGAGAAACAAAGAGAATTTTATGAGGAAGTCTCAGATGACAAGATAGGGCGACCGCCAGGAAGGCACCAACATTTTCATTAGGGACTAGCATTTTAGGTGTTACTATCTCCCAGGATGAGAGGAACCCGGATAGTGACCAGTCAGTCCAACAAGAAGGGATACATAAAGCGGTACTTCATAAGTGTCTTGGGAATACTACTGTAGAATGTATTACACCTAATCTTTTTAATTTCTTTGATTACGGATATTGTTATAGTTACATTAAAAAGAAAAGACAAAAACAGGATTTAGGTGCAGCCTGTAGTTATATTAAAAAGGGTTTTATTTTGATTAATGAAGAAATCAGCAAGAGCTGTTTTGCATCAAAGTATAAACCAGTGAATGTAGCAATGCCTTATTTGAATCCTCCTTTGCAGAGGCCAGAGCTGTCTAGGAACCCTTATGATACCCCTTTAATGAAGTTTCTGCCTGAGTTTGCGCCTAGTGGTAAGATTACAATGGAAAGGCTTCAGATGGTTAATTTTGGACCAGAGTATTGGTTATTGCAGGAAGAAAAGAAGGTGTTGTTACACGTTATGGTTCTTAGGGAAAATGCTATTGCATTTTCAGAAGAGGAAAGAGGTTTTATAAAACACTCTTATGGTAAACCTTATATTGTTCCACTTATACCTCATGCGCCGTGGCAGAAGAAGGATTTTCCAATACCAGCAGCCATAAGAGAAGAGTATACGGAATTAATTAGGGGAAGGTTAAATTCTGGCTTGTATGAACAGTCTATGTCTAGTTATTCAAGTCCAGTGTTTTGCGTTGTTAAACATAATGGTAAATTAAGGGTTGTTCATGATCTTAGGGAAATGAACAAGGTTACAGTAAAGGAGGCAGGGATGCCACCAACGCCAGAAGAGTTTGTGGATTCTTTTGTGGGACGTGCATGTTATGGATTAGGTGATATTATGGGAGGATACGATGAGCGCGAATTGGATTAATCATCCAGACCCATGACAATGTTTGAAACACCACTGGGGTGTTTCAGGTTGACAAGGTTACCGCAAGGCGCAACGAATTCTGTGATGGTATACCAAGCACAGATGATGTGGATATTGCAGGATGAAATTCCAGAACATGTGGGAATTTTCATCGATGATGGCGGTATAAAAGGACCAGCCAGTGATTACAATGGGGAAGTGCTAGAAGAGAATCCTCGTACTAGAAAGTTTGTTTGGGAATATGCGATTACTCTGGAAAGAGTGCTATTTAGGATAGAGGAGGCAGGATTAACAATTTCTGGGTCCAAATTTGCTTGTTGTGTTCCAGTGCTAGATATAGTGGGACATGTGGTATGCAAGGAAGGGAGAATCATTGCTGAGAAACAGAGGAATAAGGTACTTACGTGGCCAAGACCAAGAAATACTAAGGAAGTTAGAGGGTTTTTAGGTATCTTTACCTATGTAAGAATGTTTATTCGAGATTTTGTCTTGTTGTCTTCACCTTTACGGCGCTTAACGAGAAAAGATGTTGTATGGGATTGGACGGAGGAATGCGAGGAGTCATTCAAGTTATTGAAAATGATTGTAGGGAAAGACATTCTTTTGAAGAAATTGGAGTATGGACCAGTTGCTGGGAAAATTACTTTAGCAATAGATTCTAGTGTGTCCTCAGTGGGCGCAGTTCTGATGCAGGAGGATGAGGAAGGTAATGATAGACCTTTCTTTTATGAGTTTAAGACTTTTACCAAAGTGGAGTCCAGGTACTCACAGTCTAAGTTGGAGTTATGTGGAGTAGCAAAGATTCTTAAGAAGCTACAATGGATGCTTTGGGGGCAGCATTTTGAGCTGCAGGTTGATGCGCTATCGTTGGTACAAATGATTAGTAGCCCGAGTTTACCAGATGCACCCATGACGAGGTGGGTAGCGCAGATTAATTTGTTTTCTTTTGATTTAGTCCATAAAATGGGAAAATTGTTCACTATGCTGGATTCATTGTCAAGAAGACTGCTGTGTGAAGAAGACTCGGAAGAGGAAGAATTGGAAGAAGATAAGAAATGGGTAAATTGGATAGATTATTGTTGTGAAAGATTTAACAGTAACATCCACAATGACAATAAACTAGCAGGGAGTATTGTCCGTGATGACAATAAACTAGTAATGCGGAAGGTCCGTAAAGACATAAAAATGGATATTGATGATGATGTTTGTAGCAAGGGTAGTCTGCAACTGGATTTAGGGGACGCTGAAGCTAATGTAGCAACAAGAAGTGCGCAAGGCAAAGTAGTGGAAGAGTCAGATGATGAAGATGATTCAAGGGGAAGTCAAGACAGTAGTACTCATCTCAAAGAAGGGGAGTATTCTGAAGACGACACATCTACTGATGAAGGAGTAGAGTTGTTAAGGTTATATTTGGAAGGTAGTAGTCAACCAGATTTTTGCAATAAAAAGGGTTGGTGCAACATTAAGAAGTGCGCTAAAGGTTATTTTATTAAAAATGGGAAGTTATGGAAGAATCGAGCCTTGTCCCCTCAGTTAGTTGTTCAAACTAGGTAAGGGAAGGAGAAGATACTCAGGGAGTTACATGAGAATTTAGGACATAGATGTCAAGATGAGACGTATGGCAGAGTTAGGGAAAGATTCTGGTGGCCCAATATGAAAAATGAACTAAGAGATTGGGTTAAAGCTTGTCCTGAATGTCAGCGCAGGAGTTATAGAAAGCCTAAAGAGAAAGGAAGAGCAAAGGGCGAAGATACTGTTTTTGGTAGGGTCAGTTTAGATGCAGTTCATATAAAAGAAGGACGCTTTAAATACTTGGTAGTAGCCAGGGATGATCTATCAGGATGGATTGAAGCAGTGCCGTTGGTAAATCTCAAGGCGAGTAATGTAGCTGAATTTTTGAAGAAAGAATGGATTTACAGGTATGTGGTAATGAAGATGGTAACCATAGATGGTGGCGCTGAATTTTCTGGAGAATTCCAAGAGGTAGTAAAAGGTATTGGCGCAAAGTTATGAGTTGCAACACCATATTATCCTGAAGCAGAGGGAATGGTAGAAAGAGGGCATCAAGTTATAAAAGATGAGCTAGTTAAACTATGTGGAAACAATGGGAAAAATGGAAGAACTATTTGCCATTAGTTTTGTTTGCGGACAGGATTTCAGTTAAAAAGACAACAGGGTTTTCACTGTATGAACTGATGTTTGGTCAAAGGGTGGTATTACCTATTGATCTGGAGGCTGGATCATTTCTAGGATGTGACTGGGATTAAGTGCGCTCGACTGAAGATTTAATTCTAGTGAGGGTAGCGCAGCTTGAAAGGAAAGACAAGTTTGTGGAGAAGGCTTATGAAAGAATGATGCAGATCCGTGACAAGTCAGTTAAATATTGAGATGAGCATTTAGCACATAGGTTAAGGAAGCCATTGAATTCAGGAGATTTGGTTTTGGTTTATAATAGAAGTTTAGAAAGCCAATGGGGCAAGATGTTTTCTGACAGATGGAACGGTCCATATAGGATAAGAAAGCAGATAACTGGAGGGTCTTATTTACTGGAGGAATATAATGGTACTGAGTGGAAGCGACGTGTGGCTGCAGATCAGATCAAAAGATTCTACCCAAGGGGGGTTCCAGTGATACAAGATAACCTCCCGAATGAGAAAAAACTACCAGAATAATACCTCCAGGAAGAGGTTAAACTAACAAGTTATGTTAAGTTTTGATTTTCTAAGAGGACTCACAGGAGGCTTTTTTACACAGTTGTGACGGATAGAGGGCGCTAACTGGAAGTTAGGCGGACTATGGCTGAACAGGCAACTGGAACAAGCGCTTAGATGAGGGTGCAGAGGAAAATGAAATCTTATATTTTCATTGTTCGAGGGGACATGACAAAATAGGTAATTGGATTAAAGGAGATGTGTATCATGTAAGCGCAAAAGATGCTGGGGATTTAGCTAATGATTTAACTAACCAGGAGTGGAATAGCAATTTAAAGATGAGGTGCTCTATAGTTCAATTCTTAATTTACATGGTATATTGCTGTATCGCAGTAAAGGCGGTAAAGTTTTACGATATGAAGATTTATTTATGATTTTTTTTTGGGTTTACAGTCTTTTAAAGAAAGTAGAGGGAGCAAAGTTAGGTGCTCTAAAAGTATGAAAGAAAGGTGTAATAAAATAGCGCCATGTCTAAAAAGATTATGTGAAGGCATAGCATGAAAAATATACAAAGACTATGTACAGGGAGAATGGACAGAGGAGGCTCATAAGGAAAAGCGCTAGTGGGCTATTCAGTATCAGAGTGAAAGCTGATAGGATATCCTTTCCAGTCTTCAGGCATGACAAAGCGACGGGGATCAGCAGGGAATCCAAGAATAGTTGATGAGCTTATTTTGTTCATTAGCTGACCTATCATTTCTATATGGGTATAGTGAGCTTCAAGTTCAGCGTCAGAAAAAGCTGGTGCATTAGAGTAGGATAGAGACATAGCGTCATATATAAGACGAAGTCTGGAAAACATTCACATGGAATGGACAAAGGATAAAGGAATAGGAACCCATCCTAGGGAGATGGATTCATTGAAGCCTGAAAAAGAGTCAGCAGGTAAAGGAAGCATAAGTATAATAAGGGATACTTACTTTCTAATAAGTTTTGTGGGCGCGCTGATGGCGAAGTAATGGTAACTGCGTCAGGAGCAGCTGCAGTAGAGCCTAAGCGCATAGAAGCATTAGAGCTTGGAGTGGAAGAAGGTGTAGCGCTAGGCTGAATAGATATTTTGCGCCTGGGAAAACTAGGAAGTGATGGAGATTCATAAGGAACATTATTATTAGTGGAAATAGTGGGACTAGTGGTTGAAGCTATGGGAGCGCTACTAGTAGAGCTAGGTGGAAAGCAGATATAACCAGCAGGCGGAGGAGTATTCTGGTTTAAAGAGATGTTGCAAGTTTTGCGGTATCTAAAGCAATTGTCACAGGCAGGTCTAAAGGAGGAATACCCCCAAGGTTTAGAAAATGTAACATGGAAGTTGCGGTGTTTACAAAACAAGCACACTTGATCTCTTGGGGTGGTACGATATTGAGTCATAATATTTGGATGAAAGAGATCTAGGTTATTAGAAGGGTTATTTATAAGATAACATGGCATTGTAGAGAAGTCACCAGTGCGCCATGTTTGACTTGAGCGCCAGATGGTTTCTAAGAAGACAGGGAAAAAAATATTTGTCATAATGAAGGACCCAAGGAAAGGCAAATCTGTTGCAGTCAAGGGAAATTCATATATTGCAAAGATCTGAAGATTACAAGAGAGCGCATGCATCTTCGATGCAGGGGAAGTATTTGCTGCTATAGAAAGTAGCAACGATCTCAAGCATTTAGTAGAAGGGTGCTGCTTAGAAAAAGGATGATAATTTCTGAAGGCAACTCATCTCGCAGTTGTAGAATTTTCACAGGAAAATTAAGGGAAAATAAAATAATAAAATTACAGTTTTTTTTTTACAAGATAATATACAATTTACAGGTACTATATACAAGGAAGTTTTTTTTTTAGTATTCTGCGTCCTCAAAGATTGGAACGCAGAAAGCCCAGTCATAAACAGCCTCTTGCATGTTTTGCTGCAAGGTGGTGAATAGCTGTTTTCTTTTTTCATACTCGGCGCGAGTATAGACCGGGACCGCCTCGAGAAATTTTTTGACGGCGACTATCATATTGTTCATATGACACATGGTTGCATTGTATGGTGCGCAGGCAACGTGCTCTGCGAATTCCCAGTTTTGAGCCCCGGCGGGCTCTTCATCATCAATGACTGGATTAGTTTCGACGGGCCATTTGTCCAGGATGATTGTATCGAAGACCGGCTGCATAATTTTCCAGTCAGGGGTGGGTGTACGAGGAGTACACTCCGGAATAGGAGCGGTATCCCAGGCGGGATCTTCTTCCAAGGCTGGAAGGAATAGAGGAACGTTCGGCAGTGGAGGCGTTTCAGCGTAAGGTGTGCCTGGCGCATTCTGAATTAAAAAAAAAAAGAAGGGAAATGTTAGGATTAAAAAATGAAGAAGAAGGAAAAGAGGACTTATGGTACTCTCCTCTGAAAAGAGAGATCTTGGGACAGAAGCAATGCTACTGGGTGTAGGTTCACGGTAACCAACCTTGGTTTGTTTGTTACCAGGTGGGGTAACAGGAGCAGGCGCCAGGCGCTTGATGGTCATTTGACTCATCATGTTAGTAGTAGAGGTGTTAGGGTCCAAGCATGCAACGGTGGGTGGCCCATCGTAACTACACTTCTTTTTGCAAGTCTTTCAGTAATTGCATGACTAAAACAAAAAAAAAACAAAACAAAAGGGGGAAAGAAAAGAAAGGTTAGTAACAACAAGAAAGGAAAGTGAAGATGACTTACAGTGAAGAAATTATTGCCACGATAGGTTTTTGAGAAATGACAAGGAGTTATGCCATTTTCGATGCAGCAGGTGCATCTTGTCTCACCCATCAGTGTAGTTACAGGCATTTTTGGTGAAGCAGCAGGGGGCTGAGTGCGCACAAACTGTCGAATTGCGTCCACGATGTTGGCGGTAGTTTCAGTGGTAGGATTGGTACTTCTAGTATTCATTATAAAAAAAAAATTAAAAAAAAAGAGAGAGGATGACAAATAAAAAGAGAAGAAGACGGAAGATGGAGGAAGAAAACTCTGCGAGACGCAGGTATTTATGGTCTCCTGGGGACAGTCACAAGTAGAGGGAGGATGTGGTATGCACCTTGCAGGTAGCATAATTTTAGACCAATCAGCACGCATAGTCCAGGAAGAACAAAAGAAGTTAGCGCAGTAGGAAGTGCTAAAATATAATATGTATTTGCGTGTTTCAAAGAACAAAGGAAATGGAAGCGCAGAAAAGGATTAAGGGTCTGTGCGCTCGGATTTTATAGCGAGATGTGCCGCACAATGGGGAATTGTGTGTTATTGATTTAGGGCCGTAAAACGCTAAACAATATGGATTTGGACTTTCCAATAATTATTTGTTACACATTAAGGAAAGAGTTATGGCTTAAGAACGATTCAAGTGCATAGTATACTGTACCGCGGCTAGTTGGGTAACTTACAGAAACAGGTAATAAGGTAGGCTAACTAGTTAAGTGAAATGTAAGGACTATGAACTTAGTATTAAAGAAAGGAGAGTGGGGACTCAATCACAAAACTACCCAAGAGTCAAGGCGATTAGGATCAGCGTTAGAATGGGTCAAACCTGGAAATAGCGCTGAAACAAAAACAAAGGTATAGTCAAAAGCGCATATGTGGAGTATGAGTGAAACAAGTTAATACTAGCGTTAGTAATCATAGGATATGTTTTAGGCGCCGTAGTTGTTACAAGCAGTGTACATAGTTTACTAATAGATTAGTTATTGTTTTACTCATATGGCGCTAGAGCCAGCACTGAAGATCCACTAGCAAACTGTGTCTTGAGTACTGGAAAAATATATATTGATAGAGGGAAGAGAAATATATATATATAAGAAAATTAGAATAGCAAATAAAAAAGATATTATTTTTTTTTGAGTCTTTTACCATTTGTGCATCTGTGTGTGTATTTCATATAGTATAGTGAAAGAGCACAACATAGAGAGAATATATAGGTTTAGTAGGAGTAGCTATTATTAGAGTTATTTTATTGCTATAATAAGGCATATTCAAAGAGAGCGCTTCAAGAGGGAGTAGCTGTGGATATTAGCGCTTATTAAGAATAGAAATATCCAAATAGTAATACTTGTTTTCCTGATCTCTAAGACTCATCTCTCATCTTTTAAACTTTCTAATCAAATATTAGTGTTACACATTATTGCGCTGTCTTTAAAAATAAGAGTGGCAGGCGCTTCTTTTTAGAAATCAAAAAGGAGAACCAACCCATCTTGCATTGTGTCTACTGCTTAGTACTTTAGAACAGTCTACAACGTTCACCAAGGCTGTCTTCAACAAAGGCTTAATTCCAATAAATCTCACATTTCAAACTTTAAATACTGAACTTCTTGAATCATCCTCAACCAACTGAAGACTCATCTCAAACCAAACCCAATCAAAAGGGTAAGGAAAAGGCTTGATCCAAAATCTTTACTACAGGAAATATCAGTAAGGTATTGGATTCAAAAGGGGAATTAAAGGAAGCTGAAAGGAAAAGAAGAGCATAAAATGGATTGTGTATGTATTGTGGGGGTAAACACAATTTGGATGAATATGTTAAATTAAAAAACAGAGAAGGTAACAGTTACAAGTCAAAAAACTAGTCAATAGTTTACTTGTGTGCAAAGAAAACTATTTTATATCTCTCAGTCAACAGAGACTCCATGTCCTAAGGGCTGGAGTTGCCCTTAAATTTTTAAGACTAATTCTTTTTAAGAAAATATTCCCTTCAGTTGTCTTATAGACTCTGGAGCTTAAATTAAATTTATCAGTTTATCTGTTTCCAAAAAACTTAAGCTGAGATTTGTAGACAGCAACCAAATTCCAATTTATCTATTCAAATCAGAGTAACCTAAATACTTGGTTAGTAAGAAAGGTTTATGGGTTTTCAACTTTCTGAATTTTCCCTCCTTTGAGTGGGAATTTACAATCTTTGATTCTCCAAGGATGGAAAATACCATACTTGGCCATGACTTCTAACAGAATTCGAATACCAAAATTGATTGGTCACAGGGATTGATCACCCCTTTTTCTAAGTATATTTCTGATTCATCAATGCAGGTCAGTAGGGAGTTAAACAACACTTCTGACCAAGTCCAGCTCGAGGGAAATTCTCTTGCAGATGTATTACAAGCATTGGATTAACCTTTAAATGAGAATATGGCTAACTATTTTAGTTTGACTACTTTACTTGTAGAGAATTTTAATAGCCTCAAGGTAAACTATTTTTTCTCCCTAAATACAAGTCTACCTTCAACATACTTCTTCAAAGATGAGGAGGATGACCAAATCAGTATTGAAGCCATTAAATCAAATATACCTGAAGCCTATCATGACTTCATTGATGTTTTCTCAATCCTTAATTCCAACAAGCTACTGCCTCATTAACCCTATGATCATCAAATAGAGCTAATAGGTCAAGTACCAATGGAATGTCCTGTGTATTCTTAGTCAAAAGACAAATCACAAGTTGTTCAAGACTACATTTCAGAGAATGTAGCAAAAGGTTTCATTCAAGCCAGTAGATCTCCAACCAGATCTCCAGTTCTTTTTGTTAAGAAAAAGGATGGAAGTCCTAGGTTATGTGTTGATTATAGGAAACTCAATGCAGTGACTAAGAAGAACGCATATCAAGTTCCTCCTATGTCATTACTTCTTACCTTGTTTAAAGGTGCTAATTTCTTTTCTAAAATTTATCTCAGAGTTCCTTAAAATCTTATATGTATTACAGAAGGTCATGAACCTTTAACTGCAATGTGTAACAGATATGGTAGCTTTGAATATTTAGTAATGCCTTTTGGATTGTGCAATGCACCATCAGATTTTCAAACATATTTCAATGCTATATCTCAAGATATTGTTGAAAAGTTTTTTTTGTCTATCTAGATGACATTTAATCTTCTCAAAGTCCCTCAAAGAAAATATTCAACATGTCAAAATGGTTCTTACTCAACTTCAAGAACAAGGACTCTATTCCAAGCACACCAAGTGCAAACTCCACCTAAACTCTATTGAATTTTTGGGGTTTACATTGTTCACTGTGAATTTAGTCATGCATAGTAAAAAAGTTCAAAAAGTTTTGGAATGAGCAGAGCCAACCAACCTAAAATCCTTACAGTGATTTTTGGGTTTTGAAAATTTTTATAGAATATTTATAAAAGATTACTCTAAAATTATAACAAATCTTACTTCTCTTCTTAAAAAAGATATCCCCTTTGTCTGCACAGATATAGCATGGAAAGAACTCAAAGCATTGAAAACTGCATTAACCACAGCTTCAATTCTTTGACACTTTGATCCTACAGCCTCAAAAATAATTGAGACAGATGCTAGCAATTATGCTATAGCAGGGGTAACATCCCAATTCAATTCTAAAAAAATATTTCATCCTTTTGCGTTTGAATCACACAAATTAATTTCAGCAGAATTAAATTATGAAATTCATGATAAAGAGCTATTAGCTATTATTCATTGTCTTAAAAAATGGTGTTCTTTTCTTCTTATTCTAAATAGTTCTTTTCAAATCCTAACTGATAATAATGCTTTGAAATACCTCATGTCTTCCAAAGTACTAACTAGACATCAGGCTATGTGCGCTGAGTTCTTATCTAAATTTCCTTTTACTTTTACCTACTGTCCAGGAAAAAAATTGTGTAGTTCTAGATATTTTATCATGTCATTAAAAATTTTTTTGGAAGAGGGGGCAAGCATTTTTTGACAAGAATAAAGCAAATGTGAATTCAATTTTCAACAAATCAATGTTAAAAACTCATCAACTTAATTCAATGACAATACAATCAATTCAAAAACACTATTCAACATTTGAGAAGCTCAATCAAAGGATAATTATTTCTTGGGGGTTGAAGACAAAATACTCTCAAAGAAAGGGGCCAAGAGATTCAGTGTAGAATCAGGTCTGTTAGTCTTTGAAGGTCGAGTAGTCATACCTTATAATAAGGATATGAAGTTATGTATTTTTAATAGTAGACACAACTCTCCATTAGCTAGTAACTTTGGTGTTGATAAAACCTGCCAGTTTATAGTGAGGGATTTCTTATAGCCAGGAATGAGCAGGGATATTAAGGCCTATATAAAAGCATGTTATGAATGTAATAGGAACAAGGTACTTTGAAATAGGAAGTATGGGTTGCTTCAACCACTTCTGATTCCCTCTAAAACATAGAAATCAATTTTAATGGATTTCATTTCTCAATTACCTCCGTCAGATAACTTCAATGCTATATTAATCATAGTTGATAGATTTTCTTTAATGTCCATTTTCATTAAAGCCAATAATAGTGCAAATGCAGAGGATTTAGCTAAATTAATTCTAGAATTTGAATTTTCTAAACATGGATTACCAACTGATATTATTTCAGATAGAGGATCTCTGTTTGTCTCTACTTTATGGACTCAACTTTCTCAACAACTAAATATTACAAAGAATCTTTCCACTGCTTATCATCCCAAAACCAACGGCAAACTGAAAAATCAATCCAATATTTGAACAATATCCTTGAATGTATTTCAACTACCAACAAGAAGCTTGGACCACATGGTTACCATTGGCCAAATTTTCTTATAACAACTTGACACATTCTTTGACAAACCAATCTATGGATGACATCCTTGATTCAATCCAATTCATGCAGGAATTAATCATCCTTCTGAAAATTATCTTTGAATCATTTCATGACTTCAAGGTGAACTGCAATCTAACCTTGAAGCGGCAAATTGAAGATATAAGGAACAGGCTAACAAAAATCAACAATCTGCTCCACCTTTTGAACCTGGAAATAAGGTATGGCTGGACTCTAAAAATATTTGAACAACTCAACCATCAAGAAAATTATCAGAAAAGCACTAGGGTCCATTTGAAATTGATGCGCAAATTTATAAAAATTCATTTTGGATCATAGTAAATTAAAAATTTCAATCAATTCATCCTATTTTTCACGTATCTCTTCTTGAACTGTCTCAAGAAACATACCTGGGAAAGAACTTACCCCCTGCCAAACCAGTCAAGGTAGAAGATCATCTGGAGTAGGAAGTGAGTCAGATTCTTGATTCAAAAAGGCATAAGGGGAAACTAAAATACCTTGTGGAATGGGAAGGCTACATCAATCACTCAAATAAAAAATCTTGGGAACTGGCCATCAATATTTTAAACTGCCCTGAACTTTATAAATCTTTTCACTTAAAATATCCTAAAATCACTAAACCTTAAATTCAATTTTTCCTTCCTTAAAAATTATAAAACAATTTCTTTCTTTTTCTTTTTCCTTTTCATTCATCTAAATCAATTTTTAATTTCATATGTATTTTTCTTCTCCTTTCTAAAATTTCTAAATACTTAAACCAATAAAAATCAAACTAAAAATAAAATATAATAAAAGTAAAATATAATAAAATAAAATAAAATAAAAAATAAAATAAAAATAAAATCAAACCAAAATAAATTAAAATAAAACTATATAAAAATTTCTGTTTCTCTAAATCTTACAACACAAAATTATGTATTTTATTAAATTTTTTATTTCTTAAAACTTCAATTCAATCTTTTTTCAAATCAAAATTTTTTCCTTCTTTTGTTTTTATCTTTGTTTTCTCTTTATTCCCTAAATTAAACAACTCTCAATCATCAATTTATTCACCATACAAATTAAAACCATCTTTTTTTATCCAAAAAATCCAAAATCCTTTCTTTTTCTTATCTGAAATCAATTTATTTCATCCTATAAAACTTCTTTTTCAAAATGCATTTTTCTCTTTCTCTTTATATTAAAAACAAATTTATTCTTATTTTCTTTCCTTCTTTTCTTTTCATTCAAATTAAATAAAACTAAAATCTTAAAACAAAATAAATTAAAATAAAACTGAAATTTAAAATTAAATCAAATTTTTAAATCTCTTTTTTTTCTCTTCTCAAAATTTATATTTCGTTTTCTTTCTTTCTTAAAACAAATAAAATATCAACACAAAATAAAACAACAAAATTAACAAATATTCAAGATACAACTATATACAAATTTTTCCTTATTTTTTTGTTCTATTATTTTACAAATTAGTTCTTTCATCTTTTCAACCACCTTTTGAATATACCTCCTACAATTTTCAAATAAAACTTCTTCCCCAACTGGAACCACCTTGCTGATATCAAGTAATTCCTTGGCTATGTTGAAGAAAGCTGCATCCACTATCCTGTCAATTTTGTTGCATAATTGTGTGACAAAAGTGGTTTGAAGAGCCTCCCATGGCTTCTTCAACCACACCTGATCTAATTATGCCTCTCCACTTGAAGCATTAGTTGGGGGTTCTGTGGGGCAATCCTTAAGGGACCCACTTTGACTGGTCATTCAACATTTACTTGAGGTTCAACCACTACTACCTCTGGTTTGATAGGCAATACTTTATTAATATCTGCCTCCTAATTATTTAAGATCAACTAGCTACCAAAGCAAAAAACCAAAGTTAGAAATTAAAAAAACACTTACTTCAAACTCCAGATCAGCTTCAATAAATAAGCTAGTTATGGTGGGTTCAACCATGTCCAATGCCTCATCATCAGCATCTTTGACCACTAGTTGACAGTTTCATGGTAGGAGCTACCTCCCCTACCAGATCCAATCCATCCTTGAACAACTTGTTGAACTCTTCATTGGGAGCCATAGGCCACTTTCCCTGCTTCAAACTGGCTACCCAGCCGGTAATCTCCTTCCTTTCCTCCTGATCCAGTGAATTCACAGCATCATCTACCTCCAAATTGTTTTAAATGGGTACCTCCCAAATATTTTCAACAGTTTCCTAATATTTGGAAATTGTCAAAAACTTGGTCTTCAAATGTTGACCTTCTATAGTTGGATTCTTTTCCAATGCAAAGCATGTCACTTGTCACCATTGACAAAAGTCACACTTTTTCCAAGGGCCTTGGGAAGCAGTGCTCTCCACACAGAAGAGGCCCATAGCAGAGCAGGATGTTCATGCTATTTTAAATTGACATGTGTGAATTCCACAGTCAGCTTGGGGGTAAGATCATTGTTATTGGCCATGTTAAAATAGTAAAATAAAGGATTATTTACAAAACTCAAATGAAGAGTTCTCATGCTCAATGGAGCTTGCATTTTATACCCGGGAATCTGTCATGGGCCATGTGACACTTGAAGCAAAATTCAATCTTTAATCCATATATCAATACAATAATCCATACTCAAAGTACAGAAATAAAAATATACCTAACAACTGCTTCTCTCCTTTTTTGTCTCAATTAAAATACACTAGAAACTATGCTATCTAAATCTTAAATCAAAATTATTGAATCATCTGCTTATGCTTTTCAACTTTAAGTGAATGCGCAGTGTATTAGCGCTCAGATACATAGTATAGTTTTAATGTTGGGTTATTGTGTGATTACGGGTAATTAAAGGCCTGTGAGAAGGAATAGGAGTAAGGTTAAAGGATCTGTGGGCTATAGTGGAGGGTCAGGGGTAAATTAAGGGAGTATAATTAAGGAGTTCAATGCAAGGAGGAGCTGTCTATAAAATCGGAGAGATTTGGTTTGACATTCTTTAGAGTTACATTATAATATTGTTGTGATAGTAGTTAAATATATATAAAACTATTATTTTTTCCTAACTTTATTAATAATCAATTTTCTTAAAGCTATTTAAATCCTAAAACCATTTTAATTATTAAGTTCCAACCCCTTGTGAGATTCCTTGTATTTTAGTGTTACTCTACAATACATTACTATTCACCCCAACCTTTCCTTAAAGCCAATAATTTATCTTTGAATCACATTCTCAAAGTAATCCTCAGTACTTCAAAGTATTCCTCAATTACTTTTACCATTCTCACTTATTCAGGAACACCTTCAACCTTGTGCGTAGGCTTCCCAGTGACAGTGCCCCTAAGATAGAACTGCTTGACTTGATCAGAAGCTACCCTCTCCTTTAAAAAAATTCATCTAGCTCAACCAAAAAATATATACTTCCAGAAACCTGTTCTCTGACTTTATACAGTCCATTCCACCTATCTGAAAAAATCTTACTGAATTGACTTTCCAAAATTCTATTATACACCAAAGCCATACCCCCAGTTTTCAAGGGTCTCCTAAATCTATGATCCAACCACTTATAGAAATATCTTACAGACTGAATTCAAATTTTAATCATCCAAGAATATGCCTTCTCTAAGTATTCCTCTTTCTTTTCTACTTGCATCACTCTTGCACATAATAATTCTTCAGTAGTATTGAATGTGTCCCAATCTACTCCAAGATATGATTAAGCTTCTAAATCAACTAATAAAACTGCTTTCTGTCCAAAAACAAGTTTGTATGGTGAATATCCTGTTGTTCTTTTAGCAGTGATTCTATCAGAAAATAAAACTAATAGTAAATAGTGCCTCCATTCTTCATCACTTTTCCCACACATTTTAAGAAAAGCATCCTTAATAGCTTGATTCCCCCTTTCCACCATTACTTCAGCTTAAGGATAATGTGGGGTTTCTACCCTAACCTTTGATCCAACTTTTTATATAGCTTCCCTAAATTCTGCCCCAAATTCAGGACCTCCATCCACAGTTACCAACTTCATCACACCATATCTATACACCCAATCCTTCATCAAGAAATCTGCCACATTTTTGGAATTAAAGTTAATAAGAGTCACTGCCTCAACTCATCCAGATAAATCATCTCTGGCTGCAATTAAATATTTATACCTTCCCTCTTTTATATGAACAGCATCCAGACTATATTTCAGGCTAAGATCAACTAAAAGGACGTGAAATATCTTGAAAAGTTTTTGTCTAGAAGATTTATATGGTCCTATATGAATACTGTAAAGTAGATCCAACAAATAGTAAAATATAATTCAAAATAAAGGTCCCAGTAATATAATTCTCACTATTTTTATATATGGCTTACAATCTTTTTAGTTGGTAGAAAAATAGAGTTTAATAATTCACATACTACTTAAAATACTTATAAAAGTACTAATTTATGTGTATTGTAATTGATTTGGTTATATGGTGTAAATTGTATTGATAAAAAATGTAGAAACAAGACCCAAAAACCTCCTCCTTTTATACACACTAAGTTCCCTAATGAATCCTTGATGTACCACTCCAATACATAGTAAATGATGCCTCAAAACAGCTAATAGACTTACCCATCAATATTCCCAGAAACCCATGACATAATTAGAAGAGTTACAACCGTCAAAATCCTGTAATAATAAGGAAAATCCATCAAAATTAAAGAATAAGATAAAAAGAGAGTATATGCATATTAAACAATAATATAAAAGACTAAAGAGGAAATTTTAAGGTTAATAATAGCTTGATAATAAGGGGGATTCACTGTAGATATTATGGGGCTAATCCTGAATTTATACTATGTGAAATTCCCATTCAAAAATGACCAATATTGACTGAGAAACCACCCAAAAACTCAAAAAAGAGTGTGAGATGTGGGGTAACTACATGCAGTCCTTGGCAGGCGCTTGCATGGGTAAATCCTTGACTAAAATTAGGCCAATTTAAGCGTGGTAGTGAAATAAGGTGCCAAGAGTGAGGTTATTAATGAAATTAGTGCATATAAAGAGGGTCAATGCATTATTAATTAAGCTAGGACACTAAATAAGTGCCTGTTGCCTATTTTAGTGTGGTTCCCCACAGTGGGCGTAGAATGTGGGGTAATTATAGTGTGAAAAAGCTAACTTTGCTAAAAATGAAGCTGTTCACATGGGAAAAATGCAAGCAGTATGTAGCCAGTACACAGAAGCCATTTCTGGCACAAAAAACACCAAATTTGAAAAGTGTTATTTTTATGCATTTAAGTAGCCAAATCAATAGTCTTAAATGAGACAAATTGAAATTTCAAAGCAAATTTTTAATATTCTTAAATTTATAGCGCACATAATCAACTTTTAAGTGAAATAAAGCACAATTCTTATTTTTTGCATAAAACAATGAAAATAACAGCTTTAAGTATACTTAAAAATTATGTAGCCTTATAATTAAGGTTCTTAAGGTTACCCTAACATATTCCAACTTAATATTAAGTACATAAGACTTATAAAAGGTTGATATATGCGTGTATATAAGGTGTTATAATGGCATTTTTTGTGTATTATCATAATTTTACTTATGTATACTGTTTGTGTACTCTCATTTATTGTTCCCATGTATAATTCATGTTTTTAACATAACTTATAAGTACTTTTTACTCAGTCCTGGGGATATACAGGCTGACACTAACCCTACCAAAAAGAGTGTTTTCACTGGTTGCATTTCCAGGTTCCTTTGGCCTTAAATAAATTTGTCTTTGAAAATCTTCACATGACTGAAACCACTGTTTAATAGTAATCTTCATACAAGGCCACAAAAATCTATCAGCAATTTGTCTAAAAGTTTCACCAAAACGTCTATGCCTAATTTCTTCATGCAGTGATTTCATAACCAACTCTTTCCCTTTCTTTTGAGTAATAACATCCTGAGGATTTTAAAACCTCCTTTTCATTAATCTTCTACCTGATAGATAAAATAAAAGTGAATTCCTTTTGATAGCCACCCATTAATCATTATCAAAATTACCTGGCTTTTCAAAGGTTAATAAATATATAACCATCTTTAAATAAAATCCAGTTTGACCCCAGACTTCATGTTGAAAATCTAATAATACTCTTTTGATGGGAACTTCCCTATCACCTATATTACTTGCACGTTAATGAGCCAACAACTTTAAACTTTGAATTTTTATACTTATCATAATAGATTATGAGTTTTACAACCTTATTTTACCTAGAGTTTCTTCTATCATTTTAACATGTCTTTCAGCATCAACCACTTCTTCATCCAACCTCCTTTTAAACACATTTTCATATTCTCCTAGCCTATCTTTAACCAAAGTACCTAATAATCCAAAATATACACCATTCACCAATTTGCTACTATCCCATACAATTTCACCATCCTCATCATAATATATCACATCTTTTCAAACCTCTTTTTATCAAATTTATCTAAACCTTTGTCAAACTCCCAAAGCAAAAAATTTTCCACATTTATAAAACTAGCCAGTTTATCCTCATGGAGGAGGTTGTCATTTTCATTATATATCCATATAGAGCCAACCAGTTTAACCTCATAGGGGAGGTAAGGGAAATTTTCAGCGCATTTTCTTCTGGCCTTGATAAAAGGTATATCTTCATCAAATTCTTCTGAGTAAGAATCCTCTTCAATAGATGGTATTCTTGATAATCAGTCAGACATAATAATTTTTTTGCCATTATTATGAGCTAAATCAAAAAAAAATTGTGAATAAAAGCTACCCATCAGGTCATGGGTGCATTTGGTAAACTTGGGGAATTAATCATTTGAATCAAAGATTTTGCATCCTTATGAATTTCAAAGTTTTGTCCCCATAAAACATTTTACAATTTTTTCAGAATTTTTTCCACTCCACAGAGCTCTAATATTGGTTGAGAATATCTTTATTCTACCTCAGTTAAAATCACAGATTTATACCTGACTGGTCTAATACAACCAGATTCACCACCCAATATGGGGGGTGGACTTGCCAGAAAGTCCACAACCTTGAAGCTGAACTCATATCCAGTTAAGCATACATTAAGAAAGTGATGTAACCATTATGAAGAAACAGTAAAATTACTTTGAACACACCTTGAAGGAAATTTGAACATTTATTGGAACACCAGTGATTATTATAAAAATAATATTGTGGCTTTGTTACAGGAGTTTTTTCAGGAATATTCAGATAAGTGAAACCCACTACCAAAATGATTGGGTACATTCATAAAATTGAAAATAATCATCTATTTTCTTCATTGTTTAAAAATAATAAAATTCTTATATAAATTGAAATAAAAGTTCATTTTAAATGTGTTTATAGGATTTTTTTACCTATAAATCAATAGAGAAATAATCCAATACTATAAAAATTTATTCAAGAAAAATTTTTTATTAAACTTTTAATTTAATAAAATGCTTATTGATAAAGGTTTCTAGAACTATATATTTCTTCTCATTGTATGAATATATACTTTTGTATATTTTTAAAGCTTTAAAAGATTTGTGGAGGTTACATCACTCTCAAAACTGAAGTTAAAAAAATTTAGGCAACTGCATAATTTAAAAAATAAATGTTTATTCCATAAATTTAGAAGTAAAAACAATATATGGGTTCTATTTTTTCAAAAAACTAATTTACTTTTATCTTCATTATAGCAAGAAAAATAAGGGTTAAATTTTTATGAGAATAAAACATATAGCTAAAATGTGGTGCACAACATTTGTAAGTTTAATTTGGTTTTCATTATGTTTAAATTTCAATGCCCTATAATTATTATATATTTATATTGTTTACATTTTTTCAGAATTCTTCTTTCTACTAATCTCATCCCCTCTCTTGTGCTTCCAATTCTCTTCCACTCTCAAATTTTCTCTCATTTTTAATTGTAGTGCTACTCACCCCTTTAATCTCACCCCACCACCCCTTTTTCCCTCTTCTCCAACCCTCTCCCTTGCACCTCACCTCACCTGTCAGCCAGGCTGTTCCAGGAGCCTAGTAAATATACATAAAAATTTATTGAAATGAAAAGAGGACATAATAATTTCAACTTATGTATTTAAGTTAAATTTATATTAAATAATATAATATATAAATATTTTATTTTATAAGTAAAATAAATTTTATATTAATTTTATTATCATATAAATTAAGTATACATCAATTTAATTATCATATTCCATATAAAGGAACACACTTTTATGTATTTAATAAATAAATAATTAATTACATTTTTATAATATAATTACATCCTTTTAATTATCTTATATTGTAATTAAATTAATCATTAAATTTAAATATGTAACTAAACCTTTTCATATAAACTATTATCCATAATTAGTGGCGCTTTTTTGACCCTTAATTGTGTCAATGAAATATTAAATAAATGAAAAAACTTATTTAATAAAATAGTATTCAAACTCTCAATTTAAACTAATTATTTGTTTCAGTTAAACTAGTTATTTAATTACATAGTTAAAACAATTAATTAATTTTTGCTTTACACTGAATTAAATTTGATTACATACTTTGTTGAATCAAAACATTTTATTTGTTTCACTTAAAAACTCTGAAAACACATTGTAATACCTGTTTTGAATTATTCTTTCCCATAGTTCTTATGTCACAGGGTTTTTTAGTTACAAATTATATTAATTAAATGATTTGGGGATTTATGGTGGGAAAATTATTTTCTTAATTGGGAATTAATTATTTGTTTCATATTTTTCTCTCAATTACTATTTTACAATTCTTTTCTTTTATCTTCTTGTTTTATCTCATTACTATTTTGTATATACTCATTTGTAGCGCTTCAGAGGCCCCATTGCCTATATAAAGGCCTTTGGTAAACCCCTTTTGCTGCATCACTTACTTACTCATCTTATTGTTAAATAATACATTATATTTTATTATTTGTAGTGGCGCTTTAGTTCCCTTAAATATTAAATAAAATTTAAAAGGTTGCTTTAAGAATATTAAATTAATTGTAGTTGATAATTGAGCAGAGAGAAAGATAAAAGACTTACTAGTATAACCTGATCACCCCTTGTCATATTTTTGTCTATTATTCCCATTACTTTATTGTCCAGTTCTTTCTTTTCCTCTATCTTCTTCTTTCCCTTATTCTTCTCCTTGTCCTCCTTTTTCTTCCTTTCCTTTTCACCTTCTTCTAGATGAGCCGACCAACATCACCTAACTTATTTTCTCCACTTTTCTCCACTTTTAATCCCTTCTTCACCCTTCTGCACTTCTTAATACTCCTAATCACATTATTTTCTTTCCTTCACAACCCCTTTTCATCTTTAGAGACAAAAAAGGTTGAAATGGGAAGCAAAAGGGGTGGGGTGAATAGAAAAAAGGTTGAGATGATGTGAAAGGGAAATGGTTGGGGTTGGGAGCAAGAATAGTGGGGTTGGAAGCAAAAGGGTTGAGGTATTTTCAAAAGAGTGTGTTGGGGTGAAGGGGGCAAGAAATTATGAGAATTGAGGTTTGAGGAAAAAGAGGTGGGGTAGAGTGGGGAAAAGTTGAAAAGGGGTAAGGATGGATGAATAGCAAAGCGAGAGTGGTAAGATGAGGTGAAAAGTAAAATTGGAGTGGAGGGGAAAGGCCGGGAGTACTGAAACTTACTCTGGGAAATCGGGAGAGTTTAGTTAGTGTGTTTGGATGGTTATCTGAACAAGAGATGTGGGAAGAAAATAGGAAGGGATGGAAAGGAATAAGCCCAGATGTGGAGAGGTGAAAAGAATGTAAAATGAGGCAGAAAAAAACTGGAGGTGAACTCTATCTTTTCCCAAAAAATAGAGTTCACCCTTTTGGTTTGCAGTACTTATTTTTCACTTTCAAAAAAAATGGGTAGCTCTGGTGTATTTCTATTTGTACCCCTAAATCCAAACAAGATAAATCTTTGTTTGTTGTTTTTAATAAAAACTGAAATTTGTGACAGAAAATGCACTAGTATGTAAAAGTTAGCCATGTAAATAGAATTTTAATTTTTTACAAATTATTTTACAGAATGTTTCTGAAAAATATAGATAAGACATAAAACCAATAAAATATGTATATTTTTGAAAGAAGTTAAAAAATCGAAAAAAAACTATAACCACACGATATGGGGATGGACTTGCTAGCAAGTCCACAAACTTGGACCCAAACTCACAACAGATTGAACACACATTGAGCTATTGATAAAGGAACCATACAATCAGGAATGAACACCACTCAGCAGAACAGTTTTAGGTGGGTATTCAAGTAGAGTTCTGTTTGGCTTCAGTATGAGTTCAGTCTGAGTTCCATCTCAATTCAGGTTGAGGAATTGCTAGCAAGTCCACCCCCTATATTGCATAGTGTATATTAAGATTTTAAACTGATTTTCTTTTTTTATTTCATGAGATGAATGTCTTTATATTTTAATTTAGCTCTAAATTTGTTTAGTGAGATGTACAACTGCTTCAAATTAAGTCATAGAATTTAAATAAAGGTTTAAAATTTGATATATTTAAAAAAATTTCTAGATTTCATTCTTCATGGTTAATATACATACCAGAATAATTACCTTCAAAAGCTAAAGAATTAGTAAAATGTAATATTTCAAGTTCCTCAGTATTAGTACTATAATCTACTAAGTAACACAACAATTTCCTTGAGTACGTTTTTTACTATAATTTTTTCATTGCAATGACTATATTTATTTTCAAAAAATAAAATATCTTAGTTAATGTAGAAAATAGATTTAACTCCCAATATAATCCAGTTTTCAACAATGGTTCAAGCTAAGTTAAACAGAGAAAATTTATCACTTTTCAAAAAATTTCTTGAACACCTCTAAATGTAAGCATAAGTATATTTATTTATCACAAATATATATATTTAATACTTTGAATTTGTGAAACTAAATTAAAATGATGAATCATTTTGAGAAAATACTTTATTAATATAAGTTGTAAGTATATTTTATATTATAATGATGTGATTTATTTTCTATATGATAGATTAAGAAACTTACTAAAAATTTATTTTATATAACTATAATATATAAAAAAGGTTTCAGATTTTCTGTTTAAATTCTAAATAATTGAAAATAAAAAAAATTGTTTTATGTAAAAATTATATAGATACCTCAGTACATAACTATCAATTTTTTGGATGTATATGTGTAAATTAAAGTGAAGCGTATAGGATAAACTTGGTAGTTTCTTAAAAAATCAAAAAAATCATTTTCATCAATATATATTTTAACTAAAATTCAAATTTTAAGCTTACTTTTCTTGTTTAAATCTGTACTGAAGTGTTGAAATATTCTCTATTGAAATTAATTTTTATAAAAATATACTTAATCTGCTATTGCTCTTTGATCAGACTAATTATAAGAAAGTTTATAAAGTCTTGTGTTTAAATAAAATATGAAATAGATTTTATTTCATAGACTTAGAAACTGCTTAGCAAAATAATAATATTATTACCTATCAGTTTAATTATCATATTTCTAGTAAATCATTGATAAGTCCTTGTCCCATATATATTATTTAATAATTATGTGCAAAATTTCAGATGTGAATTACTCCTGTCCAAACTTTTGTTCTAAAAATGGAAGAAGTGATCCTGAACTGTTTTGCTAAATTTTTTCCTCAAAACCATTAAATTGAAATACTTTATATATTCATTTAAAATTTGTATTAACATTTATTTTAATCATAATATAAAACTTTTACACTGCCTTTTTTATATGGGTATAAATAAAAATATTTATTGTGTATTTTTTACTAAATAGGTATCAAATAGTATTTTTTCAGTGAGAAATTAATATAATGATAAAAAAATACCACTTCTATCTATTAAATTCAGCTCTTGAACAACTTGCAGTGAAAAAGTTCAACCTGAAGAAAAAAATTTACATGAAAGAAATTTTTAAAACAAATGGTTCTTATTACAAGGTGAACACTGGGATTGTCCCACAATATAGCATTGAAGAACAATTTAGTGTTAAAATTAAATTTTTAATAAATTTAAACTGTTTTTATTTGTTCTATCTTAAAATTTATCATGTAGGTTAAATTTTGGTTTTTCATATAGAAACTTCACTGAGTAGTGATTAATTTTTCAATTAATGAGATTACCCTACCAAATCACAATATTCTCATGAAATTCTGATGAACTAAATCATGAAAAGATTCAAAAAATCTTATATTTATTGCTTTTACTAAATGTATATTAAAAAACTGTTTTTTTAGATGAGGAATAAGTATAACTAATAAAAGAGCAAAAATTAATTTCCTTTTAATTTTTATCATCTTCTAAAATTTAGAAATCTTCAAAAATGGATTAATATATACTATTATATGAATTATACTTCTTTAAGACATATAATCAAATAATTTTATAAATATTAGTTATTACCATAAAGAAGCTGTCAGAGTACTTAATTGAGTAATAAATTTGGAAAAAACATTGCCTTCAGCCAGGCTATCTCAGGAGCCCAGTAAATTGTTATAATAATTCATTGGGATCATTTAAGGGAATAACATTATGTATTTTATGTAGTTACAATAAAATATTTTATTGAAAAATAAAATTATATAAATATTTTATGAATAAGTAAAGTAATTATTATATTTATTTTTATTATTAAGTAAATTTTTTATTACATAAAAAATATTATATTCCATAAAATCATGGCACATTTTTATGTTTTTAATATTTCTAACAATTAATAAATTAATTATTATATTATAATTTTAATAATAAATTTAACTTAAAATTTAATTACAATTTAATTAATAAAATTTATATACTAAATACAATTCATCATATATTATTATCCATAAGTATTGGGCTTTTTTTTGACCCTTAATTGTGTCAATAAAATTACTAAATAACTCAAAACAATTATTTAATATAATAATATTTAAATTCTCACTTTAAATTAGTAATATGATTAAATTAATAATTTGCTTCAATTAAATCAGTTATTAAATTACTAAGATGGTTAAAAAAACTAATTAATTTCTCTTTATAACTGATTAAAATTAATTACATAAATTTTGATGTGAAAATAACTTTATATGTTTTAATTAAACCTTTACATCTTATTATAATACTTTTTTAGGATATTTTTTTTCACAGCTCTTATGGTCTTATACTCATTTAGTTACTCATATTATTAGTTACTTGTTTTTGGGATTTTATGGTGGGAAAACTATTTACTTATTCATAAGTTTAATTTGTTGTTTCAATTTTTCTCTTAAACTGTATAATTAACTTCTTTTAATTTTTTTTTGTTTCACACTACAACTATTTTTGTATATACAATTGGAGTGCTTCAGAGGTTCCCTTGCCTATATAAAGGCCTTGAAATTACCCTTTGGCATCCATCACTTACAATACTTTTAATAATTTAAATACTTTATTATTATTTTTAACTCTACAAGCTTTATAAAATATTATATAAATAACTAGAGGTTTATTTAAGTCTGTTAGTAATTATATTTGATATTTAAGAAGAAATAAAGCCGCTTACTTGATCATTAGTCCCAAATTAAACCAGTCTTCTTGTCGTGTCAGTTCTCACAAAAGTGTCATTGTAATTCTCTTTTAAATAATATTTTTATTATATTTCCACCTTTACTTTATTTTACACCCTTAGTACTTTTCTTCTTTTTCCTAATCACTTTCTTTCTCCTTTTTTTCTTCTTCAAGATGACCCACCGGTAATTGAGGACCTTTCTAAATTACGACAACACCTTTTCAACAAATGACTCAATGTACGGACCACCTAGCGCAAAAAAGAAAATTTTTGCCACAACCGTGTTTCCAACTTGGGCTCAATCTTATAGGTTTATAATATAATAAATTGTATATAATTTAAGGTGATTTCTCAATGACTGTAGTAAGTAAGCCTTTGCACATATCAACTATATTATTAAATTTCTATTGGAATAAAAGTGCCTTGGCTATTTTTCTGAGTCACTGAGTGTAAGTAATCAAATTTTTTAATTTGTTTAATTTTTACTAGCTGACCATAATAGAGTTTTTACTCTTAGTCCTAAAGGATCATTATAATTTTTTTAAAATAATTATTAAATTAATTTTTTATTAAAAATTTTTTAATTTATTGGTTGACCATAATAGTACTCAGTTCTTAGTCCCAATATTACCAATATATATTTTTTTTGGTATTAATTATTTATTGGTTGACCTATTAAACCTTTTTGGTTGGTCCCAAAATAATTATTGTTTATTTCTTAATAATTTAATTGTAATTACATATTTTGAATTACATTTTTATTGTTAATAAATTGATAATTTAATCATTAAATCCATTTGGGTTTTTTTCACAGGTTTTATATCCAGTAGTTTGGCAAACAGCATGGATAAACTTCATGTTGATGAAATTGATGTGTATGTTTATAATGAATCTGTATGTTGTTCAAAATTAACTTACAAGGTTTCTTCAGCTGACAAAAAACCTTCATATTATTCAGGACATGTAAATGTCAGGAGAAGTGGCAAACCCCCCTCACCAAACTACTCTGAAAGAAGTAAAGCCACAGATTGATCAGGAAAATCCTCTAAAGGCTATAAAAATAACAAAGATCCCTCTGAAGCAGCAAATAAAAAATCTGTCCAGCCATATAAAAGAACTGAAGGCAGAAAGCATGAAGTAAAAGGCAACAGTAGACACACTCTGGCAACAGATGCAGGAGCTCTTAAATCACAAGCAGGTTCAACCTCCTCCTTTCCAAGCCTCTCAGCCTCAGCCTCAAACTCAGCCCCATCAGGCACCCAGCTCTTTCAATCAAATTCAAAACACTCTACAAGTGGAACATTGGAAATGGGACTACCTTATGAGCCATTACCAATGGAATGTACATCAGCCAACAGCTCAACATTCTGGCCCATCCTTATCAGAGAGGCAGAAGAAAGAAGGCACAGGGGAAATTTACTCCCTTGCCATGGTGAGTGAGTTGTTTGATAAACATGTTGGTATGTATAATAATAAATTTTCCTCCGCAGGTAATCTTGTTGATAATGGTGAAAGAAGTGTTAAACCTACTAAGAGAAAACTTCCCTTAATGAGAAGCCAAAATGATGTAATTAGTGAATTGTCATTTAATGAGCCTTTACATTTAAATTCTACTTCTTTAATTAATCCTTCTCTTGCAATTAAAAATGATTCTGTTTCCCCTGAAGTCTATACCTTGCTTGAGAAAACATCTGAGGATATATTGAAAGATACCCTTGATTTTAATGTTGTAAAAGAAAAAATTTTGAAAGATGCATTAGTTCATGAAAGTGAAAGATTAAATAATTAGCACTTATATTTTAAGTTTAGTTCTTCTGTACAAGATACAGCTTATTTTAAAATCAAAGAAAGTTTTAATATTTTTCTTAGCCAACAATAACAAATAAGAAGTGATCATAGAGCTATCTTAGATAAAAAAATTCATCTGCATAAAACTTTGGGCGAGTTAAAGCCCCTTATTGAAGAGAATTATTCATTGAGAAGTGAAATTAAGTCTCTACACAATGTGTTTAAAAAGCTGAAAAATGATTTCCAAGCTCTGAGTAACAAATACACAGTCTTTGAGGACAGAAATGTTTTATCCCTAGCAAAAATAAATGATCAGATGTCTGAAATTTCAAGGATAAAAAATTATTTTTCTGCCTTACAGGAAATATTCTCAGCCTTAGCTGTAAATCATTATGGTGTAGATAAAAATTCTGCCCATACGCTGCATAAAAATAAAGAAAGGGGCCTGAGCAAAGCAGCTCTTTTCTTCTCCATATTTCAGCCATTAAACAAACTGACAATGAGTCTGTGAAATTTTTTGCTACTAGCAAAAAATATTTTAATGGTCATGAACCAGCTGTTTCTGTAAATAATGAAATTTCTGAACACCTGGCCAAACTTCAAGAATTATGAATGTTAAATAATTCAAATCAAAAGATGGACCATCCCAGTAGCCAGAAAAATTGGCCCAAACTGGATCAATATCCTACTTTTGATGGTGACTCTTCATCTGACTGGCAACACTTTGTTCAGAGAATTGATAATCTAAAAAACTTGTATAAATTACCTGATGAAGAAATAGTCTCTAAATTAATTTCTTTCTTTCCAATGTAGCTTTAATGTGGTATCAATCTGTCTTACTGGACAATCAACATTATACTTGGAAAGAGTGGAAAACATTGATTGAAATCAATTTGGTGGTTCTAAATTCAGACTTTCCCAGAAGAGATTATATGATAATGTTAAATATGTTTCCTCCTCCCCTGAAAAACCTATTGTTTTCCTTATGAAAATTACAAAAATTCTTAGAGCCATGGATCCTAAAATGGATTATGGTGTTTGGAGAGATAGAATTCTCTGAGAGATTTAATTGTGGAAAGAACTGAGCATTTGAGAGAGAATTCTTCATTTATTAATATCTGTAATGAAGTCCTACTAAATCATAGATATGAACCAAGGAGTTATCCTGTTAAGTCTTATCATGACCAACAAAAGCCTTTCACAAAACTTCCAGACAAACCTGGTAGACCTTCTGCCCAAGTTTCACCAAAGAAATATGCAACAAACACTTGTTATGAATGTAACAAAGCATGGAAGAAATGACATATTTGTGACAGGAAAGTTCATCTTGTTGAACTAACTGAGGAATCTGAAAATACTCAAGCTGATATTCATGACTCCTCAAGTGACTGTAATAGCAATATCTCTTATGACCATGATTTTTCTCAAGAAGTTCTAGTTTTAGAAAAGGATATCCAATATTTAGATAATTGGTCTGAAAAGTGTGATATTGACTTATCTTCTGTAGAAAATGCTGAAGTAATTAGAGATATTACTGACAGTTCCATTTTAATATCACCTTTGAGAGCACCAGTTATCATAAATGGTAAAAATTTTGAGGTTAATCTTTACTCTGGTGCTGGAGGAAGTGTAGTGTCTAAGAAATCACTAGCTTCTGTCGATAAAGATTATCAATGTGAATTGTTACTTATAACATCTGAAAAATAGAAAGGTAATGGTTCTGTTTTATATCCCATTGGAAAATACAAGACCACTGTGTTATTTAAATATAATGGTTGTTTTGTCAGAGCTATTTGTGAATTTCTTGTGATGAAAAATGATAATTTGAGTAATTGGTTTATCATGTTAAGTGACATTTTAACCATGTTTGGCACTAAATTGGAGCCTGAAACCAATTATTTTACCTTGAGCATAAATGGGAAAAGAAATTTAAAATTTCTTCCTCCAAAAAGCATTCTGCACCTTTATTAAAATCTTTTTATTCTTTCATCCAATGTAAAAGTCATAGCCCTACCACCTATCAAATTGAAAAGAAAGGATGTGACTTATATATGAAATGAGGATACTCAAAAAGCTTTTGATACATTAAAGAAATGTTTAATGTCTGCTCCAATCCTTGCCCTTCCGGATTTCAATAAACTCTTTGTTCTCTATACATATCCAAGTTTTATTGGACTTGGTGCTGCTCTACACCAGAAAAAAATTATTAATGAAAAAATTTCAGAAGTAGTAATTTGTAATATTTCAAGAACCTTGAGAAAAAGTAAATTGAAGTATGGTGCCACTCAATTGGAGTGCTTAGCAGTTGTATGGGCCTTAGAATAGCTTAATTATTATCTAGATGATCAAAAGTTTGAATTAGTTACTTATTGCAGTGCTGCGAAATCCCTCTTGAACTTGAAAACACCAAATAAACATATGTTTAGTTGGCAACTTTCTGTTCAAGAATACAAATGGAGAATGACTATTATTCACAGGGCTGGAAATGTTCATTCAAATGTTGATATTCTATCCAGATTACCTCTTCCAAAATGATGTATCCAATCCAGCCTATGTACCTGAAGATGATACAGTACATATACATGGTATATATATTGCTGATATGGAAGAGGAACTATTTCAATTAATTCTGGATTCATATAATAAAGAGTCTGATTTAAAAAATGTAGTTACAATCTTGAATGATTGAAAGAATGCTTCTATTCAAGCATTGATAAAAACTCTTCCTCCAAAGTACCAAAATGCTTTGAATAAGGGAAAGTTTTCCATTGAAGATGGTTATATTTATTACAGGAGAGAACTTACAAATTTCATTGTTATTACTCCTTCCATGAAAGAAACCATCTTAAAAAATTGTCATTATGTCATATTAGCAGGACATTATGATATTGAAAAAACCATTATCAGAATTAAAAACACTGCTTGGTGGGCTAATATGTCTGAAGAAACTAAATTATATGTTGAATCTTGTGATTTTTGTCTCAAATCAAAAAAATTGACAGGTAAGAGAGTAAGTTTGTCACAACATATTGAAGCACCTGATGCTCCTTGGAAAATCATTAACATGGATTTTGTCACTGGTCTTCCTGTAGCAGTTAAAGACAGTTATAACTCTTGTTGGGTAATAGAGGATAGATTCACCAAAATGTGAAAGTTTATTCCCACCCACAAAGATGTATCCACAAAAGAATTAGCTTTCTTATGGTGGACATACATGTTAAATATTTTTGTATTTCGAAAAGCCATTATCTCTGAGAGAGACCCAAAATTTACATCTGAATTTTGGATATCTTTGATGGATATTTGTGGCTGAGAGTTAAAATTATCTACAGCTCACCAACCTCAAACTGATAGTCTAGCTGAAAGAATGATTCAAACTCTGGAAGATATGATTACAAGGTATTGTGCCTTTGGATTGGAATATAAAGACAATGACAGATTTACTCATGACTGGCTCACTCTATTTCCTGGACTTGAATTTGCATATAATAGCACTTTTCATTCTGTCACTGATAAAAATTAGTCTTTTGAGCTTTGGTTAGGTTATGTCACAAACACTCCTGCTCAAATTCTCAATAATACATTACATAAGTTGGAACTACACCCTGCTGTAAAATCTTTTATGAAAATGCAACAGCTATACAGAAAACATGCTCAAAGCTGTATTGATAAAGCATTTGTGAATGAAAAGAAGAAATGGGATAAATCACATAAAGAATACACATTTAACAAGGGTGATGAAGTGTTGATATCTACTGTCCATTTCAATTTACAAGTCAATAAAAAATTAAAAGATCCTTTTGTGGGACCATTTGTTTTAAAAGAATGGTTGGAGATAATGCAGTAGAAGTTGTATTATATTCTCCATATGATAGGAAAAATCTTATTTTCCGTATTTACTTGCTTAAACCTTATACTTCCAACAGTGACTTATTTACCCAAAGAAAAGGAAGACCTAAGAAAAAACCCCAAAAAGTCACAGAAACTGCAGAAATTGATAAAATTCTCAATGATAGAATTATCACTTCTGAAAGAGGTATTGAATATTTTTTGAGATATAAAAACAAATCATCTGAACAGGATGCATGTATACCTGTAAAAGAAATTTCTAATCTTCCTACTCTATTGAAAAAGTATAAAAAGAAAAAATCTTGGAATTTTTTTATTGTTTTTTTATAGTGAGGGAGTGTCAGCCAGGCTATCTCAGGAGCCTAGTAAATTGTTATAATAATTCATTGGGATCATTAAATGGAATAACATTATGTGTTTTATGTAGTTACAATAAAATATTTTATTGAATAATAAAATTATATAAATATTTTATGAATAAGTAAAGTAATTATTATATTTATTTTTATTATTAAGTAAATTTTTTATTACATAAAAAATATTATATTCCATAAAATCATGGCACATTTTTATGTATTTAATATTTCTAAAAGTTAATAAATTAATTATTATATTATAAGTTTAATAATAAATTTAACTTATAATGTAATTACAATATAATAAATAAAATTTATATACTTAATACAATTTATCATATATTATTATCTATAAGTATTGGGTGCTTTTTTGACCCTTAAATGTGTCAATAAAATTACTAAATAACTCAAAAAAATTATTTAATATAATTATATTTAAATTATCACTTTAAATTAGTAATATGATTAAATTAATTGTTTGTTTCAATTAAATCGGTTATTAAATTACTAATATGGTTAAAAAAATTAATTAATTTCTCTTTATTACTGATTAAAATTAATTACATAAATTTTGATGTGAAAATAAATTTATATGTTTTAATTAAACCCTTTACATCTTATTATAATACTTTTTTAGGACATTTTTTCTCACAGTTCTCAAGGTCTTATACTCATTTAGTTACCCATACTATTAGTTACTTGTTTTGGGATTTTATGGTGGGAAAATTATTTACATATTCACGGTGTGGTCTTCAAACATTGGTGGAGCCCTTTTTTGGTCTATTTGGTCTTGTTTTGAAATGTCTTAAATGGCATTGTTTAATAATTAGGTGTTTTTCTGGATTTATTCAGCAAATATTGGGACTTCAGCGATGTGGATACTACCATTGTATAGCCCCAGAATTTTTCTATATTTTATGTATTGCTGACATTTTTCAGATTTTAAGTATTTAAGGGATTATTTCTCATTTTTCATTTAAAAACATAGCTGTTTAATTTGGTTTTTTGTGTTTTACAGGCTAACCTTAAGTCTTAACGTTAAGTTCTTAGTACCATTAGAATGAGCTAATTTTTCTCTACATTTTATGTCCCAATGTTGTTATAGCCTAAATATGTGTTTTAAAGGTTTTAGTAGTTGTAGTAAATTTTTCTAAGTATTTTGAGTATTTTCTGGCCTCAGAATGGTCCGGCCACCTCAGGCAGGCCTTCCGACGTCAGGCAAACCACCCGCCTTGGTGCTAGAAGTCTAGGAAGCATTTCTAGAGGAGTTTTATGTGATTTGGCGCTCAAGAACGCCAAATTTGTTGGTGTGCATAAGCTTTTAGATAGTGGTCTGTGTGTACATAGTGAATAAGACAGTTTAGGGCAACTTTTATTATCATACAACCATCCAGAGGTGATATCCTTGTTCCTCACTCAGTTTTGACTGTTTTCTGGCCACAATTGGCTGTGTTTGTTGCAAGGTGAGTTCTTCATTTAACTTAACTTGGCAACTGGTTTCTCTGGTATAGTCTTGCAAGCTATATCAAGTAGTATTGCTGTCTCTGGTGTGGATTTGCAACCTACATCAAGTATCATTGCTTTCTCTGGTGTGGACATTTGTTGGTGGGTTGTCTAGAAGGAGGAGAAGAAAGGAGAAGGAAATAAAAGGAACTAGGGGAAAGGTAAAGATATAGAGAATTTATAAAAATTTAGATTTAAAAGTGTAAGAAAGCTAGAGTGAAAAATAAAGAAATGCAGCGACAAATTTTTGAGGAGTGACACAATGGGAGGTTCAATTTATAATACTTAAATTTTTTAAGTTATATATCAGTGTGTGGTTCACAATTATTATTATTAACAGACTTAGAGCAACCTTTATTTATTTATATAAAATTTAAATTAGATTTGTAATACTAATAAAAATAGTAATAAATGTATTATATTAAAAATATGTTCAGTTTTGAATGTATAATAAGTGGTGAGGCTACAGGGGGTTACCCAAGGCCTTTATATAGGCAAGGGGCCCTCTGAAGCGTCATAATAAGGTATATACAGAGAATAATAAAAATATAATAACAAATAACTTATTTTGAGTAAGTGTAAGGGGAAATATGACACCATTAACTAAAACACGTGAGTTAGAGCCTGAATATCCACCAATTTTAAACCAAACAGTTACCATAAAATTAGTGAGTAATTAAATAAGTTTGAGACACATAAAAATAATTAAATTAAATTAAAACATGTCTGATAATCTTTTAAATAATAACCAATTTAACTGAAACATGAAAAATAACTTATTTTAACACCTGAAAAATAATTTAATTAATTAATTTAGTATAAAACATGAATAATGACTTGATCAGCAGCTACCCTCTTTTTTAAAACAACTCGATTAAACTCTTTTAAAACATATGAGCCCCCAGATCCTGTTCTATAACTCTGTATGGTCCATTCCACATATCTGCAAACATTCTTCCCCACTGACACCATGCAATATCTGGGGGTGACTTGCTAGCGATTCCTCAGCTTGAACTTAGATGGAACACAGATGGAACTCAGACTGAACTTATAATGAACTGATACTGAAATTTACTTTGAACTCATATTGAGCTCTTAACCAAGGAGGAATAATACTGTGCTGAAATAATATTGAGAGTTTAATGAAAAATTAATAGAAATACAAAGTTGGGGACCTTAAGAATCTGATAAATACACAGTATTTTTGAATAAAACACAATTTAATGCTAATTTTGTATCTCACTTTATCAGTAAAAAGGCTGAAAAACATAGTGCTTATTTCAAAATTATTACTTCTAAGCTTTCTAATGAGTTAATTAATTTTTTGAGAAAAAATATAAAATTATATATGTGGCTCTCTTTGTTGAAAACTCTTCTTAACCTATAATTTAAAGCTTTGATTTTTAATATTTACCCATATGACCTGCTTTTTAATTTTATGTATTTTTATATTTTTTGTTCATTTAATATAATTATTTTCAATTCTGTTGAGTTATCCTAAAAATATTGAACCATAAAATATCTTCTATTTTTAATTCTAGAATACAGTTAAATCACATATAACTAAACAAAAAAATTATCAATGTGTTTTCTCAATATCTCACTAAATGTAGAACTCTAATATATTCCTTATACTCAACACTGTTATTTGAGAAATTATTTTATTATATGTGTATAAAAAAGTATATCTCTTATAGCAGTAGATTTAATCCAGATTTTGAAGTTTTTAAATGCAAGCCAATGATTAAAATCAAAAGGAATTTCATTTTTGAACTTTTATTTGTTTTTTTTATTCCTCAAATACTAAGTAGCTTTGTAATCAGAATTTAGTTAACATAATAAATATATGAGATCACAGAACTTTTCATGATTTAGTTTATTAAAATTCTATGAAAATATTGTCAGTTGGTGAGTTTTCTCATGAGTTAAAATAATTAATCACTACTAAATGAATTTTCCATATGACAAACTGAAATTCAAACTTGAAGTAAAATTTTAAAGATAAAACACAACAAAAAAGCATAAAATTCTTTAAATTTAATATTAATGCTTAAGTGTTCTTCCATGCTATATGGTGGAATAATTGCTATGTCAACCTGGGAATAAGAAACATATATTTTCAAAAGTGTTCTCATGTCAAAAAATGTGGTTCAGGTCAAATTTCAGAGTAAAATATTGTGCAAGAATTCAACTTAATAGGTAGAAGTGGTAATTTTTCATCGTTATATTAGTTGCTCATTGAATAACTACCATATGATAAATATTTTGTAAAAAAGACACAATAGGTATGTTGATTTATACTCAAATAAAAAATCTAGTTTAAAAGGGAGTTATTTTTTAATTTAAAAAAATGATGCACATTTTAAATGAATAGACAGAATATTTCAATTCTATGTTGTTAATGAACAAATTAAGTAAAAATTTCCAGGTTTGCTTTTTTAGTCTTTGGAAAAATGTTTTTGACAAGACTAATTCATAACTGAACATTTACACATACTTCTTAAATAGAATATATGAGTTAAAAATTTATCAATCATTTATTAGAAAAATGATATTCACACTGATAGGTAAAAACTATATTATTCTTTTATTAAATTTCGAATTCTTTAAAGTAAAATCCATTTCATATTATATGTAAACAGAATATTTTATATATCTTCTTTTAATTAGCCTCATAAATAGGAAATACTAGAATGAATATATTTTAAAAAAAATGAATTTGGATAGAGAATATTTCAACTCATTAGTACACATTTAAAGCAGAAACTTAAGGTTAAACTTTGAGTTTTTACAATAATATATAATTATTTGAAATATATTTATTTAATTTTTTAAAAAGATACCATTATTATCCTATGAAATTTTCCTTTAATTTACATGTGAAAATCAAGAAAAAAAATTGAGGCTTTGAAGGATCTATATAATTTGTACTTAAAATGAAAAAATTGTTTTTTTGAGTTAGTATGAATCTAAAAATAAGATCTGATACTTTTTTAATATATTATAGTTGTATTAAAATAATTTTTAGTTATCTTATTAATCTTTAATGAAGAAAAAAGAATAATTTCTTCATATTAGAAAATCAACATACAAATATTTTTAATAAAAAATTTCTCCAAAATGATTCATCATTTGTATTTGTTTCCAGAAATTTAAAGTATTTAATATAAATCATTTGGATATAAAAATTGACTTATGTTTACATTTAAAAATATTTGATAAAATTTTTTAAAAATTATAAATTTTCTCACAGTTTAACTTAGCTTGAACCACAGTTCAAAACAGGATCTCATTGTGAGTTCAATCTAAGTTCCAACAAAATTAAGATTTATTATTTTTGGAAAATGTATATAGTCATTGAAATGAAAAAACTTTAGTAAAAAAATGACTTGAAATTTTTTTCTTTTATTTAATAGATTATAGAAAAGATATTGAGGAAACTAAAATACTGATTTTATTAAATTTTTGGTTATCAAGACTAATTTTTATTTCATGTACAGTAATTGTCAGCCAGGCTGTACCAGGAACCCAATAAATATTATGTTAATTTATTGGACCTGAAAGAGGGCGTAAAAATATGCATGATATGTATATAAATTAATATCTTATTGCATATTTAAATTATATAAGTATCTTATTAAATATAAGTAAAATAAGTATTATATTAATTTTATTATTATATAAATTATTTATACATTTAAATTAAGCATGATATATTTTATATACTATAAGTCATGGCGCATTTTTATGTATTTAATAAATATAAATTAATAATTAATTAATTATAAACATATATTATAATTATAAGTGTAAAATTAACTTATAATGTAATTAAATTAATTAATTAAATTTATATATTAAATAAAGCCTTACATATCTTATTAAACAATAAAATTGGGCGCTTTTTTGATTCATAATTTTTTCATCAAAGTATTAAACAAGTTAAAACACTTTATTAAATAAATTATTAATGTTTTATTCTAAAAATTAGTAATTTTGTTATAATAAGTATTTTTTTTAACTTAAAATAAATTTTACACTAATCAAAGTAGTTAAAATAATTAATTACTCATGTTTTATACAAAATTAATTAATTACACTATTTTTATGTGTTAAAATAAGTTCCTTTTTATGTTACACTTAAAATTGGTTTCTTTAAAAGAGTTATTGGACATGTTTTAAATTAAAATAATTTTTTTATTGTGTCTAAAACTTATTTAATTACTTCTTAATTTTATTTTAAATGTTTGGGATCAATTTGGGGGAATTTAGGCTCTAACTCATGTTTGTTAGATAATTGTTTCACAGGTTCCCTTGCACTTACTCATATTTTGTTACATGTTGTTTTTATTTTTATTTTTTAATTCTATATACATTAATGTGGCGCTTCAGAGAGCCATTTGCCTATATAAAGGCCTTGGTAGCTCCCTGTAGCATCATCACTCATTACTCACATTCTAAACATACTTTACAATATATACAAAACACATTGTTTGTTATTTTATTAGTATTAAAATTCTAATTTAAATATTAAATAATTAATTAAAGGTTGTATTAAGTCTATTACTAATAATAATTGCTAGCTGCGCAGAAAAATTTGACTTACTTAAAAATAAATATTTTATAAATAAATAAAACCTCTTTTTTGTGTCTCCCCTCAAAAAGTGTTGTTGCATTTCTCTACTCTTTTTATTTTTTTCGTAAATTTATAAGTTTTACCTATTATGATTTCTTTTATAATCCCTACTTCCTATTTCCTGCTACCCCTTTCTATTTTCTTCTCCTTCTTCTCCTTCTTCTAGACAACCCGCCAACAATTGGAGGCCCTTCCAAACAATATGACACCTTTTGACAAACAACATAATGCACAGACCACCTAAAGCGAAAAAGACAATTTTTTCATGACTGTGTTTCCAACTTGGGTTAGACCTTTTTGGTTTATATTAGATTAAATTTTATATATTTTAAAGTGATTTCTTGATCACTATAGTAAGTAAGCCTTTGCACCTCTCAATTATATTATTAAATTTTTATTGCAATTACAGTGATTTTGGCTTAATTGCTGAATCACTGAGTGTAAGTGATCTTTTTTTTTAATTTTTTTCCTAGTTGACCATAATATAGTTATACTCTTTGTCAGCCAGGCTACTAGACTTAACCGGTAAAATAATTGATTATTTTACTGAGTTTAAGCCACACCCCTTCTTCTTACTAATAATTAATTATCTACTTAAGTATTACTTACAATTAACTATTTAAGTACAATAAGTAGTATAAATAATTATTGTAAATAAAATGTCCCCTACAATTTTACTCCCTAACACCGTGCTCAATAGCATAAGTCAATGGGAATAAAATTTAATAATAAAATTATAATAAAAAAACTTTAAAACAATTATATTACCTCAGTGAGAGATCTGGAATCCCGTGAAAGTAATATAATTAATTAATTATTGTGTAATTAATTGTGACAGTCCAAGGAACTCAAACTTTATTGCTAATAAATTTGATGCCCTTGTTGACGTACCAGTTTATTTATTTCTTATGTCATATATGTACTCTTTTTTTGTTATCCTTTTTCTCACACTCTTACAGTAGATGGTGTAAATTCCGTATATTTTATTCCCTCATGTTTTGCCTATAAAAGGCCTCTTACTTTGTGCTTTTCAAGACATTCCTTCATTACTTTACTTTATTATTACACTTACAATACAACACTTATTTCTATACTTTATAACATTAGTATTTACAATAGCGTAATTCTAGTCTATAATCTATATTAATATGTAAAATCTACCTCTTATATTTGATTAAATTATTAATATTGAGTTAGAAATACGTACTTTTTGTTGAGAGACCATTAAAACCCTTAAAACCCTCGTAAAAACCTCGAACCAATCTTCTAGACCAAAAGAACCCCTTGACAATTGGGAGCCATTCCAAAGTATCGACAGCGCAACGTTATTTGAGGCGTATATTGAAGGGACCATTGGCGTTCGAGTACCTGTAAGGACAAGAGAGCAACAAAAACAACAAACGTCATACGTCACGTGACAAAAAAATTTTGCTGCGAACGGGAATCAAACCGCGCTCCAAAAATTAGGTTCATATACTGACTAAATGTTGTATATATTGTGGTAATTATTGATATTACTATTTGTCTGTTACTTTGCACTCTTCATTTGCTACATATTTCCTTTTACTCAGCACTCTGTAAGTGGCATTAATTTGCTCATTTTACAGGGGGAGGTGTCTGGTAATTTGGATTTAATTTTATTATTATATTTTTTTTCCTGGTTGACAATAATACAGCAATAGTGTTCTTAGTCCCAGAAGTAATAAAAAATTATATTTTAATATTAATTATTATAATTTTCAGTTGACATTTTGTCCTGATTAATTTAAATTTTATTTGTTCCAGTTGACAAATTGTCCTGACAGTAAAAATTTTTTTAATTAATAAAAATTCATATTTAATTACTTCAGTTGACATTTAGTCCTGGTAGTTAAGTGATCAGTTCAATAAAAAAATTTTTTTAATTAATAAAAATTCATATTGAATTACTTCAGTTGACATTAAGTCCTGGTAGTTAAGTGATCAGTTCAATAAAAAAATTTTAATTAATAAAAATTCATATTTAATTACTTCAGTTGACATTAAGTCCTGGTAGTTAAGTGATCAGTCCAATAAAAATTTTTTTAATTAATAAGAATTCATATTTAATTAATTCAGTTGACATTAAGTCCTGTTAATAAATTAGTTGATTTAAATCCTGAAAATAATTAATTAAAATTTTTAATAAAAATTTTTAATTTATTTCTTCAGTTGATTATATTATAATCCTGGTTTTAAATTATTTTTGAATTAATAAATTAATTTTATTTAGTTGATTTTTATCCTAAAAAGATTTTTTATTATTATTTTTATTTTATTTTTGTTAAATAAAAATTAAAAATAAAGACTTATTCATCTTATTGTCTCTTTTCTTCATTTCAGTTAAATCTTAAAATGACTGACCAAAGTGGTTCTTCTGCACGTGAAGAGGAACTAGACTTGATTGATTATGATGAGCCTACTTGTGTAAGTTCTCCTTTAACAAGAAGAATTTCTCAGATTAATAAATCCTTTCCCCAAACAGGATGTAGAGATGGAAGAAGTGGAAATCCTAGTAGACGCAACTCAGGATCAGAAGCCTGTGATAAACCCAATAGAAGAACTTCTAAAAGGCTTCAGAATAAAAAAGATGACATTGCCTCAACAGGTAAAGAATCTGTCAACTCACATAAAGGAGCTAAGGACAGAAAACTTGAGACTAAAGGCAAGGGTAGATGCTCTGGAAGAAAAGTTGAGAAAGATAGATACCTTTCTTCAAGAGAAGAAGAAACCTGTTCCTCCCAGGGATCAACAACAATTGGCTCCCCAGTCCCAAGAGAAGGTGGAAGTGTCCAAGTGGCAGTGGGACTGGTTAAACACTCAGTGGGACAACCAGTCTCAAAATCAGCATCAGTTACCTCAGGCAGGTCTGTCAAGACCCAACCAGGTCAACCCCACACCTCCTTGCCCCTATCAAGGAGGCAAAAGAAGAAGAAACCCCAATATGGTCATACCCAGCAAACCCTGGTATGCCCTTCTATTGATTCTCAAGTGCCATTCCTTGTAGCTGATTCTGTTCCTTCAGGTAAATCTGAGAGGGAAGAAGAAACCTTGAGACCAGTAGAGACTGGAAGCAGTAGACAAATAACTCATGTATCTAATCCATTACTTTTAATTGCTACCTCAATGATTAAACCAGATATGGCTGTAATTGATGAAACTCTTGACCCTGAGTTTTATGAGATGCTGGAAAGTTACTCTGTTTCCTTACTGAGAAACACTCCAGATGTAGCTAATATCAATGATGAATATTTGAGAAATATTATTGCCAAACAAAACCATATAATGAACAACATGCAATTGACTCAGAGATATAATAGTTTGTTAACTGATCAGGGTTATCAAGCATAAAGAAGTGAATCACAGAGAGTCTCTGATGAGTTGTCTCATTACAAAGCAACCCATGAAAAGAAAGTTGCTTTATGACAAAATATAAAAAACGATTTGTCTAAACTGAAAGATACTGTATCTGCCTGTTGCCAGGAGGTGGAGATAGATAAGATGAATCTGAAAAGATTGAATGACCATTTTTCATCTTTTCAAAATAAGAATCAGTTATCTTTTGCAACAATCAATGAGAATTTATCTAGTCTTCCAAGATTAAAAACTAGACTAACAACCATTGAGGAGAAATTGAACTCATTATTTATTGATCAAAAGTATTCTGAGATTTCTTTGAAGGAACAAATAGTACAGGATGCTCCAAGTTTACCTGTTGCTAGTTCATCTAAAAGTAAATTAGTTCCAGAAATACATGTTGATACCCTTGAATTTCCATTAAAGATTAATGATGCACCAGGACCTTTAACAGAGGGATTAAACAATGAGATTACTGCCCAACTAGAGAAGTTACAGCTGCTCCTTACTCAGAGACAAGCTTGTACTAAGGAGACTCCTTCAAATCAAAAAAATTGGCCAAAACTTGACCAGTACCCAACATTTGATGGTGATTCTTCCTCTGATTGGCAACAATTTATTTGCAGAATTGATAACTTAAAAAATTCTTACAAACTCCCAGATGAGGAAACTGTGTCCAATTTAATTTCTTTGTTTACTAATGTTGCCCTAATGTGATATGAATCTGTTCTCCTGGATGGGAATGACTACTCATGGGAGGATTGGAAGAAATTGATTAAAGCACAATTTGGTGGCTCCAAGTTCAGAATGGCTCAACAAAGGCAGTATGAGGAAACTAGATATAGCTCTTCCACTGATAAACCTATTGAGTTTTGAATGAAACTTGTAAAAATCTTAAGGGCAATGGACCCAAATATGGAGTTTGAGTTATGGAAGGACAGGATCCTTTATAAATTACCAATGTCTCTGAGAGACTTGATAGTGGCTAGGACTGAGTTCTCCAGAGAACCCTCTTCTTTCATTAAAACTTGCAATGAGATCTTCCTAAACAACAAGTATGATGCCAGAAGATTCATTCCTAGGACCCCTTTGGAGAAACCCTCCACTTACCAACAGAAACCTCTGGAAGGTTGGTAAACCTTCTGCCCCTGTTGCACCAAAAAAGTATGCAAAAAACACTTGCTTCAAGTGCAACAAGCCTTGGCAGAAAGGCCATGTTTGTGACAAGAAGATAAATCTTGTAGAACAAACAGAGCTTGCTGATGACACAGTAGCACTGGATGATACGTCAAGTGATTGTGCCAGAAATATTTCATATGAGTCTCAACAAGAAATCTTGATGCTGGAAGAGGATATTCATTATTTAAATACTATTGATATTGATAATAATGCTTTATATACAGTTGAAAATGCTGAGATCATAAAGAACATTGAGGATAACTCAATTGTTCTTGCCCCTCTTAAGGTACCAGTCTTGATTAATGGAACCAGCATTGAAGTTGTTCTGGATTCTGGAGCTTGAGGAAGTGTAGTTTCTAAAAGAGCACTTTCTTCAGTGGATCAAGACTATAAATCAAAACTGATGTATATCATTTTTGAAAATTGGAGAGGTTATGGCTCTGTTTTGTCCCCCATTGGTAAATACAAAGCCACAGTATTTTTTAAATATAACCATGGTTTTGTAAGAGCTATTTGTGATTTTTTTGTCATGAAAAATGATAACTTAAGCAATTGGTTTATTGTAGGGAATGATATTTTAACCAAGTATGGCATAAAATTGGATCCCTCAAACCAATGTTTCACAATGGGAATGAATGGGAAGAGGAAATTTAAGATTTCTTCCTCCAAAAAATTATTAAAACCAGAATTGAACACATGTAATTCTGTAGTTCAATATAAAGGAAGATCTACAAAAGAAATTCATGCCCTTATGTCTGAAATTGACAATTCCTCTTTTGGAGAACAACTTTCTGGTGAGGATAAAGATTCCATTATTAACTTGATAAAGTCTTTTCCTATGGCCTTTGCTCATGGGTCACATGAACTAGGACTAGTTAAGGAAGAAATGAAACTTTCATTGTCTTTTCCATTAACTGATATACCACCTAGTTTAAAGAAGAAGCCTTATCCTGCTTCTCCCACAAAGAGAAAAGATATTGAAGACAATATCTCTACCCTTTTAAAAATGAATATTATTGAAAAGGTAGTTGAAACACCCAAATATTGTGTTATCTCACCTGTCCTAATTTCTTATGAGAAAGATAAAGCCAGGTTATGTGGTGATTATAGAGCACTTAATACCTATACGGTTGATGATATCTATCCTTTGCCTAGAATTAGCACTATACATGCTACCTTACAGGGTGCTAAATATATCAGCTGTTTGGATGGTAATAAGGGATATCACCAGGTACCTGTTGAGAAAAATTCTCAGAATTTTCTGATGATTGCTACTCATATGGGTATTTATAAGTATATTAGGATGCCATTTGGCCCTAAAAATGCCCCTTCAGTTTTTCAAAAAGTAATGGATAACACATTCCATCAAGAGATAATTGAAGGATGGCTGATGGTTTATATTGATGATATCATTATATTCTCAAAAACATTTGAGGACCATCTCAACCACCTGTATAAAGTGTTCCAAAAAATGTATGAAATAAATATGACACTTTCTTTGAAAAAATGTAAATTTGGGTTCCATTCTTTAAAAGTTCTTGGCCATGTTGTTTCAGGCTTACAGATATGTGTTGACCAAAACAAAGTGACAGCCATACAACAGGTGAAGGCTCCTAATACAGTTAGAGAGCTGCAGAGTTTTTTGGGAATGTGTGGATACTATAGACAGTATATTAAAAATTACCAAGTCATAGCTTTACCCCTTACCCAATTAACTAGAAAGGATGTTGCTTTTGTCTGGAATAGTGAAAGACAAAGACCCTTTGACACTATGAAACACTGTTTGATGTCAGCACCAATTCTTGCTTTACCTGACTTTAATCAACCATTTGTTTTGTACACTGATGCCAGTTTCATTGGTCTTGGTGCTGCCCTCCATTAAAAGCAAGTGATAAATGATAAAGTTTCAGAAGTAGCAATTTGTTATATTTCAAGAACCTTTAGAAATAGTGAATTGAAATGTGGTGCTACTCAATTAGAATGTTTAGCTGTAGTGTGAGCTCTAGAAAAGCTTCATTATTACCTAGATGACCAGAAATTTCAACTTGTCACTGACTGAAGTGCAGTTAAATCACTTTTAAACTTGAAAACAACAAACAGACATATGTTCAGATGGCAGTTGGCTGTTAAAGAATACAGAGGGAGAATGACAATTATTAATAGGGCTGGTATTGTTCACTCAAATGTGGATATGTTATCTAGGTTACCATTACCTAATAATGACTTTAATCTTGCTTATGATCCTGAGGATGAAATTATTCATATACATGGGATATATGTGGTTGAGATGGAGGAAGAGCTATTACAGCTTATTCTGGATTCATATGATAAGGACACTGACTTGAAAAAGTTATGCACCATATTAAATGATCCAAAGAATGCTTCAATACAAGCATTAATTAAAACCCTTCCACCAAAGTACCAGAAGGCTTTGGAAAAAGGTAAATTTTCAATTGATGAAGGATATCTATATTATAGGAGAAAGTTGAGTAATGTTATTGTTATTCCTCTTTCTATGAGAGAAATCATCTTGAAAATTTGTCATGATGACATATTAGCTGGACATTTTGATCTTGAAAAAACAATGATTAGAATTAAGAACACTGCTTGGTGGGTTAATATGTCTGAAGACACAAAATTATATGTTGAGTCTTGTGATTCTTGCGAAAAATCAAAAAGGTTAACTGGTAAAAGAGCAGGATTAATACAACATATTGAACCTCCTGATGCACCATGGCAGATAATAAACATGGATTTTGTAACAGGATTGCCTATTTCTGGAAAAGACAGTTATAACTCTTGTTGGGTTATTGTGGATAGATTCACTAAAATGTGTAAATTTATCCCTACTCACAAGGATGTTTCCACTAAAGAATTAGCCTTCTTAAGTTGGTCTCATATGTTTAATACTGCTGTTTTTCCTAAAGTCATAATCTCTGACAGGGACCCTAAATTTACTTCTGAATTTTGGATGTCTCTGATGGATGTTTGTGTTTGTTATCTGAAACTTTCTACCACCCATCACCCACAGACTGATGGCTTAGCTGAAAGAATGATTCAGACTTTAGAGGACATGATAAGAAGATATTGTGCCTTTGGCCTTGAGTATAAAGATAATGACAGATTCACTCATGATTGGGTTACATTACTTCCTGGGTTGGAATTTGCTTATAATAGCACTGTTCATTCTGTTACTCAAAGAATGCCTTTTGAGCTCTGGCTTGGATATGTTCCAAACACTCCTGCCCAAATTCTCAATAATAAAATACCTAAATTGGATATACATCCTGGTGTAAAGTCTTTTCTACAAATGCAAAAACTATTCAGAAATCATGCTCAACAATGTATTGAAAAATCATTTGAATATGAGAAGAAGAGATGGGACAAGTCCCATAAAGAATACACTTTTAAAAAGGGTGATGAAGTGTTGATTTCTACAGTCCACTTTAACTTACAAGGTAATAACAAATTGAAAGATCCATTTGTTGGTCCATTTGTTGTCAGAAGAATGATTGGAGATAATGCAGTTGAGGTTATTTTGTATTCTCCATATGACAGAAAACATCCTGTTTTTCCAATATCTCTTCTGAAACCTTATACATCCAATAGTGATTTATTTCCAAAAAGGAGGGGAAGACCAAAGAAAACCCCAAATGAAATCACTGAAGCAGCAGAAATTGAAAAAATTCTAAATGACAGAATAGTCACTACTGGAAAAGGTACAGAATACTTATTGAGATTCAAGAATAAGTCATCTGAATATGATTCTTGGATACCTGGGAAGGAGATATCTAATCTTCCTACTCTACTAAAAAAGTATAAAAAGAAAAAATCATAGCATTTTTTTATTGTTTTTTTTAGAGTGAGGGAGTGTCAGCCAGGCTACTAGACCCAACCGGTAAAATAATTGATTATTTTACTGAGTGGAAGCCAAGCCCCTTCTTCTTACTAATAATTAATTATCTACTTAAGTATTACTTACAATTAACTAGTTAAGTACAATAAGTAGTATAAATAATTAGTGTAAATAAAATGTCCCCTACAATTTTACTCCCTAACACCGTGCTCAATAGCATAAGTCAATGGGAATAAAATTTAATAATAAAATTATAATAAAAAAACTTTAAAACAATTATATTACCTCAGTGAGAGATCTGGAATCCCGTGAAAGTAATATAATTAATTAATTATTGTGTAATTAATTGTGACAGTCCAAGGAACTCAAACTTTATTGCTAATAAATTTGATGCCCTTGTTGACGTACCAGTTTATTTATTTCTTATGTCATATATGTACTCCTTTTTTTGTTATCCTTTTTCTCACACTCTTAAAGTAGATGGTGTAAGTTCCTTATATTTTATTCCCTCATGTTTTGCCTATAAAAGGCCTCTTACTTTGTGCTTTTCAAGACATTCCTTCATTACTTTACTTTATTATTACACTTACAATACAACACTTATTTCTATACTTTATAGCATTAGTATTTACAATAGCGTAATTCTAGTCTATAATCTATATTAATATTTAAAATCTACCTCTTATATTTGAGTAAATTAATCATATTGAGTTAGAAATACATACTTTTCGTTGAGAGACCATTAAAACCCTTAAAACCCTCGTAAAAACCTCGAACCAATCTTCTAGACCAAAAGAACCCCTTGACACTCTTAGTCCTAGAGGATCATTAAAATTTTTAATAAATTATCTACTTAATTTTAAAAAAAATTATCTATTGGTTGACCATAATAGTACTCAGTGCTTACTCCCTATATGTCAGCCAGGCTACTAGACTTACTGAGTAAAATAATTGATTATCTTACTGAGGTGAAGCCACGCCTTTTAAATCCTTATTAATAATTATTTATTTATTAACTACTTATGTATTACTTACAACTAACTAACTGAGTACACTAAGTAATGTAGATAATTAATAAAAATAAGTACTTGTCCCATATATATTTTTACTCCCAAACACCGTGCTCAATAATACAGATGAGATGGGAATAAAATTAGTATTAAAAATATAAAATTATAAACAGAAGAAAACTTTTTCAATTTCCTTTATTTAGATTTTATTGATTCAATATTTTAAATCAAATATTCTTGCACTAAATGTGACAGACCAAGGGATTCAGAGTTTTATTTCAAATAAAATAAATACTTTTTATTTATGCACTATTTAGTATTACTCTTATTATTTCACATACTCTCTTTATTTAAGTTTTTTCCTCTCACACCTTTGTATCAGGTGGTGTTAATTCTGTGTTTCATTTCTCACACTGTGCCTATAAAAGACCCTTCCTTTTTGTACCTTTTGATTCATTCCTTTTTACTGACTTACAAATTTTTATAACCCATCAATTAAAAACACATTTATTACTATTATTTATAAACATTAGTAATTACATTACCATAATTCTAAAGGAATAAATTATAATAATATTTATAATTACCTCTTATAATTTGAGTAAAATAGTCAAATAGATTAAGAAATACGTACCTTGCTTTTGAGAGTCCATTAAACCACTTAGAATCCTCGTAGAACCTTCAAATAAATCTTCTAGACCAAAAGACCCCTTGAAACTATATTACCAATATATTTTTTGGTATTAATTATTCTTTGGTTGATTTATTATACCTTTTTGGTTGGTCCCATAATAGTTATTGATATTTCTTAATAAAATAATTTTTAATTACATATTTTTTGTATTACATTTTTTGTTAATTAATTGATTTTTAAATAAAATTTAAATTTTTATTTTTTATTTTAAATCATTTGATTACTTTTTTATTTTGAAAATACTAATTTGAATCATTAAAATCATTTTGATTTTTTGTTCACATTTTTAATTTCCAGTAGTTTGGCAAAAAGCATGGATAATCTGCATGTGGATGAAATTGAAGTGGATGTTGATAATGAATCTGTAGGTTCTTCAAAATTAACTTACAATAATTCTTCAGCTGACAAACAACCTTCATACCCTTCAGGACGTAGAAATTTCAGGAGAAGTGGCAAACCCCCCTCACCAAAATACTCTGAAAGAAGTAAAACCTCAAATAAATCATGAAAATCTTTTAAAATTATAAGAATAAAAAAGATCCCTCTAAAAAACAAGTAAACAACCTGTCCAGCCACATAAAAGAACTGAAGGCAGAAAGCATGAAATACAAGGAAAGAGTAGACACACTCTGGAAACATTTTCAGGAGCTTTTAAATCAAAATCAGGTTCAACCTCCTCCTTTCCCACACTTTCAGTCTCAGCCTCAGCCTCAACCTCAGTCCCATCAGGCACCCAGCTCTTTCACTAAAAATCAAAGCACTCTGCAAGTGGAACAGTGGAAATGGGATTACCTGATGAGCCATTACCATCAGAATGTTCAGCAGCCAGAAGCTCAACACCCTGGCCCATCCAGGACACAAACCTACCATCCATCTCCTCAGGCTCATCCTTATCAGGGAGGCAGAAGAAAGGAGGCACAGGGGAGATTTCCTCCCTTTCCATGGTACGTAATTTTTTTGATAAAAATGTTGTTATGTATAATAACAAATCTTCTTCCACAGGTAATATTGTGGATCATGGTGAAATAACAGTTAAACGCATAAAGAAAGGACTTCCTTTGATGAGTAGCCCTAATGATTTTATTAGTAAATTTTCATTTGATGAACCTTTAAATTTGGCTTCTTCTTCTTTAATTAATCCTTCTCTTGCAATTAAAAATGATTCTTTTCCCCCTGAAGTCTATACCTTGCTTGAGAAAACTTCTGAGGATATATTGAAAGATACCCTTGATTTTAATTTTGTAAAGAACAAAAATTTGAGAGATGTACTAGTACATGAAATTGATAGATTGAATAATTTGCACTTACATTGTAAAGTGAGCTCTTCTGTAAAAGATAAAGCTTATTTTAAAATCAAAGAAACTTTGAATATTATTCTTAACCAACAAAAACAAATAAGAAGTGGTCACAGAGCTATCTCAGATAAAAATATTCATCTGCATAAAACCTTGAGTGAATTAAAGCCCCTTATTGAGTAGAATTATTCATTTAAAAGTGAAATTAAGTCTCTACACAATGAGTTGAAAAAGCTGAAAAATGATTTCCAAGCTCTGAGTACCAAAGACACAGTTTTTGAGGACAGAAATGTTTTATCCCTTGTAAAAATAAATGACCAGCTGTCCAAAATTCCAAGGATAAGAAATTATTTGTCTGACCTACAGGAAATATTTTCAGCCTTAACCATCAATCATTATGGTGTGGATGAAAAAGCTGCCCATCAGCTGCATAAAAATATAGGAAAAGAGCCTGAAAAAAGCAGCTCTTTTCTTCCCCATATTTTAGCCATTAAAAAAAATACCAATGAGTCTGTAAAATCTTTTGCTACTAGCAAAAAGAATTTTAATGGTCATGAACCAGCTTTTTCTGTAAATAATGAAATTTCTGAACACCTGGCTAAACTTCAAGAATTATTAATGTTAAATAATTTAAATCAAAAGATGGACCATTCCAGTAGCAAGAAAAATTGGCCCAAACTGGATCAATATCCCACTTTTGATGTTGACTCTTCATCTGACTGGAAACACTTTGTTCAGAGAATTGATAATCTGAAAAACTTGTATTAATTACCAGATGAAGAAATTGTCTCTAAATTAATTTCTCAATTTTCCAATGTAGCTTTAATGTGGTATAAATCTGTCTTACTGGACACTCAAAATTATACTTAAAAAGAGTGGAAAACATTCATTAAAAATCAATTTGGAGGTTTGAAATTCAGGCTTTCCCAGCAGAGATTATATGAGAATGATAAATATGTGTCCTCCTCCCCTGAAAAACCTATAATTTTCATTATGAAAATTAAAAAAATTCTTAGAGCCATGGATCCTAAAAGGGATTATAATGTTTGGGGAGATAAAATTCTCTATTAATTACCAAATTATTTGAGAGAGTTAATTGTGGAAAGGACTGAGCATGTGAGAGAGAATTCTTCATTTATTAATATCTGTAATGAAGTCCTACTAAATCATAGATATGAACTAAGAAATTATCCTTTTAAATCTTATCATGACCAACAAAAGCCTTCCACAAAACTTCCAGACAAAACTGGTAGACCTTCTGCCCCAGTTTCACCAAAGAAATATGCAACAAACACTTGTTTTAAATGTAACAAACCATGGCAGAAAGGACATATTTGTGACAGGAAAGTTCATCTTGTTGAACAATCTGATGAATCTGAAAATATTCAAGCTGATCTTGATGATTCCTTCAGTGACTGCAATAGCAATATCTCTTATGACCATGAGTCTTCTCAGGAAGTTCTAGTTTTAGAAAAGGATATCCAATATTTAGATAATTGATCTGATAATTGTGATATTGACTTGTCTTCTGTATAGAATGCTGAAGTAATTAAAGATATTACTGACAGTTCCATTTTAATATCACTTTTGAGAGCTCCAGTTATCATAAATGGTAAAAATGTTGAGTTTATTCTTGACTCTGGTGCTGGAGGAAGTGTAGTGTCTGAGAAAGCACTAGCTTCTGTGGATAAGGATTATCAATGAAAAGTATTGCCTATACCATCTGAAAAATGGAAAGGTTATGGTTCTGTGTTATGTCCTATTGGAAAATACAAAACCACTGTATGCTTTAAATATAATGGTGGTTTCTTCAGAGCTAGTTGTGAATCTGTTGTGATAAAAAATGACAATTTAAGCAATTGGTTTATCATGAGAAATGAAATTTTAACCATGTTTGGCATTAAGTTGGATCCTGCAAACAATTTTTTTACCTTGGGCTTTAATGGGAAAAGAAAATTTAAAATTTCTTCTTCTAAGAAGCATTCTGCACCCTTATTAAAATCTTGTCACTCTTTAATACAATGTAAAGGCAGAAAAACAGAGGAAATGGATGAATCACTGTCTGAGATTGAAACAGCTTCATTTGGTGATCACTTAAAAGTTGATCATAAAGATTCAATAATAGCCTTAATTACATTTTTCCCTATGTCTTTTGCTCATGGTTCTCATGTCTTAGGAGTTTTTAAGGATGAAATGAAAATTACTTTATCCTGTAATTTGAATGATATTCCTCCTAGTCTTAAAAAAACCATATCCTGCGTCTCCAACAAAGAGAAAGGATATTGAAGATAATATTTCCACCTAATTAAAAATGAATATCATTGAAAAGGTGAATGTCCCCCCAAAATAGTGTGTCATCTCTGCAGTTTTGATTTCTTATGAAAAAGATAAAGCTAGATTATGTGGGGATTATAGAGCATTAAACACTTATACTGTTGATGATATTTATCCTTTACCCAGAATTAATTCAATACATGCTACTGTGTAAGGTGCAAAATTTATTAGTTGTCAGGATGGTAATAAAGGTTATCATCAAATACCTGTGAGAAAAATTCACAAAATTTCTTTCTTATTGCTACTCATATGGGAATATATAAGTATGTTAGGATGCCATTTGGCCCTAAAAATGCACCTTCAGTTTTACAGAAAGTAATGGATAACACTTTCTATCAGGAGATGATGAAAGGATGGCTCATGGTGTATAGTGATGACATTATAGTTTTTTCTAAAACTTTTGGTGAACATATGATTCACTTAAATAGAGTTTTCCAAAAAATGGATGAAATTAATATGATCTTGTCCTTAAAAAAGTGTAAGTTTGGTTTTCAATCCTTGAGAGCCCTTGGCCATGTTGTTTCAGGCTTACAGATTTGTGTAGACCAGAATAAAGTTGCTGCAATTCAAAATGTAAAAGCACCAACTTCTGTGAGAGAAATTTAAAGTTTTTTGGGTATGTGTGGCTATTATAGATAATATATTTAAAATTATCAGGTCATAGCCTTACCTCTTACCAAACTTCCCAGAAAGGATGTTACCTTTATATAGAATAATAACTGTCAAAAAACTTTTGATACATTGAAAAATTCCTTAATGACAGCCCCTATCTTGGCTCTTCTAGATTTCAACAAACCTTTTGTCCTTTACACTGATGCTAGCTTTGTTGGACTGGGTTCTGCCCTTCACCAAAAGCAAATTATTAATGATAAATCCTCTGAAGTTTTAATTTTTTATATTTCAAGAACCTTGAGAAATAGTGAATTGAAATATTGTGCCACTCAATTAGAATGTTTAGCAGTTGTTTGGGCTCATGAGAAGCTTCACTATTACCTAGATGACCAAATATTTGAATTGGTAACTGACTTTAGTGATGTTAAATTCCTCTTGAACCTAAAGACACCAAATAGACATATTTTTAGGTGGTAACTTTCTGTTCAAGAGTACAGAGGAAGAATGAAAATTATCCATAGAGCTGGAAATTTTCACTTCAAGGTTGCCTCTGCCAAATAATGACTCCAATCCTGCCTATGTGCCTGAAGGTGATACTGTTAATATACATGGTATATATATAGTTGACATGGAAGAAGAACTGTTACAATTAATTCTGGATTCATATGTTCAAGATTTGGATTTAAAAAAATTGGTTACAATATTGAATGATCCAAAGAATGCTTCTATTCAAGCATTGATAAAAACTCTTCCTCCAAAGTACCAGAGTGCTTTGAGTAAGGGAAATTTTTCCATTGAAGATGGTTATATTTATTACAGGAGAAAACTGACCAATGTCATTGTTATTCCTCCTTCCATGAAAGAAACCATCTTAAAACTTTCGCATGATGACATATTAGCAGGACATTTTGATCTTGAGAAAATCATTATCAGAATTAAAAACACTGCTTGGTGGGCTTATATGTCTGAAGACATTAAATTATATGTTGAATCTTGTGATTCTTGTCAAAAATCTAAAAAATTTAAAGGTAAAAGAGCAGGATGGTTGCAACATATTGAAGAACTTGATGCTCCTTGACGAATCATTAACATGCATTTTGTCACTGGTCTTCCTGTAGCAGGTAAAGATATTTATAACTCTTGTTGGGTAATAGTGGATAGATTCACCAAAATGTGCAAATTTATTCCCACCCACAAAGATTTATCCACAAAAGGATTAGCTTTCTTATGGTGGTCTTACATGTTTAATATTTTTGATTTCCAAAAGCCATTATCTCTGATAGAGACCCAAAATTTACATCTGAATTTTGGACTTCTTTGATAATTATTTGTGGCTGTGAGTTAGAATTGTCTACAGCTCACCATCCTCAGACTGATGGTCTAGCTGAAAGAATGATTCAAACCTTGGAAGATATGATTAGAAGGTATTGTGCCTTTGTATTAGAATATAAAGACAATGACAGATTTACTAATGACTGGGTCACTCTATTTCCTGGTCTTGATTTTGCATATATTACCACTGTTCATTCTTTTTGAGCTTTGGTTAGGTTATGTCCCAAACACTCCTGATCAAATTATCAATAATAAATTACCAAAGTTGGAACTACATCCTGGTGTAAGATCTTTTATGCAAATGCAACAGCTATGCAGAAAACTTGCTCAAATCTGTATTGATAATGCATTTGAATATGAAAAGAAAAGATGGAATAGATCCCATAAAGAATACACATTTTAAAAGGGTTATAATGTGTTGATATCTACAGTCCATTTTAATCCACAAGGAAACAACAAATTAAAAGATCCTTTTGTGGGACCATTTGTTGTTAAAAGAATGTTGGAGATAATGCACTAGAAGTTGTATTGTATTCTCCATATGATAGAAAACATCCTGTTTTCCCCATTTCCTGGCTTAAACCTTATACTTACAACAGTGACTTATTTCCCAAAAGAAGGGGAAGACCTAACAAAAATCCTCAGGAAGTCACAGAAACTGCAGAAATCGATAAAATATTAAATGATAGAACTATCACTTCTGAAAAGGGTATTGAATATTTATTGAGATATAAAAACAAATCATCTGAACATGATGCATGGATACATGGAAAAGAAATTTCAAATCTTCATACTCTGTTAAAAAAGTATAAAAGAAAAAATCTTAGCATTTTTTTATTGTTTTTTTTACAGTGAGGGAGTGTCAGCCAGGCTGTACCAGGAGCCCATTAAATGCTATGTTAATTTACTGGACCTGAAAGAGGGCATAAAAATATGCATCTTATGTATATTAATAAATATTTTATTGCATATTAAAATTATATAAGTATCTTATTAAATATAAGTAAAATAAGTATTATATTAATTTTATTATTATATAAATTATTTATACATTTAAATTAAGCAATATATATTTTAAATTCTATAAATTATGGCGCATTTCTATGTATTTAATAAATATAAATTAATAATTAATTAATTATAAACATATATTATAATTATAAGTGTAAAATTAACTTATAATGTAATTAAATTAATTAATTAAATTTATATATTAAATAAAGCCTTACATATCTCATTAAACAATAATATTGGGCGCTTTTTTGATTCATAATTTTCTCATCAAAGTATTAAACAAGTTAAAACACTTTATTAAATAAATTATTAATTTTTTATTCTAAAAATTAGTAATTTTGTTATAATAAGTATTTGTTTTAACTTAAAATAATTTTTACACTAATCAAAGTAGTTAAAATAATTAATTACTCATGTTTTATACAAAATTAATTAATTACACTATTTTTATGTGTTAAAATAAGTTCCTTTTTATGTTTCACTTAAAATTGGTTTATTTAAAAGAGTTATTGGACATATTTTAAATTAAAAAAAATTTTTATTGTGTCTCAAACTTATTTAATTACTACCTAATTTTATTGTAAATGTTTGGGATCAATTTGGGGAAATTTAGGCTCTAACTCATGTGTGTTAGTTAATTGTTTCATGGGTTCCCTTGCACTTACTCATATTTTGTTACATGTTATTTTTATTTTATTTTTTAATTCTATATACATTAATGTGGCGCTCAGAGAGCCATTTGCCTATATAAAGGCCTTGGTAGCTCCCTGTAGCATCATCACTTATTACTCACATTCTAAACATATTTTACAATATATACAAAACACGTTATTTGTTATTTTATTAGTATAACGATTCTAATTTAAATATTAAATAATTAATTAAACTTTGTCTTAAGTCTATTACTAATAATAATTGCTAGCTGCGCAGAAAAATTTGACTTTCTTAAAAATAAATATATTTTATCAAATAAATAAAACCTCTTTGTTGTGTCTCCCCTCAGAAAGTGCTGTTGCATTTCTCTATTCTTTTTATTATTATTCTTAAATTTATAAGTTTTACCTATTATTATTTCCCTTTATAGTCCCTACTTCCTATTTCCTGCTACCCCTTTCTATTTTCTTCTCCTTCTTCTCCTTCTTCTAGAAGACCTGCTTACAGTAATTGTAGAATATAAAATAAAGCAATAGTTTTACTATATATATCAATGTGTTTCATTTTAAATATTTATTTAAATTTTATTTTTGAATTTAAAAATATTATACATGTCACTAAAATTGTTCTGAACTAAATTAAAAGCTCTATACATTCATCTAATAAAAGAAAAAAAGTGAATTAGCTCAAAATTTTAATATAGGCTTTTTTAATTTTCCCAGCTTTTTTAAAAGTTTACCCATTTTATTGGGTTTTTATCTTATGTATATTCTTAAGAAACAATCTGTAAAATACTTTGTAAAAGATTGAAATAGTATTTAATGGCTAGTTTTTTCACTCCTGTAGATCTTCAGTCTCAATTTTTGGTGCTTATTACAAACATTGAATAAACCAATAGCTTGTATGTGTTGAGGGGTACAAATAGAAATGAAGCACTTTTACTTGTTGGTTTTGATTGTGGAAAATGAGTTCTGAAATAAGACAGGGTGAACTCTGTTCTTTTTCCAAAAGATAGAGTCCACCTTCAGTTTTCTTCCACCTTTTTTCACATCCTTTTGATCTCTACACATGCCTTTCTCTGCCTTTGTATTCATTCTGACTTCATTCCCAAATCTCTTCTTTAGATAAACATCCCAAGGCAGTTACTGTAGTATTGAAAATTCTTGAGTAAGTTTCCATACTACTCACCCCTCCCCTCTCCTCCCCTTTTACTTTTTACCCCACCCCACTACTCTTGCTTCTCTCTTCATCTATACTCACCCCTTTCTCACTCCTCCCTACCCCACCCCACCTCTTTCACCTCCCAACTCAACCTTTCCATTCCGACCTTAAACCCACCAAGCCCTTTTAAAGATATGCTAAACCTCTTTCTTCCAAATCCAACCCTCTTGCTCCCCATTGAAACAATTTAACCTCAAGATCATCTTGATCCTTTTGCTGCTCACCCCACCTCTTTGGCTTGTAAATTCACCCCTTTTTTCCATATGGAGTAAGAGGGGTGAGAAGGAGATCAGTTAAAGTTATTCATAGTTATATGAGATATATAAGGGTGGATAGGGGATCAAAAGGGGTAATATGTGTAACAAATTAATTTAGGTGAGGTGAGGTGGGAGGGAGAGGAGTAGAGAAGGGGGATATAAGGGGTGGTGAGGGGAGAGGACTGGGGAGAGTAGCAGTGAATTTAAGAGAGTGAGATAATGTGTGAGGGGAAGCAGATAGGAAGCACAAAAGAGGGGAGGGAAGTATTAGGAAGTATAATTTTTAAAGAGAAGAAATAATAAACATATATAATAAATTATGGATTCAAAGAAGATCAATATCTTCTTTAAAATTCTGCTTATGTGAATAGAAAGTATTGACATCCTGCTTTTTAGGGAACAGCTTCAGAAGACAGCCCAAATTCCAATTTCAACAATCATTTGGCAAATTCAAGAGTACATATTGAACATTCTACTGGAATATTGAAAGGTTGTTTTTCTAGTTTAAGGTATTTAAGAAGTCCTCTTAGAAATAAATCTGAAATTAAGGCAGTTATAAACTGGGTTCTGTGTTGCATTATAATTCATAACCTACTTGCTGACCTCAAAGATCAACAGTTAGAGCTGTATGAAAATGAAGAAGTCAAAACACCTCCCACTATATCCAACACTTCTATTTCTCAAACCACTAGCATAAGGGAAAACACTCTTCCAATAACACTAGCGCATTGTGATATTTAGCTTTAACTTATTCTTAATTTTTTAATAAAGTCATTAAGCTTACTTCTCACTTTGATACACTCCATCAGATTACCTACTATTACTCAAATTCTTTCTTTATTTCTTCTTTTACATCCTTGTGAAATTTTTTCATCATATCTCCTATATTCTTTAAAACATGTATCTTTATTCTTAAAAGAAAGGCTGTGATCAGATAATTTATTTTAATTTGTTCATCTTTTCATCATGAATTTTTTTATATGTATATAATATTTATTTTCCAACTAAATTACAAAAAAAAAAAAAAAAAAAGGCAATACCTTCCTCTGTAATTTACTATGGGAAGGGGTGAGGATTACTGAATTTTTATTTTTATTTCATTAATTAATAAGTAAACCAATCAAAAAAGATAAGAAACCAACTAAAATTAATGGCCTTCAGAATACTACCTGCCAATGAGTTCTGATGTGACCAAAGTCAAATAATACATTTGATGTGGAATTGTATTTTGAGCTCATTCAGCCCATTAATTGTTTGAATGATTACCTTTATACAGAAGCAAGGCCCAATAACCCACTACTTAAAGTTGATGATTATCTTTAATGACTAATTAATTATAAATTGATGAAAAGACAATAAATCTTTTGAAATCCTTTATTTACCATATCTAGTCTCCCTTTCTAACAATTTACTTTTCATTGATCATGGCAAAAAGTTTGTGAAGAAAAAAAAAAAGAAAAACCAATAAAATTAGCAAAGCACTCAGAAACAACTCAGAAACATTTCTGAAGCAATTCTGAGACAAAAAAGGAACAAAAAAACCTATTTAAAACACTTGAAAACAGTTTGGAAATGTTCTGGAACTGTTTCTGAAGTGATTAGAAAGAGAGAACAAAACAAAAAAAAAAAAGGTCAATAAAATGCTCAGAAACATCTTGGGGAAGTTTAAAAAGCAAAGAAAAAAAATCACGGAAAACACTCAGAAAAAGTTTGTAAATGTTCTGGAACTGTTTCCAAAGCAATTAGAAAGAGAAAAAAAAAAGGAAAAAACAAAACAAAAAAACAAAAAAAAAGGTCAGTAAAACACTTGGAAATGTCTTGGAAACATTTCCAAGGCAAAAAAAAACTTACAGAAAACACTTGGAAACAGTTTGGAAACATTCTGGAACTTTTTCCAAAGCAATCAGAAAGAGAAAAGAGAGAAATAAAAAAGGTCAGTAAAATGTTTCTGAAGCATTTCCAAGGCAAAAAAAAACAAAAAATACTTACAGAAAACTCTTGGAAACATTTCAGAAATGCTCTGGAACTGTTTCCAAAGCAATTAGAAACAGAAAACAAGAAAAAAAAAGGAAAAAAAGAAGGTCAGATTAAAAAACATGAGGGTGAAAGAATGAAAAGATGAGAAGCATGAGAAAAGTATGAAAATGGTAAGAAGATTAAAAAACACACACCTTGATGAAAGGGCAGAATTACAAGTGAAGAGAAAGATAGTTGGGGGAATCTGGAAGGAGAATTGCATCATGAAAGTGCTATGATATGCATTCTGAAATGCATTCTGAAATGTGTTATGAAGATGTGTGTATTGAAAACAGAAATTTTCATGGCAAATGCAAAATGACCATTACAAATATGTGTGCCAAGGATTAATGAGGGGATTGAGGTCAGTGTGTCACATGTGACAGTGATGGGCTGAGTAAAGAAGGGATGTTGTGGTCAACATGTGGTTGTGAAAAAAAAAATCAGGAAAAAAGTGCTGATTTGAGGTCATAACTGACACCCATTTTTGAAATAAGTGACTTTTTTGCAAAATTTAAGTGCTGATTTGCTTTGAAATCCACACTTAATTTAAGTGCAGATTTGCCAGAACTGACCCCCCCCCCCTATTAATTTGTTAATTATTGTAAATTTAAATTTTCAGCCCCATTTTCCATCTTCTTATTGATTCACTGGCTGAAAGTTTTGGTATATTGCTCATTTGCTCTAACTATGGCTTCAATTAGTTGTTTAGCACAACAACTTACACAAATACACACAGCCGATCAATAGAAGAATATCAAGACAATCATGTTAGTTCATTTGGAACACTTATGCCTTACTCACCCAAGATTAGCATCAAATTTTCTAGGATCTTTTATTATGAGGAATTTTCTCACGTATGAGCATAAAAGCTACAGAAATATTATAGTGATCATGATGAAATTGAAAGACGTTGAAGTAATTTGGAAATTATATTATTCTCATTCCATTTCAATTTCAAAGCTGAAAACTTTCAACTATTTCTTAACTTTACCCTAGTGTTTTGTTTCATTTATTTATTTATGAGGTGTAAATGACAAAAATTGTAAAAAAGTGGAAGAAAGCCAAATAAAAATTCAGATGTGAAAATGCCCGCCAAAATTTCAAAAAGAGTCAAGTCAAACATTCTATACCATAAAAAGAACATTATGCTTGTTTCCGAATTCTTGGAAATCATGAAGAAAGAAAAGAATTCCATTTTTGTTATTAGCATTTGCCGCAGACCCTGTAATCAACATCAACGGCAGGTGCGGCTTGTTCATTTTGCTTTTTTTTTATCATTTTAGCCATAAATAATATGATTAAAATCGCTCGCGCTGTCGAGCAGCCACAGTACGAAGGCCATTGTAGACTTTTTTTTTTTTGGAATTCAAAGTAAAAAAAGTAATAAAGAGAGGTGCAAAGGTTAATTTTGATGCGATTGACGAGAGGTAGAAAAATAATATTTGTAAAGATGAAGTAGAAATGACCTTTTCCAGGAGGAGAACCCAAGATGAGAGCGCAGATAGCGTCTTTAGCGATTTTGATGGCAGCAAAGGTGCCAAGGATATGAATTTTAGAATCGGCCAAAACGATTCTAGTTCGACTAGTATTTTCGATAGTAAATTTTGTTCTTCCATCTTTCCCAGCGATTCTACCAATTGCCCGACTTAAATGATCCCCCGAGAGAGATTTGACATCTTTGACTTCAAATGATTGAATAAAGATATCTTCTATTCTGAGTAAGGCGAGAGCATCTTCAGGAGAAAATCCCAGGGTGAAAGCTTGTAGAAAAGCAATGGCACGGGGAAGCATTGCAGGGTCACGAGTGTGCTTTGATGTTTTGAGATCTATGCGACGAGAGTGCAAGTTGACTCTAACTTGAAGGCCAAGTTGCTCGACGATAGGGGTATAAATTTGAGGCCAAGCGCGTTTCAAAGGAGCGAGTCGATGAGGGGGAATAGGTACCTGGGGTTAGAGAAAGGATTAGGAAAACGATAAAAAACAGAAGAATACGACTAAGAAGATAAACCTTTGCCGTTTGAGTGAGATTTTGAGGAGGGGCAGGCTTGTGAGGTTTAAAGGTGAGAAGACTGGAAGTTGATGCTGATGATGGATCATGAGCCTGTTCAGATTGCTGAGGCTCAGTGTGAATGGGAGCAAGAACGACATCGTCATCGATATCCATGAGGAATGAAATTGAAAATTTGAGAAGATGAGATTGAAAATAAAAGTTGGAATGAAAATCAAAATGGACGATGGATGAATGAATTTGAGTAATTTCACTGTATTGGTGTATCTCATGCGTGCCAGGTTTACTCTTATAATAGTCTAAACAACTGTCTTGGTCTATTTTTATTCTTGTAAAATGAAACTCTTTATATAATGTGCTTCCTTTCTGCTGATATCTTTATGCCATTCTGATGGTGATCATCAACTTTTTAGTCGACAGTTATGTCAACGCAGCCTAGTGAATTTGCAAAAAAAATTGCTACTTTTTCATCTGGCTGTTACTTTTTTGTATGCACAGCGGCTTGCCATTTCTTTTTGTAATTTTTAATGTTTAGATTGCAAAAAATAAAAAACTAGCAAACTGAAAGCTATGGTCATTATATATTCTGTTAGAGGGGCACAATTATAACAAGGAGGATCAAAGTACTTTCTTCTGCACTTAAATTAATGTCAGATAAAAAATGAAATATCCCAATTTTTATCTGCAAAATTTTTTTTTTAAATATACATCTGAAATCAGTTACGAGGTTGACTTCTGCATGGTTTCATACACTTTCAAGCACAGTCAAAAAGTCAGTTTAACTTACCTGAAAAAAATGATGAGAGATTTAGTCATACGTTTTCTTTTATATCCTGCACTAGGTGACTTGAAAGCAAGTACGGGGTGTAAGATACAGCATGAAAAAAAAAAAAAAAAATGCAACACAGATGGTATCATAAGCTCATGATGAGAGTGATCTGATGCTGAAAATACTGAAGAGTAGGCATAAACAGAGATAACGTATGAAGGTTTTCGAGGGAGGTAAGTGAGGATGACTGCTTACAAGTTTAAATATCACATTGCTGGATGCATTCTAAAACCTGGCAAGTCCAGCATGTCTCTCCCCAATGTGGTGGATATAATGGTCCATCTTTGTTAACCTTACCAATATTATATTTTGCTTGACACTAGAGCCTTTCAAGAAGCAACCCTGTTTTTGTTCTTGGGTAGAGTGATATTATCTTTTGAAAACAAAAATTAATTGAATTAATTCGAGGAGTTTTAGTTAAAAGAGGTGGGTCTTTTGAGTGAGTTGATGGATGGTCAAATGTGTAATAAGATCAGATCTAAAGAGTGAGGAAGTAAGGGAATATTGTGCGAAAGAAAAAGAAATAAATACTGGGCGAAATATTTTTACTGTCTTTCATCCTCAAGACCTCATCGCTTTTTTTCTTTCTTTTTCTTTTCATCTTTCATCTTTTATAACTCTCGTGTTCTCGCTTTTCACCAACATCTTTATCATTCTTCATTTGATCTATCCTGCAAATTTCTCTATCTAATGGCTTTTCGCTGTCGCTACGAACTTTCCTCTGACATCGGCGTCTTTGCGACTCTCACAAATGCTTACTGTCTTGCCTCAATGTCTTCTGGTTCAACAAATTTCTTTTCAACCTTTCAAGCCGAGCTTTCTCCACTTATTCCAGTCATCCAGACAACAATCGCTGGTACTCGTATCATTGGAAGACTTACTGCTGGAAATAAGAACGGTCTTTTGCTCCCCTCAACTACAACCGATCAAGAACTACATCATCTAAGAAATTCCCTTCCTGATAGCGTGGCTGTTCAAAGAGTTGAAGAGCGACTTTCTGCTTTGGGTAATGTGATTGCAACAAACGATTATGTAGCCCTTGTACAGTTTGTATAATTCCTTTCGCTTTGTAATTGTATATTTTTTTCTCACTCTCTTCCATCTTTTCGTTTTTGTGTTTATCAATCCGATTATATATAGTCCTGATATTGATCGAGAAACCGAAGAAATTATCGCAGACGTTCTTAAAGTCGAAGTTTTTAGACAAACAGTAGCTAATAATGTTCTAGTGGGCAGTTATTGTGCTCTCTCAAATCAAGGCGCACTTGTTCATCCTAAAACCAGTATCCAAGCACAAGATGAATTGAGTAGTTTACTTCAAGTTCCTTTAGTCGTTGAGTTTTTTTTTTCCTTTTCTTTTTTCCCTGTTGATCCGACCCTGCAATATACTCATTCGTCATACTTGTCATTGTAACAGGCTGGAACCGTCAATCGGGGATCTGATCTTATTGGTGGTGGATTAGTGGTTAATGATTGGTGTGCCTTCACAGGGTAAATCTTTTTTTTATTCTTTCTTATTTTACCACTTCCTCTACCAATAGTTTTATAAATATTTTTTTAATGACTTACATATTTCTTAACTTTATCCTTTATTTTATTTTTTATAACCTGTTTATATATTTTGTTGATGACATTATATTTTTTGTGTGGATATAGACTGGACACAACAGCAACTGAAATTTCAGTGATCGAAGCTGCTTTCAAACTACAAGGACAAGATACTTCAGCTATCGCCGGAATGCGGGATACTTTAATCGACCAATTAGCATGATTTTTTAGACGTTTTTTTTGACTCATCAAAACTGCAACGTTGATAAATCAAAAGTGTCTCTATTTTTTTTTTTTTTTTTTTTTTTGTTGTAGAAAATAAAAAAATAAAAAAAAGTCCATACATCTTTTTCAATTTTTTTATTTTTATATTTCCTTCTTTTGGCACTTACTCGGGTTGGTTCCAAAGTAAATCACATTTACATTGTTAAGCAAATTAATCAAAATTATAGTGATATACTATATACTCTCTACTGTTTACTCCATAGTCTACTATTGTCTATTTTTGTCTTTGATTGTCTTTTCAAGTTGGTTAGGATATGGAAAATCCAATCAAAATATTCATATTTCGAAATAGTCCAGAAAAGTAGTCATTCTAAAATTTAAATTAAATATATATCACAGGGGGGCAAACCAGTGGACCAGACGTCTAGCAGTTTTTTTGTTCCCCAGTCAAACTCAGTCTGTAGTTCTTGTCTCTGAATTGTGGAGTAACTCTGATTGAACCCATCACCCCCTTTGTCTCACAAAGCGGATGTACCAGACTCGCACAGAGTCACTACCAAAATCACGCGCAAATTGGTCAGATGAAGCCAAGAAAAGCACTAGACGTCTAGTGCACACATATGAAAAAAAGTGTAGTTTTTACATAACAAAAAAAGAAGTATATGATTAGGCTTTACTGTGTATGTATGTATGTATGTACAGTGGCCGGAAAAGTGTTCTGGCCACTTTCTGTTTTGCTCTCAATCTCAAACGCAACACACTACCACCATGAATCATTCATTCATTCTGAGTCTCTCAATGGTGTAGATTCCATATATCATATTGGAAATTCATTTCGCTTGCTAATTTCATGTATATTATTATTATTTCTAAAAAACTGGACCTTTTTTGACTCTTAAAGCAATAACCTCATTGCTTTGAGACATTAACCATCTAAGAGAAAGCCCTGCTTTCTTAATAGCGATTCCACAAAAAAAAAAAAAAAAAAAAAAAAAAAAATTGACCAAAATTTTTATCATCTTGATTTCACATCACCAATGGGTGGATCCATTGTCAGCTTCAACACATTCCTTCATTCTGGCTGGCATGGAATGAATTTATCTTTCGAGCGTGGTTACGGGGAAAGCATCCCATTCCGTTTGGATTGCTTGTCACATTTCTTCAATATTCATGGGATTATTATTTTTCTGAATTTTTCACTTGAGTGATTTCCATACATTTTCAATTGGATTCAAGTCAGGTGATTGTGCTGGCCTTTCTATCTTTGTAAACTGATAACGTCTCAGATTGGTTTAAGAGGTGACTAGAATGAACCAGGGCATTATCCTCTATAAGGATGAGGTGATTCTGAGGGTCCATTTTTTCTAGCTAAGGAAGGAGATATCCGAAATAAACATTTTCAATAAAATGTTTTGCTGTTCGTTGTTTTGGAGGAAGTGATAAAGAATGACAGCATGTAAGTAAGATATAAATGGACATGATGGATTTGGGACAGATTGGACTCGGGACTAAATGGGACAAGAGGAGACTTGAGCGGAGTGACGAATAATAAGTTTGAGTAAGACAAATAAAATAATTAATAAAAGGGCGAAGATGGATGCGGAATGATTACGCATCCATACATAATGCTCAATCTGTCATATTGTTAGGTTAATGGTTAGGTCAAACGGAAATACTAAATTAAATAATAAGAGCATCCGCAGCCGTTTCAGCAAATATTCAGTAGCTATATGCATTTTACTGGAGCCATTTGTTACTTAATTGAAATATTCATCAGCCGGATGCAAATTCTTTAACTAAACGCGCGTTAAAAAAATATTCATCAATCGTGTAACACATTCAGTAACTACTAGCACATCCATTTCACACTTCAACTCATACACACACATCCCCAATAACATGGCAAAACAATTCATGCACATTATAGATGAACTACAATCTATTGAAGAAGAAGAAATAATATTTAGATAACTTTTAGAGTCAATGAATTTAAGTAATAAAGCCCACAAAAAAACATTTATTAATTGCAATCACATTGATGGACATCACCAGCTTATGAAAGACTACTTTAATACTAATAGTAACTACAACTCAACCATGTTTCACTGCTGTTTTTGCATTGGTAAAACTCTATTTCTTAAAATTTCTAATGATCTACAGCTACATAATCTGTATTGGGCACAGAGGACTGTAAGTCAAAAAAAAAGTCTTGTATCCACTCTTTGACTCAATTTAATTTATGACAGGATTGGTGCGGCCAAGTTGGTTTGTTGCCTGAGCAACAAATCACTTCTTTTCTGTGTCAACTTGCCTATGGAATCACTGCAAATGGAACAGATGAATATTTCCAAATTGGAGAAAGTACCACACTAGAATGTCTAAAACACTTCATCAAGGACATCATCACATTATATAAGCAAGAATACTTACATGGACCCAACACCAATATGAAGAAATCAATTCTTAAGGAGTATAAGGATCATGGTTTTCCTGGGTGCCTTGGGGCAATAGAGGGTATGCACTGGGAGTGGAAAAATTGTCCTGGTGCATGGTCAGGTCAGTTCCAGGGAAAAGAACACACCCCTACAATCATTTTAGAAGCAGTTGCCTCACAAAACCTACATTTTTGGCACTGCATTGTTGGTAGTCCTGGAGCTCTAAACAATATTAATGTACTTCATTGAAGTCACTTATTTGACAAATTGATCACAGGAACTCAAGATGAGGTACATTTTAAAATTAAAAAATGGACATATACTAGACCATATTATCTAGCTGATGGTATCTATCTACCTTGGTCAAGCCTTGTAAAAAAATTAATCACCCTCAGGACAAAGCCAGTCAGTATTATGCAAAAAACAAGAAGCAGCTAGAATGGATATTGAATGTGTGTTTGGTGTTCTTTAAGCTCATTTAGGGATTATCAAACAGCCTTGTTGTTTGTGGCATAAGGAGGATGTCAACAACTTGATGATTTGCTGTATTATTCTTCATAATATGGCCATTAGGGGGTATCAAAGTTGACCAATCTGCAATTAAATTAATTGCAGATAAAAATCCTTATACCCCAATTATCTTCCACAATTATTTTTTCTAATAATTGGGTTATTAGACATTTTACGTGTAAAATTTGACCTCTTATCCAACATTTTTCAACTCAATTTTTCATAACCACATATTAGACAACTTTCTGTCATAACCACATCTTGGCCTACTTTCATTGATGACCACATCTTTGACTACTCTCTGGATATGCCTTCTACCTTTCTGCGCACTCCCATTCTCATTTCATCCTGTCTATTCTCACCATTCAGAACAACTTGCTATCTCACCTACTTGTTTTTGCTACTTTTCATCTTCAATTATCTTAACATGCCCTGTCATCATAGATCTTCTCAAAGGTAGCCTTCCCCCAGTTGCTCTTCAAATCGAACTACTCCCTCTTTCCCCCGCTCAGCCGTGAAATCAAAGAATTTTCAATTAAAAAAAGATGATCATCTCATTCTTATCAACTGGCTGAAAACTAAATCTAACTATGATTCTTGTTTTGGTACCAAAAATTCAACTAAAGTAGTATGGCCCCAGCATCAAAAGTTAAAAGTTATCTTCTAATGGCCAATGAATTATGGAATAAGACCAAGGGAAGGATAGATCTTTTTCCTAAACAGATGTCTGAATGCTTCAAGCATTATTGATCCAAATACAAGAAGGCAAAGACTCTTTCATCTTCTCCTGGTTTTGGTATTACTGAACTTGATATCAGTAAGGGCATCAAATCCATAGATGATAAACTTGATTCTTTATGTCTTTAATTTAAAGAAATGGATGCTATTTTTGGAGAGAAAGCTGATGTTAAACCTGCAAACATGTTGGATAGTGAAGATGCTACCTCCAAACATGATGTTGAAAGAGATCTTTTTCCTTCTTCTTCTACTCAAGCCTCATCTCATTTAACTTCCACAAATCAAGATATCTTTTCAATAGATCCTTATTGTCAGCCTAGAAATCCCTAGTACTGAGTATTTCTTATACTTAAAATAAGATAACCTTAAGTACATTAAGCTTATATCTTAAAAATAAGGTTAAAACAATAATATATATGATTATATTACATATATATATAATTATTACTCTATTATATAAATTAAAGTAGTTTAAATAGCTTATCCATAGCCTAATAATACTTATTAAGGTGTTAATGGAGTCATAATATACTTATCTTAAGTGATATTAAGTAATTATTGACATACATAAGCTTATATGTATACATAAATCTCATATTCAGTGAAATATGCAGTATATTATGTATATTTAGGTATATAAGTAGGTTTTAGTCTCTTAATAGCCTATAAACTTTGTTTTTCTGCTTATTTTAATCCATATGGACGTACCCAGTGGACTCACAACGCCTACAGAAGCATAAACATCTATTTCAGGCGCATACACTCAGTCTGGACAACTTAATCTGCTTCCTTGGATGAATATTCACAGATTTATGGGTTGGGAGGTCATTTCTGGGTTAATGTGGATGCTTGGGGATGTTATTGGGGGCTTGGAAATTTCATTTGTTTCCCTTATATGCTTTGGATTTCATTATATTCTCTTTGGATGAGTTATTTTACCTGTTTCTTTATGGTATCTGCTTTTATTTGGGTTTTCTATTTATGGTATGGGTCTGTGTTATCATTAATTGTGATGGAGGGTCCTTACTGGAGGTCTGGGTGTTGAATATGCTAGAAATGGACGCCATGGGGAGGTGATGGGCTCTCACAGTGCTGTAATTTTTGGGGATAGCAGTGACATCATCTGGATTGAAGGTCTGTGCACTCCAGTGGATTTTGGTATAAGTAAGGGAGGATTTTGACAGTTATTAGACATCAATTACTTACTAAAATTCAAATAAACATTATAAAACAATTATTATTATTCAAACATATATATTATAAAGCCATTATAAATTGATATTATCTTTATATAAGCTATAACTATATCATATACATCTATTTTCCACCACTAGCACACATTTAAATCCAAGTATTGTGAGTTTTATTTGAGAATAACTATTTTATTAGTCTTCCCCTGAGGTTTAATCACTAAATAATTTATTAATAAGTATTAGGACTATTAATAAATACTATTAAATGATACATAAATACTAGATAAACTGACAATTGGGGGTCTTTCCTTAGTTTTTACTTATTATTTAGTATAAGCCTTGGGACATGATTTTTACTTTAGTATAGCTCAAAACAAACCAAATATTTGGGTCTGCTGCATATTAGTGGGTCATAATAGCTCAATGATTGCGGAAAAGAACCCTTATAGTAATTTTGCTAATTTTTTATAATAAAAATTAGGTATTTACAGTAGTAACTGTACCCAATATAAACAAAATTTTCACTTGGTATTTGGTCACCAATATAATACCCAATTAAATTTGTATTTGTTTAAAGATTGGTAATCTAGTTATTCACCCGTATAAAGGTCTAGTTAAGCTTATTATTTTATTTTTAACAAATTTTTTCAAATTTTTATTACATTTTATTTAAATAAATAAAGATTTAAATTCAGGGTAAGCTCCAGTGCTTTTTATTAGTAATAACATTGCTAATACTTTTAATATACAAATTCCAATAGGTTTTCCTTTCTGTAAACGTGATATATTGTTATTTTTATTAATAAAAGTGCTTCCCAGGACAATGTAAGTGAAAAGCCTGCTTATAATACCAGGTCTAAAGCTAACAAAAACATTGCTCCTGGACATAACCATGGAGGGTCAGTCATACCCCCAGGAAGAGCAAATGAGAAAAGAGGAAAAAGACGCCCTCTTAAAAAATGTTACCATAAAAATGAAGTCTCCTCCTCTTCAGGATCAACTATCCCATCTGGAAAAACAGGTATTAAAGTTGGAGGAATCAAAGTCCCTCATGCTCAAGGAGGTAGAGCAATTACAGAACAATTGCAAGGTAGGATTTCAGCAGATGAACCAATAATTGGCAGAGCTAAAGGGAGGCCAGCCAAGTCAGCAACCCCCTACCCCAGGAGGGTCACATCACCCCCAGGAGAAAATACTGGTAGACAAATGGAAGTGGGATTGGTTCCATCAACAATGGTCCAGTCACAACTGCAAGAAAGATCCTCCTCCTCATCAGACTTCCTCAGTTCACCCCTAAAAGGGAAAACAAAGGCGCCAAAAACAAGGGCTCACACAAATCCTGTGGTAAGTAGATTACCCTCTCAGATTGAACACAATACTGATAATTAAAATGTAGGTGATATTATTGATGTCAAATTGGTGCAGAAAATAGAGGAGGACTTAAGAAAATTAGGTTTTAATGTAGATACACCTGACTTGTCTTTTGTCAATAATAAGAGTAGTATTTATAATACAGTTAATCCTCAGGTGCCACCACTTACTAGTGAGATGAGAAGTTCACAAAAGAGTGAGAGAATTGAGAAGGAAGACTTGGAGTATTTTAACAATAATCCAACTGTCCATAGAATTGTTTCAGAATTGTTGAATTTAATGACTGATTTTGAGGAACAGACAGTTAAGCTCACAAGTGATACAATTTCATCCTTAAAATTAAATATTTCTCAACTTTAAAAACATAATAAAGAATTAGAGAATGAACATCTGTCTCTAAATCTTAAATATGATTCATTGAGTAGTAAATATAATGAACTTTCAAACAAATTCTGTGATTTGGAAAAATTGTATGAAACACATTTATTGAAAACTGAATCAAGAACTAAGTTATCTTTGGCCCAGAAAAATCTAAGTGTCTCTGAGCTGCTACAAAGATTAACTAAAGTTGAGATTGAAACTGCCAATCTACTAATGAACCAGGATAATAATAAGTATACTCAGTATAATAATAGTCCTTTCATTGGAAAAAGTGAATCTAATTCCTTCCCTTTACCACCACAACTAAAACCATCTGGTGGTAGTGTCAAATCTGAAAATGTAAGTCACAAATCTGTACAGGAGGGAATACAAGACCATTTATCAAGAGTAAATGAGTTGTTGAATTTACCTAAGATTAGTGAAATAAAATCCAATCAGAAGAACTGGCCTAAGATAGATCAGTACCCAACTTATGATGGGGAAGCCAGCTCTGATTGGCAACATTTTATCCAAAGAATTGACAACTTAAAATTCTCATATAAGTTACCAGATGAAGAAATAACATCAAAATTGTTCTCTTTATTTAATGATGTTGCTATATTATGCTTTAAAGATGTTTTGAATGAGGGTAAAGATTACTCTTGGGCTAAATGGAAACAACTAATTGAAAAACAATTTGGAGGTTCTAAATCCAGATTCACTCAGCAGAGATGTTATGAGAAAACTAGGTATATTCCATTGAATGGTGACAAACCTATGGTATTTTTAATGAATTTAAATAAAATATTAAAAGCCATTGAGCCTACATGGATTTTAACTTATGGAAAGATAAGATAATATATAAATTACCTAAATCTGTCAGAGACATTGTTGTAGCTAGAACAATTAATGTTAATGAATATTCTGACTTTATAAATATTTGCAATAAAATATTACTAAACCATAAGTATGAAGCAAGGTATTCCACTTATAAACAGAATATTGAACCTGTGAAAAATAAGAATACAAAAACACTTCAGGAGAGGCAGAAAAAACCTACTGCACCTGTAATACCAAAAAATTATGAGACAAATACTTGTTATAAGTGTAACAAACCTTGGGTTAAAGGTCACAAATGTGAGAAGAATATAAATATTGTTGAAAATCAACATGAATCTGAAATTGAAACAAAGAAAAGTAAAGATTCAAGTGATTATGACAGTAATATCACTATAGTGATGAAAATGAAGTCTGTATGTTGGAAGATGATTTGTCCATCTTTGACAATCCAATATTAAATATGGAATCAAATGAATCTTTAATGAACTTTGAGGATGCTGAAATCATTAAAGATATACAAGCTGATAACTTTAGAATGACACCTATCACGGTTCCAGCTATCATTTTTGGTGAAAATGTTAATATAGTATTGGACACAGGAGCTGCTGGTTCTGTTGTTTCTACTAATACATTACAGAAAATTGATAGTGAATATAAGTCTAAGCTTGAACCCCTTCAAAGTAAAAATTGGAGAGGTTTTTGATCAGTACTACATCCCATTGGTAGATACAAAGATGCTGTTTTCTTTAAAAATCAACATGGTTACGTAAGAGTAACTTGTGACTTTGTAGTAATGGATAATACTAACTGTAGTGACTGTTTTATCATTGGAAATGACATTCTCACTAAGTTTGGTGTGAAATTAGACCCTGCTAATAACAATTTTACAATTGGCATGAATGGAAAAAGGAAATTTAAAATAAATTCTTTTAACACAGTCTTACACATTAAGTCAGTAACAAATATTACGTGCAAAGGAAGAGAATCCAATGAGATGTAACTTCTGGAAATAGAAATTTCTAAAGAATCATTTGGCACTCAGATAAGTGAAGCTAAGAAAAAATATATTTTGGACTTAATTAAAGCATTTCCAATGGCTTTTGCACATGGTACAAATGAAATTGGCCTTGTAAAAGATCATGAAATGAAGACTAGTTTAACCTGTGATATGGATAATATTCCTGCTAGTCTTAAAAAGAAACCATACCCTGCTTCTACAATGAAGAGGAAAGACATAGAGGATAATATTAAAATGTTATTAAAAATAAACATTCTTGAAAAGGTTGGAACTACACCAAAATATTGTGTAATATCACCTGAGCTAATTTCTTATGAACAAGATAAAGCAAGACTGTGCGGTGATTATAGAGCATTAAATACATTTATAGTAGATGATATTTATCCCTTAACAAGGATTGCCTCTATACATGCTACACTTAAAGGTGCTAAGAATATAAGTTGCTTAGATGGAAACAAAGGGTACCATCAAATTCCTGTTGAAAAGAATTCATAGAACTTTTTGTTGATAACAACACACATGGGAATATATAAATATGTCAGGATGCCATTTAGACCAAAAAATGCTCCTTCAGTATTTCAGAAGTTAATGGATATAACATTCCATAATGAAATGATTGAGGGATGGTTAATGGTATACATTGATGACATCATAGTGTTCTCTAAGACTTATGATGAACACTTAATCCATTTAAAGAAGGTATTTCAAAAAATGGATCAAATAAAAATGACCCTTGCATTGAAAAAATGTAAATTTGGGTTGGAATCTTTAAAAGTGCTTGGTCATATTGTATCTGGCTTACAAATATGTGTAGACTAAAATAAGGTGGCTGCAATCAAAAATATTGGCATTCCTCAAAATGTAAAGGATGTACAATCCTTTCTTGGTATGTGTGGTTATTATAGACAATATATAAAAAATTACCAATTAATTACTGCACCATTGACCACACTGATAAAGAAATCAGAAGCTTTCATTTGGAATAATGAAAGACAACAGGCTTTTGATAAGTTGAAAGAATGTCTGATGACAGCTCCTTTTTTGGGATAACCAGATTTCCAATTGCCTTTTGTATTATATACAGATGCAAGTTTTATTGGTCTGGGTGCTGCTTTGCATCAAAAACAACTTATTGAAGGAAAAATGTCAGAAGTAGTAATTTTCTATATTTCACGTACTCTAAGAAGTAGTGAATTGAAATACGGTGCTACTCAACTTGAATTTTTGGCATTAGTATGGGCTCTTGAGAAGCTACATTATTACCTTGAAGACCAAAAATTTGAGTTAATAACTGACTGTAGTGCAGTTAAGTCACTCTTAAACATCAAAACTCCTAATAGACAGATGTTTAGATGGAAATTAGCTGTACAAAAATACAAAGGACAGATGACTATTACACATAGAGCAGGAAACGTACACTCTAATGTAGATTTTTTGTCTAGAGTACCTCTGCCTAATAATGATGATAATCCTGCTTATGTTCCTGAATCAGAGATTATTAACATTTATGGCATTTATATTGTAGATCTTGAGAATGAATTTATGCAATCAATTCGTGATATGTATGCTTCAGATCCTGACTTGAGTAAACTCACTACAATATTAAATGATCCATCTAATGCTTCAATGAATGTTTTAATAAAAAATTACTAAATAAGTATAAAGAGGCATTAGAAAAAGGAAAATTTTCCATTGAGGATGGTTTTATATATTACATGAAAAAATTAAGTAATGTAATTGTAATTTACCCTTCAATGAAGGAGTTAATGTTAAGTATATGTCATGATGATATATTAGCAGGTCATTTTGACTACCATAAAACATTAACCAGAGTAAAAAACACAGCTTGGTGGATTAACATGTCTGAGGATGTTCAAAAATATGTTGAGACACGTGATTCTTGCAAAAAATCTAAATGATTAACAAGCAAAAGAGCTGGTTTATTACAACAAATTGAGCAATCAAAAGCTCCATGGGAAATAATTAACATGGACTTTGTAACAGGTTTGCCAATAGCAGGGCATAAGAGTTAAAACTCCTGCTGGGTAATTGTAGATAGATTTACAAAAATTTGTAAATTTATTCCTACCCACAAAGAGGTTTCTGCAAAGGACTTAGCTTTTTTATGGTGGACACAAATGTTAAATATAGCAGGTTTCCCCAAAGCAATAGTTTCTGACAGAGATCCTAAATTTACTTCTGAGTTCTGGACATCACTTATGGATGTTTCAGGGTGTCAATTGAAACTTTCTACAGCTCACCATCCACAAACTGATGGGCTAGCAGAAAGAATGATACAAACTTTAGAAGATATGATAAGAAGATATTGTGCTTTTAATCTTAACTTTAAAGACAATGATAAATTCAGGCATGATTGGGTAAACCTTATCCCAGGTATAGAATTTGCATACAATAGTACAGTACATTCTGTCACTGGCAAAAAGCCATTTGAGTTATGGTTGGGTTATTTACCTAATACCCCTGATAAAACTCTTAATAAATTACCTAGATTGGATACCCATCCAGGACCTAAATCTGTTCTTCAGATGCAAGAATCATGCAGAAAACAAGCTCAAGAATGTATAAATAAGGCATTTGAGTATGAGAAGAAAAGATGAGATAAAGCCCATAAAGAACAAATGTTCAAAGAGGGTGATGAAGTCCTTATTTCAACACTACATTTCAATTTAAATGGTAATGTTAAATTGAAGGATCCATTCATTGGACCATTTGTAGTTAAAAAGATGGTTGGTAACAATGCTCTTGAGGTTATTCTATATGCACCTTATGATAGAAAACATCCAGTATTTCCTATTTCTCTTATAAAACCATACCATTCTAATTATACTTCTCTATTTCCAAGAAGATCAGGAAAGCATAAACAACAACCTGAAGAAATAGTTGAAAAGGCAGAAATTGAAAAGATACTTAAAAAGAGACACCTTACTAAAGAAAAGGAAGTTGAGTGTCTATTAAGATTTAAAAATAAATCAAGTGAATATGACCAGTGGATGCCAGAAAATGAAATCTCTGATCTTAAAAATCTCTTGAAAAAATTTAAATCAAAATAATACTGTTTATTCAGTATATGTAGAATAGAAAATTTAAAAATTTTTCAATTCACTCCTTACTTTTAATTAAAATGTATTAGCATTGATTTTATTGTTTTTTTTGGGTGAGAGAGTGTCAGCCTAGATATCCCTAAGACTGAGTGTTTCTTATACTTAAAATAAGATAACCTCAATTAAATTAAGCTTATATCTTAAAAATAAGGTTAAAACAATAATATATATGATTATATTACATATATATAATTATTACTCTATTATATAAATTATAGTAGTTTAAATAGCTTATCCATAGCCTAATAATACTTATTAAGGTGTTAATGGAGTCATAATATACTTGTAATTATTGACATACATAAGCTTATATGTATACATAAATCTTATATTCAGTGAAATATGCAGTATATTATGTATATTTAGGTATATAAGTGGGTTTTAGCCTCTTAATAGCCTATAACCTTTGTTTTTCTGCTTATTTTAATTCATATGGACGTATCCAGTGGACTCACAAAGCCTACAGAAGCATAAACATCTATTTCAGGCGCATACACTCAGTCTGGACAACTTAATCTGCTTCCTTGGATGGATATTCACTGATTTATGGGTTGGGAGGTCATTGCTGGGTTAATGTGGATGCTTGGGGATGTTATTGTAAGCTTGGAAATTTCATTTGTTTCCTTTATATGCTTTGGATTTCATTATATTCTCTTTGGATGAGTTATTTTACCTGTTTCTTTATGGTATCTACTTTTATCTGGGTTTTCTATTTATGGTATGGGTCTGTGTTATCATTAATTGTGATGGAGGGTCCTTACTGGAGGTCTGGGTGTTGAATCTACTTGAAGTGGACGCCATGGGGAGGTGATGGGCCCTCACAGTGCTGTAATTTTTGTGGATAGCAGTGACATCATCTGTATTGAAGGTCTGTGCACTCCAGTGGATTTTGGTATAAGTAAGGGAGGATTTTGATGGTTATTAGACATCACTTACTTACTACAATTCAAATTAACATCATAAAACAATTATTATTATTCAAACATATATATTATAAAGCCATTATAAATTGATATTATCTTTATATAAGCTATAACTATATTATATTCATCTATTTTCCACCACTAGCATGCATTTAAATCCAAGTATTTTGAGTTTTATTTGAGAATAACTATTGTATTATTCTTCCCCTGATGAATAATCAATAAATCATTTATTAATAAGTAGTAGGACCATTAATAAATACTATTAAATGATACTTAAATACTAGATACACTGACACTTATGGTGATATAAACCAACCTGATCTAACTCAAGTATGTTTTTTTCCTTTTATCTTACAAATTATTTTTTATTTACATTTTATTATTTCTAAAAAGGCTGAAGAACAAACGCAGAAGCCACAATCAACTGAGTCAGAAGCCAGCAACAATGATGATGAGGAAAATTTGACCTTGAACAAAAAGAAAAGGGCTTCAAGTAGTTTAAATTTCTACTCTCAAAGAAGAAGAAAAACTGATACTTCATTTCAAACCCTTTTTTTCTTCTATTAAAGAATTCTTGGAGAAACGTGATGCTGGTAAGTGATACCAAACCTCTTAATACTTTAATCTGCTTTTCTTCTACTTTTTGTTAATATTTATTATCACTATAGAACAATTAGAAGTTGCTAAAGATACTCTTAAGTTTGAAAAGAAAAAATATGAGCTCTTATTAAGAAGGGAGGATAGGGTACATTATTTAGAAGAGAAGAAATTTGAACTTTCTTTACAGAAGGATGATAGGGCACAAGTCTTGGAGAAGAGGAAGTACAAACTCTCTTTATGGAAGAATGATAAGGCACAAGACTTGTAGGAGAAGAAATTAAAAATATCTCTAAGTATTGAAAACCCAAAGAAAGAGGAGAAAACACACAAGCATCAAAACCACATGGAAAAGATAAAATATAAGCTTCATCATGAAGAAAATTCCAAAAAGAAAGATTTCTTGATAGAACGTGTTAAAGCTAATAAATCTGTTGAGGAAATTGAATGTTTAAAGAAATTTTTTGATGACTAGTTTGTTTTATATCTCTCACATTTGAACTGTTCATAATTAATTCTACAAAAACTTTCATCTTAACTTCCTGTATTCCTTTACTCTATCCATCATTAGTTGAATTTTCACATTTTAATTTTATAAATTCTTTTTTAAATAAAATTTTCAAGAATCTTTAATGCTAAAAATCTTTATTTAGTTAAAACTTTCAAGTCACATTTGAAAATTTCCCAATCCCACCCCTGCATTTGACTGAAATAAGGGGCAGGTATAACCAAATCTTTCAAGTAAAGAATTTTGAAAGTCTTATATGAAATTTTTGCAATACTTGTCAGCCAGTCTTCTAGAAGAAGGAGAAAAAGAAGAGAGGGAAAGGAAAAGAAAGGAGAAGAGGGAAGAACATAAAGAAAATAATAAGAAGAGAAATAAAAGAAGAGAGTAAGGGAAATAGTTAAAGGGAGTTCAACAACACTTTAATGAATTTTGATAAGACAAATGACAATGGTTTAATGGGTATTCTGATCCAGTAAGTATTTTATTCTGCTCTTCTTAAATATCAACTATGGACTACTAAAAATCTTAAAGAAACCTTTAATGTATCTAATATGGGAGACAAGTGCCACAAATAATTAATATAATAATGTATTGTAAAAAAATGATTAGATAATGTAAGTTATGGGGCTAAAGGGGATTATCCAAGGCCTTTATATAGGCAAGGGGACTTCTGAAGCGCCACAAATGAGTATATAAAAATAGTAATAAAGTGAAACAAGAAAATAAAAGAATATAAGTAAAACATAGATATTAAGAGAAAAACATGAAACAAATAATTAAACCCATGATTAAGAGACTAATTTTCTCACCATAGTTTCCCAAGCCAGTTAATTAAAATTTTTGGCTGGTCGTCTAGAAGAAGGATAAGACAAAGAGAGGAAAAGGAGGAGGAAGGAGAAAGGGAAAAAAAACTTCAAGAAAATGATAAGTAGAAAAAATAAAAGAAGAGAATAGTTAAAGGAAGTTCAACGACATTTTTGGGAATATTTACAAGACAATTGATTGTGGTTTAACAGGTACTTTGATCCAATAAGTAATTTTCTTCTACTCTGCTTAATTATCAACTATGGACTACTAAAGATCTTGAAACAATATTTATTTTATTTGATATAGCAATTAAAAGGGAGACTGTCACGCTCCATGTGACACTTGAGGCAAAATCAGCTCATTAAATCAATAATAAGGGGCTCAAATCCAAACTCAAAGCGCAGAAAGCAATTCTCCATAGCAACTGCGACTTTCCTTTGTGTACTCGCTATTCAACCGCGCTAGTCTAAACTCTAAATCTAAATTAGTCAATTTCTCAATAGTGTGTCTTAGTCTTTTTCTCAATAAGCGACGCACAGTGCAATAATCAATATAATAGTACATTAAAAGTTTATGAAATGTCTGTGGGTTATTAAGGGGTAGTGAGCATGGACGGAATGGTTAGTGAGGGATTAAGGGGTTAACGGATGTTAGTGAGGAGGGTCCAGGTGTAACAGATATATTTTAAATGGTGTGTGGTGTGCGGAATAGTGGATGGGTATGAGGTCAATGCGAGGAGGAGTAAAGGATATAAAAGGGGTTGGGTTTTTGGTTCGATATTCCTTAGAATTAAATTATAAAACGTATTTATAGTTAATAGTGGTAAAAATCTAAAGTGAAAATCATTATTATTTTATCTTTCTTTTTTTTCTCAATAATCATTTCTAAATCCTAAATCTTTGATTGTTGAGTTTCCAACCCTTTGTGAGATCTTAAGAATTTTAATATTACCTTTCAATTATATTAGAATCCTTCTCGAACATAACTCGAAGCAGTAGTTCTTCCTTCAAGTCATATTTGAATCACTTCCTCAAACCATCCTTCTGTGCTTCGAAGAAGTATCTAAACCTTTCATCTCACTTGCAAGAACATCCTCGACCTTGTGCGTAGGTCATCCGGTGACAGTATAATTTAATTCTCCGTAGTTCTCATTCTTTGCACTACTACGTCCCATTTCAGGTGTTTTCTCTAAATCATCAAAATGGCACCTGTTCAACGCACACCTCCTACAGGCACTACTACTAGAGCTTGCGCCAGAGGCAGGCCAACAGCCACACGGCCTGTGTCCCGCAATCACTCCTTAGAGCCACTTGACCTTAGGGAACGGCAACATTCAGTTCAATCTGTAGGAGACATCCCACAAGATTTTGATGATTCTAGTGATGATGAAGAAGGAGAGGATACAATTCACAAGGCACCATCTGCCCCTGCTAATCACCCTTCTGGTCAACCTTCAGAACCTGGACCATCCAATTTTCTGGAAGATTTCATGAGACTTTTCATGAAGACCCTTTCAACTTCAACGTCTTCACAGGGATCTAAATTCAAAACTCCTTCTATGAAATCTCCTGATAAATTCAATGGAGAACATCCAGACAGATTGTGACCCTTCTTGCAAACCTGCAAGCTCCTGTTCCATAATGAACCTCGAACCTTCAATAACAACCGATCGAAGGTTGTTTATGCTTCTTCATTTCTGGCCGGAAAAGCAGCAAGATGGTTCGAACCTTATCTCCTCATGCTCTCTTTGACCGAAACCCATTTACTTATTAATAATTGGGAAAAGTTCAAAGACCAAATCTTCACGTTGTTTGGTGACCCTAATGAAACTGACAACACAGAAATTGAACTTGATTTTCTTTGCATGAGTGATAATGGTAAAGCCTCTGAATATATCTCGAACTTCAGAGCACTTCAAACTCGAGTAGGTTGGAATGATGCTGCTCTCAAGTATCATTTCAAAAAGGGACTTCCTTCGAGGATTCTGGATCAATTAAATCTTCACGGTCAGAAAATGACTACTTTAATGGATTTAATGGATCGAACCCTCAAACTCGACGGCGTTTACCAAGGACGACTGCAACATCGTTGATACGCCAACAAATCTCAAGGCCTAAATTTTAAGTTGGGAACTTCTCACCCACAAACAACTCAATCCTCCCCGACTCAATCCAAACCCAACAAGGGAAAGGACAAACCTCGACTGAAAAGCTCGACCCCAGGTGATATCAGCAAAGTACTGGATCCTAAAGGGGAACTTAAAGAAGCTGAGAGGAAGAGGCAAGCAGATAATGGGATGTGTATGTATTGTGGGGGTAAGCACAAGCTGGAAGATTATGTAAAATTGAAGGAAAGAGAAGGTACTAGTTTGAAGTCAAAAAACTAGTAGATAGTTTACTTGTGTGCAAAGCAAACTATCTTATCTCTCCCAGTGCACAGAACCTCCATGTCTTAAGGACTGGAGTTGCCTTAAATCGCTTGAGATTCATTCTTTTTAAGGAGGATATCCCCTTCAGTTGTCTTATAGACTCTGGAGCTTCAATTTCATTTGTCAGTTTATCTTTTGCCGAGAAGTTACAGCTGACATTTACAGATATCAATTGAACTCCAATTTATTTGTTCAAATGCGAGGAACCCAGATATTGGGTCAGTAAGAAAGTTTTATGGGTTTTTAACTTTCCGAATTTCCCCCCCTTCAAGTGGGAATTATCAGTCTTGGACGCCCCAAGGATGAACGATACCATTCTTGGCCATGACTTTTTAACGCATTGGAATCCTGAAATTAATTGGACATGGGGATTGATCGCCCCACAGACTAAGTATATTTCTGATTCTTCAATGCATGTCAATAGGGAATTAAACAACCCGCCAAACAATTTCCTGCTAGAGGACAAATCTCTGCCAGATGACTTGCAAGCATATGATCTTTCTTTAAATGAGCAATTGGCTAACCCTTCTAGCTCAATGACTTCACTCAAAGAGGATTTAAATTGCCTCGAAGTAATCGAATTATGCTCTCTCAATTCTGGTCTTCCCTCAACAGATTCTCTCGAAGATGATGAGGACAACCAAATCGACGTTGAAGCCATTAAATTGACTCTACCAGAAATCTATCATGATTTCCTCGATGTTTTTTCAAACCGCAAGGCTGATAAGTTACCACCTCATTGACCCTACGACTATCAGATAGAGTTAATAGGTCATGTACCTCCGGCAGGTCCTGTCTATTCCTTGTCGAAGGACGAATCTCAAGTTCTTCGAGACTACATTGCAGAGAATGTAGCCAAAGGTTTCATCAGAGCCAGTAAATCTCCAACCGGCTCCCCTGTCCTCTTTGTAAAAAAGAAGGATGGTAGTCTTAGTTTGTGTGTTCACTATAGAAAGCTCAACACAGTCACTAAGAAGAATGCATATCCTGTTCCTCCTATGTCATTGCTTCTTACCCTTTTTAATGGTGCTAATTTCTTTTCTAAAATTGATCTTAGAGGCGCTTACAATCTTATTCGCATTGCGGAAGGTCATGAACCACTGACTGCAATGCACACTAGATTTGGTAGTTTTGAATATTTAGTTATGCCTTTTGGATTGTGTAACGCACCATCTACTTTTCAAACTTTTGTCAATGACATCTTTCAAGATGTTGTCAAACAATTCGTTGTTGTCTATTTAGATGATATTTTAATTTTCTCGAAGACACTAGATTAACATATTCATCATGTTTGACAGGTTTTAAATCGACTTCGAGATCACGGTCTCTATGCCAAGCATAATAAATGCAAATTCCATCTTAAATATATTGATTTTTTGGGCTTTACATTATCCACTGATGTTTTAGTCATGGACGACAAAAAAGTTCAAAAGGTCCTGGAATGGCCTGAGCCCAAATCTGTTAAATCCCTCCAGGGATTTTTGGGTTTTGCAAATTTCTATAGAAGATTTATTAAAGATTACTCTAAAACTATTTCCAATCTTACTTCTCTTCTTAGAAAAGATATTCCTTTTGTTTTTACTTCTACAGCACAAAAAGAATTCGAAGCATTGAAGACGGTGTTCATTACAACTCCAATTCTTCGACACTTTGATCCTTCTTCTTCAACAATAGTCGAGACGGATGCAAGCAATTATGCTATTGCAGGGGTCATTTCTCAATTGAATCCGAAAACAAAACTGTTTCATCCTGTTGCTTTTGAGTCACGCAAACTCATTGCAACAGAATTAAATTATGAAATTCATGACAAAGAGCTTTTAGCTATTATTCATTGTCTTAAAAAATGGTGCTCTTTTCTTCTCAGCTTAGATAGTCCTTTTCAAATTTTAACCGACCATAATGCTTTGAAATACTTTATGTCTTCCAAAGCGTTAACCAGGCGTCAAGCCAGGTGGGCTGAATTTCTGTCTGAATTTCTTTTTCTATTTCCTATTGCCCAGGTAAGAACTGCATTGTCCCAGATATCTTGTCATGTCGGGACAACACATTTGATGACAAATACCCAGCAAATGTGAAATCAATCTTCAAAGAATCATTGTTAATGACTCATCAACTTAATTCGATGACAATTCAATCGTTTCAAAATCCACTATCCAACATTCTTGAAGCTCAGTCAAAGGATGATTATTGTTTAGGGTTGAAAGACAAAATACTCTCAAAGCAAGGGGACAAAAGATTTAGTATTGAATCAGGTCTATTAGTCTTCGAAGGTAGAGTAGTCATACCCGACAACAATGAGATAAAATTATGGATTTTCAATAGTCGACATGATTCTCCATTAGCTGGTCATTTTGGGGTTGATAAAACCTACCAGTTAATAGCGAGGGATTTCTTCTGGCCAGGTATGACCAGGGAAATCAAGGCCTCTATAAAAGCTTGTTACGAATGTAATAGGAATAAGGCTCCCCGTCACCAGAAGTATGGGTTGCTTCAACCACTTCCTATTCCCTCTAAACCTTGGGAAACTTTATTGATGGATTTTATTTCTCAACTTCCTCTTTCTAATAATTTTGATGCTATATTAGTAATAGTAGATAGATTGTCAAAAATGTCTATTTTTATTAAAACCACTACTACTGCTACAGCAGAAGATTTGTCAAAATTGTTTCTAGAATATGTATTTTCCAAACACGGCTTACCTAATGATATTATTTCAGATAGAGGCTCATTTTTTGTATCCACATTCTGGACTCAACTGTGTCGACAACTCAATATCACAAGGAACCTCTCCACAGTCTATCATCCTGAAACAAATGGGAAAACAGAAAGGGTCAACCAAATCCTCGAAAAATACCTTCAAATGTATGTCAGTTACCAACAAGACGATTGGACCACATGGTTACCATTGGCGGAATTTGCTTATTATAACTTGACTCATTCTTCGACACAACAATCTCCTTTCGAAACTGTTTATGGAAGACATCCTTGATTCAATTCAATCCATGTAGGAACTAATCATCCTGCGGAACATTATCTTCGAAACATATCACAACTCCAAGAGGAACTTAAATCAAATTTGGAATTAGCAGTTCGAAGGTACAAGGAACAGGCCAACAAACATCGACAAACTTCTCCTTCTCTTAAACCAGGCAACAAGGTATGACTCGACGCACAAAACATTTGAATGACTTGACCATCAAAGAAACTGGCTGAAAAACGCTTGGGGCCATTTGAAATCAACTCTGAAGTCTCTAAAACTGCATTTCGACTCAAGCTACCTCCCAAATGGCAGGCTATTCACCCTGTTTTTCACGTATCTCTCCTGGAACTGGCTCGAGAAACATACCCAGACAAGAACCAACCTCCTCCAGAACCGGTCGAAGTAGAAGACCATCTAGAGTGGGAAGTAAGCCATATCCTTGATTCAAGAATGCGCAAGTGGAAACTTCAATACCTCGTGGAATGGGAAGGCTTCCTCGATGACTCATACAAAACATCCTGGGAACCAGCCATCAATGTTTCTAACGCCCCTGAACTCCTAAAATCTTTTCATTTTAAATATCCTTTAAAACCAAAACCTTAAAACTCTATTTTACTTTTTTTTTTCTTGCTCTTTTTTTTTCTCTTTCTTTCTTCTCTGTTCTTTTTTTCTTTTAAAATCTAAAACATCTTTACTTCTAAAAAAAACTTCTTTTGTTTTCTTCTTTATTCTTTTTCTTTTCAAAATTTTTCAACTTTCTTTTAAAAAGTAAATAAAATTAAATTATAATAAAAATAAAATAAAATAAAATAAAATAAGAATAAAATAAAATAAAATAAAACAAATAAAAATAAAAAAAATTTTCTTCTCAATTTTCTATATACATTTTTTCTTTAAAATTTTCTTTTCCTCGAACCATCAAAATTCTTCACAAACATTACATGACCATCTTTCTCGAACTTCACTTTAACTTCTAAATCACTCTTTTAAATTCTTCAAAACAAATTACTTCTTTCTTTCAAAATCCTCTTAAAATTTTTTATTTCTTCTTTTCCTTTTCTTTCTTTTCTTTTTTCAAATAACTAAAATCCCTCAAATCTTCAATTAACAAACTTAAATAACAAATTTTTTTTTCTTTTCATTAAATTTTCTTTACAACAAATTTTTCAATCAACTATTTTTTTCTCTTCTTCTTCTTTCTTCTCTCATTCAAATCTTATAAAAAATAAATATTAAAATTCTAAATAAAATAAAAAAATAAAATAACTAAATACAAATTGTTTCTACATTCCTTTTTTCTTCTTTTCTCTTTTATCTTCTCCCAAACCAATCCCTTCATCTTCTCCAAAATTTCCCTTATCTCCTTTCTACATTTTTCAAAATTCTCTCCCTCTCCTACCATAATAAATTCCCCAAGTTCAAGTAGCTCCTCCGCTACGTTGAAGGAAGCGGCATTGTCAATTTTATCAATCTCGCCGCTCAAGTCTTCAATAAATTTTGCTCGTCGAACCTGACGAGGCTTCTTTGACCATACTTGATCGAGGGTTTCTTTGTTTTCCTCCCTCTAGGTAACAGTCGGTAACCTATCCTCCACCGACACTGCCACTTCCACAGCAGTGGGTTCCACAAGGGTCGCTTCCACATTTGAAGCTTTGGCCGTAGGGACTTCAATGATGACGTCTGAATTCTAAACAGGATCATCAGTAATTAAATTTATGAATTATAAAAAAGTGAAAAAACTTCGAAGATTGGGTCAACCTCCAAAAATAATTTAGGAGTGACCTTCTCTGCCACCTCCCTCTCCTCTTTGTCATCTTCGATGACCACCCGTCAGTTTTTCGGGGTTTTCCTCGAGATGGGAATTTCTTCTTCTTCGTCAACCAAATCATTGACTTCCTCCTTGACGGCCTGCCTCTTGCTTGCATCCCTAGTCATCCAGGTTGTCACATCATCCTCAACTTCCTCCTCATTCTCCCCCACTGATTGATCGTCCCCAATTGACACATCCCAAATGTCCTCGACTACTTCCTTTGTTTTGGGGATCACCCAATACTTCTTCTTAGTAAACCGACTCTCAATGTCGGCATTCTTTGCTAAGGCGTCACACGCCACCCTTCTCCATCGGCAAAACTCGCACTTCTGGCGAGGCCCTCATGTCGCCGTGCTCTCCACGCAAATATACTCCATCAACTCGCAGGCCGTGCAAGTCTTCGAAAATTGTCATGTAACAACACCCCCATCCGCTTTAGGGTGTGGAGGAGTGTGAGTCAGTGTAGGAAAATCCGCCATAGTGAGTTAAATAATAATAATAATAATAATTAAATAAAGAGGAAGGAAAATTAGTGTGGTAAATACGTCTTATGCTCAACGGAGCTCGCGTTCTTATACCCAGGCATCTGTCACGCGCCACGTGAGACTCAAGGCAAAAGCAGCTCAAATCCATACTTGAAGCGCAGAAAGCAATTCTCCATAGAAACTGCGACTTTCCTTTGTGTACTCGCTATTCAACCGCGCTAGTCTAAACTCTAAATCTAAATTAGTCGATTTCTCAATAGTGTGTCTTAGTCTTTTTCTCAATAAGCGACGCACAGTGCAATAATCAATATAATAGTACATTAAAAGGTTTATGAAAGGTCTGTGGGTTATTAAGAGGTAGTGAGCATGGATGGAATGGTTAGTGAGGGATTAAGGGGTTAACGGATGTTAGTGAAGAGGGTCCAGGTGTAAAGGATATATTTTAAATGGTTTGTGGTGTGTGGAATAGTGGATGGGTATGAGGTCAATGCTAGGAGGAGTAAAGGATATAAAAGGGGTTGGGTTTTTGGTTTGATATTCCTTAGAATTAAATTATAAAATGTATTTATAGTTAATAGTGGTAAAACTCTAAAGTGAAAATCATTATTATTGTATCTTTCTTTATTTTCTCAAAAATCATTTCTAAATCCTAAATCTTTGATTGTTGAGTTTCCAACCCTTTGTGAGATCTTAAGAATTTTAATATTACCTTTCAATTATATTAGAATCCTTCTCGAACATAACTCATAGCAGTAGTTCTTCCTTCAAGTCATATTCGAATCACTTCCTTGAACCATCCCTCTGTGCTTCGAAGAAGTATCTAAACCTTTCATCTCACTTGCAGGAACATCCTCAACCTTGTGCGTAGGTTATCCGGTGACAGAGACAAGCGCCACAAGTAATCAATATAATAATGTGTTTTAAAAATAATAAGATAATATAAGTGATGGGGCTAAAGGGAGTTACCAAATGTCAGCCGGGCTATTAGACTTACCTGGTAAAATAATAAATTATTTTACTGAGGTGATGCCATGCCTTTTGTAAAATACTTATTAATTAATTATTTAACATTTACTTATATATTACTTACAACCAACTAAGCTAATCATATTAAGTAGTGTAAATAATTAATTTAAGTAAGTGTCCCATACATTTTTACTCCCTAACACCGTGCTCAATAGTGCAGTTGATTGGGCATAAAAATTAATAATAAAATTATAATGAAAAAACCTTAAAATTTTTATATTACTTCATTGAGAGATCTGTAATACTGTGAAATCAATATAATTAACTTAAATGTGTTGTAATTAATTGTGACAGTCCAAGGGAACTCATACCTTATTACTAATAAAATTGATGCCCTTGTTGACGTACCAATTAATTTATTTTCTTATGTCATATATATACTCCCTTTAGTAATCTCCTTTCTCAAATTCTTACAGTAGATGGTGTAAATTCTGTGTCTTTATTTCCCTCATGTTTTGCCTATAAAAGGCCCTCACTTTTGTGCTTTTAAAATTCATTCCTTACTTACTTACTTATTTTATTATAACTACATACAAAACTATTAATTATTATTGTAGTATTTACATTAAAGCTGTAATTCTAAATTTATAAAAAAAATAGAATTAATCCCTTTACCTCTGATTATTATTTGAGTAAAAGTCATTAAAAAGTTAAGAGAAATACGTACCAAGTTTAAATCCTTTTGAAATCCAGTGTTGCCGTCCTTGGAACTCCTTGAAAACTCTTCTAGACTTGAAGGACCACCCGACAATTGGAGGCCTTTCCAAATCGTTGACGCCACATTGATTACTTGATGCTGGAGAACGTGGGGACCATCACCATTTGGGGTATCTATAAGGACAAGTGAACGACAAAAATGACAAATGTCATATATCACATGACTAAAAATTTTGCTGCAAATGGGAATAGAACCGCGCTCCAAAACTTAGGTTCATATATTGACTAAACGTCATATATTTTGTGGTAATTATTGAAATTACTATTTGTGGGCCACTTTGCACTCTTCAATCTCTATGTATTTCATTTTTACTCAGCACTCTGTAAGTGGAATTAATTTGCTCATTTAACAGGGGGAGGTGTCTAGTAACATGGAATTGAATTTTTTATTATTATTTATTTTATTTTTCCTAGTTGAAAAAGATAGAGAAATTGTGTTCTTAGTCCTAGAAGTAATAAATTATATTTTTTTTTAAAAAAATAATTCATTAAAATTTTCAATTGACTCTTGTCCTGATATATTTAAATTTTATTTGTTCCAGTTGAAAAATTGTCCTGACAATAAATTTTTATTAAATTCATATTTAATATTTAAGTAGAAATTAAGTCCTGTTAATTATTTAATTTTCAGTTGATTTAAAATACTGATAATAATTATCATAAAATTTTTAATAAAATTTTTAAATTTAATTCTTCAGTTAATTATAATATAATCATGGTTTTAAATTGTTTTAAATTAATAAATTGATTATTATTTTAGTTGATTTTATCCTGAGGAATTTTATTTTATTCTTTTTCTTTTAAATAAAAGTAAAAATACAAACTAATTTATCTTATTGTCTCCCTCCCTCATTTCAGTAAAATTTAGAAATGACTGATCAAGGTGTCTCTGCTGCACATGAAGAGGAATTGGATTTAATTGATTATAATGAGGCTACTTCTGTGAGCTCTCATTTAACTAGAAAATTATCTCCAACTAATCAATCATTTCCCCAATCAGGATGTAGAAATGGAGGAAGTGGAAATTCTGGTAGAAACAACTCAGGAACAGAAACCTGTAATAAACCCCCCAGAAGAACTTCCAAAAGGCTTCAAAATAAAAAAGATGCCACTACCTCAACAAGTAAAGAGCCTTTCAACACACATAAAAGAATTAAGGACAGAAAACTTGAGATTGAGGTCAAGAGTAGATGCTCTAGAGGAAAAGGTAAGAAAGATAGATGCTTTTCTTCAAGAGAAGAGGAGACCTCCTCCTCCCAGGGATCTTCATCAATTGGCTCCCCAGCAGCCAGAGAAAGTGGAATTATCCAAGTAGCAGTGGAATTGGCTGAAAACTCAGTGGGATTACCTGTCTCAAAATCAACAGACTCAATTGCCCCAAGCAGGCCCATCAAGACCCAGCCAAGTCAACCCCACACCTCCTCACCCCTATCACGGAGGAAGAAGAAGAAGAAAAAACAATAGGATATTGCCCAGCAAACCTTGGTAAGCCCCTCTATTGATTCACAAGTACCATTTCTTGTAACTAATTCAGTTACCTCAGGTAATTCTGGAAGAGGAGATGAGACTGTGAGACCTGTAGAGGCTGATAACAGTAGAAAAATTGCTCAAATTTCAAATGTATCTAATCTTTTAGTTCTAATTGCTACCTCAATGATAAATCCTGATATGGCTATTATTGATGAAAAACTTGAACCTGAGTTTTATGAGAATCTGGAAATTTACTCTGTTTCCTTATTGAGAAACACTCCAGATGTAGCTAGCATTAATGATGAATATTTGAGGTATATTATTGCTAAACAAAAGCATACAATGAAAAACATGCAATTGACTCATAAATATAATATTTTGTTAACTGAAAAGGGTTATCAAGCATTAAAGAGTGAATTACAGAGAGTTTCTGATGATTTGCTTCATTACAAGGCAGTCCATGAAAAGAAAGTTGCTTTATGGCAAAATATCAAAAATGATTTGTCTAAACTGAAAGATACTGTATCTGCCTGTTGCCAGGAGGTGGAGATAGATAAGATGAATCTGAAAAGATTGAATGAACATTTTTCATCTTTTCAAAATAAAAATTAGCTATCTTTTGCAACAATCAATGAGAGTTTATATAGTCTTCCAAGAGTGAAAACCAGACTAACAACCATTGAGGAGAAATTGAACTTATTTTTTAATGATAAAAAATATTCTGACATTTCTTTAAAGGAATATATAGTACAGGATGCTCCAAGGTTACCTGTGGCTAGTTCATCTAAAGAAAAATTAGTTCCAGAAATGCATGTTGATACCCCTGAGTTTCCATCAAAAATTGATGATGCACCAGGATTTTCAACAGAGGGATTAAACAATGAGATTACTGCACAATTAGAGAAGTTACAGCTGCTCCTTACTCAGAAACAAGCTGGTACTAAGGAGACTTCTTCAAATCAAAAGAATTGGCCAAAACTTGACCAGTACCCAACATTTGATTGTGATTCTTCTTCTGATTGGCAGCAATTTATTTGCAGAATTGATAACTTAAAAATTCTTACAAACTCCCAGATGAGGAAATTGTGTCTAAGTTAATTTCTTTGTTTACTAATGTTGCCCTAATGTGGTATGAATCTGCTCTCCTGGACAGAAATGACTACTCATGGGAAGATTGGAAAAAATTGATTAAAGCACAATTTGGTGGCTCCAAGTTCAGAATGGCTCAACAAAGGCAGTATGTAGAAACTAGATATAGCTCTTCGACTGATAAACCTATTGATTTCTTAATGAAACTTGTAAAAATATTGAGGGAAATGGACCCAAATATGGAGTTTGAGTTATGGAAGGACAGGATCCTTTATAAATTACCAATGTCTCTGAGAGAATTGATAGTGGCTAGGACTGAATTCCCCAGAGAACCTTCTTCTTTCATTAATACTTGAAATGAGATCCTTCTAAACAACAAGTATGATGCCAGAAGATTCATTCCTAGGACCCCTTTGGAGAAATCCTCCAATTACCAACAGAAACCTCTGGAAAGGGTTGGTAAACCTTCTGCCCCTGTTGCACCAAAAAAGTATGCAACAAACACTTGCTTCAAGTGCAACAAGCCTTGGAAAAAAGGCCATGTTTGTGACAAGAGGATAAATATTGTTGAAAAAACTGAGGAGAAGGCTGATGACACAATAGAACTGGATGATACTTCAAGTGATTGTGCCAGCAATTATTCATATGAATCTCAACAAGAAATCTTGATGCTGCAAGAAGATATTCATTATTTAAATACTATTGATATTGATAATACTGATTTATCTACAGTTGAGGATGCTGAGATCATAGGGAACATTGAGGATAGCTCAATTGTAATTGCCACTCTCAAAGCACCAGTCTTGATGAATGGAACCAGCATGGAAGTTGTTCTAGATTCTGGAGCTGGAGGAAGTGTAGTATCTGAAAAAGCACTTGCTTCAGTAGATCAAGACTATAAATCAAAACTGATGCCTATCACTTCTGAAAATTGGGGAGGTTATGGCTCTGTTTTGTCCCCCATTGATATATACAAGGCTATAGTATTTTTAAAATATAACCATGGTTTTGTAAGAGCTATTTGTGATTTTGTTGTCATGAAAAATGATAATTTAAGCAGTTGGTTTATCATAGGAAATGACATTTTAACCAAATATGGCATAAAATTAGATCCTTCAAACCAATGCTTCACAATGGGGATAAATGGGAAGAGAAAATTTGAGTTTTCCTCCCCCAAAAAATTATTAAAACCAGAATTGAACACATGTAGTTCTGTGGTTCAATATAAAGGAAGATCTACAAAAGAAATGCATGCCCTTACGTCTGAAATTGACAATGCTTCTTTTGGAGAACAACTTTCTGGTGAGGATAAAGATTGCATTATTAAATTGATAAAGTCTTTTCCTATGGCCTTTGCTCATGGGTCACATGAACTAGGATTAGTTAAAAAGAAAATGATACTTTCATTGTCTTTTCCATTAACTGATATACCACCTAGTTTAAAGAAGAAGCCTTATCCTGCTTCTCCCACAAAGAGAAAAGATATTGAAGACAATATCTCTACCCTTTTAAAAATGAATATTATTGAAAAGGTAGTTGAAACACCTAAATATTGTGCTATCTCACCTGTCCTAATTTCTTACGAGAAAGATAAAGCCAGGTTATGTGGTGATTATAGAGCACAATATACTTATACTGTTGATGATATCTATCCTTTGCCTAGAATTAGCTCTATACATGCTACCTTACATGGTGCTAAATATATCAGCTGTTTTGATGGTAATAAAGGATATCACCAGGTACCTATTGAGAAAAATTCTCAGAATTTTCTGATGATTGCTACTCATATGGGTATTTATAAGTATGTTAGGATGCCATTTGGCCCTCAAAATGCCCCTTCAGTTTTTCAAAAAGTCATGGATAACACATTCCATCAAGAGATAATTGAAGGATGGCTGATGGTTTATATTGATGATATCTTTATATTCTCAAAAATATTTGAGGACCATCTCAACCACCTGTGTAAAGTGTTCCAAAAAATGGATGAGATAAATATGACACTTGCTTTGAAGAAATGTAAGTTTGGTTTCCATTCTTTAAAAGTTCTTCGTCATGTTGTTTCAGGATTACAGATGTGTGTTGACCAAAATAAAGTGGCAGCCATACAACAGGTGAAGGCTCCTACTACAGTTAGAGAGCTACAGAGTTTTTTGGGAATGTGTGGATACTATAGACAGTATATTAAAAATTACCAAGTTATAGCTTTACCCCTTACACAATTAACACGAAAGGATTTTGCTTTTGTCTGGAATAGTGAAAGACAAAGAGCCTTTGAAACTATGAAAACACTGTTTGATGTCAGCATCTATTCTTGATTTAACTGACTTTAATCAACCATTTGTTTTATATACTGATGCCAGTTTTATTGGTCTGGGTGCTGCCCTCCATCAAAAAAAAGTAATGAATGATAAAGTATCAGAAGTAGTAATTTGTTATATTTCAAGAACCTTGAGAAATAGTGAATTGAAATATGGTGCCACTCAGCTTGAATGTTTAGCCGTAGTGTGGGCTCTAGAAAAGCTACATTATTACCTAGATGACCAGAAATTTGAACTTGTCACTGACTGCAGTGCAGTTAAATCCCTTTTAAACTTGAAAACATCTAACAGACATATTTTCAGATGGTAGTTAGCTGTTCAAGAAAACAGAGGGAGAATGACAATTATTCATAGGGCTGGTATTGTTCACTCAAATGTGGATATGTTATCAAGTTTACCTTTACCAAATGATGACTCTAATTCTGCTTATGATCCTGAGGATGATATTATTCATATTCATGGGATATATGTGGTTGATATGGAGGAAGAACTATTACAGCTTATTCTGGATTCATATGATAAGGACACTGACTTGAAAAAGTTATGCACCATATTAAATGATCCAAAGAATGCTTCAATACAAGCATTAATTAAAACCCTTCCACCAAAGTACCAAAAATCTTTGGAAAAAGGTAAGTTTTCAATTGATGAAGGATATCTATATTATAGAAGAAACTTGAGTAATGTCATTGTTATTACTCCTTCTATGAAAGAGATCATCTTGAAAATTTGTCATGATGACATATTAGCTGGACTTTTTGATCTTGAAAAAACAATGATCAGAATTAAGAACACTGCTTGGTGGGTTAATATGTCTGAAGACACAAAATTATATGTTGAGTCTTGTGATTCTTGCGAAAAATCAAAAAGTTTAACTGGTAAAAGAGCAGGATTAATACAACATATTGAACCTCCTGATGCACCATGGCAAAAAATAAACATGGATTTTGTAACAGGATTACCTATTGCTGGAAAAGACAGTTATAACTCTTGTTGGGTTATGGTGGACAGATTCACTAAAATGTGTAAATTTATCCCTACCCACAAGGATGTTTCAACTAAAGAATTAGCTTTCTTATGTTGGTCTCATATGTTTAATACTGCTGGTTTTCCTAAAGCCATAATCTCTGACAGAGACCCTAAATTTACTTCTGAATTTTAGATGTCTCTGATGGATTTTTGTGGTTGTGTTCTGAAACTATCTAATGCCCTTCACCCTCAGACTGATGGATTAGCTGAAAGAATGATTCAGACTCTAGAGGACATGATAAGAAGGTATTGTGCCTTTGGCCTTGAGTATAAACATAATGAAAGATTGACTCATGATAGGGTTACCTTACTCGCTGGGTTAGAATTTGTCTATAATAGCACTGTTCATTCTGTTACTCAAAGAAAGCCTTTTGAGCTCTGGCTTGGATATGTTCCAAAAAATCCTGCCCAAATTCTCAATAACAAAATACCTAAATTGGATATACATCCTGGTGTAAAATTATTTCTTCAAATTCAACAACTTTGCAGAAATCATGCTCAAAAATGTGTTGAAAAATCATTTGAACATGAGAAGAAGAGATGGGACAAATCCCATAAAGAATACACTTTTAAAAAGGGTGATGAAGTGCTGATTTCTACAGTCCACTTCAATTTACAAGGAAATAACAAATTAAAAGACCCATTTGTTGGTCCATTTGTTGTCAGAAGAATGATTGGAGACAATGCAGTTGAGGTTATTTTGTATTCTCCATATGACAGAAAACATCCTGTTTTTCCAATATCTCTTCTGAAACCTTACACATCCAATAGTGATTTATTTTCAAAAAGTAGGAGAAGACCAAAAAGACCCCAAATGAAATCACTGAAACAGCAGAAATTAAAAAAATTCTGAATGAAAGAATAGTCACTGCTGAAAAAGGTACAGAATACTTATTGAGATTGAAGAATAAATCATCTGAATTTGATTCTTGGATACCTGGGAAGGAGATATCAAATCTTTCTACTCTACTAAAAAAGTGTAAAAAGAAAAAATCATTATTATTATTTTTTTTTTTTAGAGTGAGGGAGTGTCAGGTGGGCTACTAGACTTACCTGGTAAAATAATTTATTATTTTACTGAGGTGAAGTTATGCCTTTTTTAAAATACTTATTAATTAATTATTTAACATTTACTTAAATATTACTAATAACCAACTAAGCTAATCATATTAAGTAGTGCAAATAATTAATTTAAGTAAGTGTCCCATACATTTTTACTCCCTAACACTGTGCTCAATAGTGCAGTTGATTGGGCATAAAAATTAATAATAAAATTATAATGAAAAAACCTTAAAATTAATATATTACTTCATTGAGAGATCTGTAATACTGTGAAATCAATATAATTAACTTAAATGTGTTGTAATTAACTGTGACAGTCCAAGGGAACTCAAACTTTATTACTAATAAAATTGATGCCCTTGTTGACGTACCAATTAATTTATTTTCTTATGTCATATATATACTCCCTTTAGTCATCTTCTTTCTCACATTCTTACAGTAGCTGGTGTCAATTCCGTGTCTTTATTTCCCTCATGTTTTTCTTATAAAAGTCCCTCACTTTTGTGCTTTTAAAATTCATTCCTTACTTACTTACTTATTTTATTATAAATACATACAAAACTATTAATTATTATTTTAGTATTTACATTAAAGCTGTCAGTATAGTCTAGTATATAAGTATGATATAATAGTGTTTATTTATGGTCCTACTACTTATTGATAAATGATTTAGTGATTAAACCTCAGGGGAAGACTAATAAAATAGTTATACTCAAATAAAACTCACAATACTTGGATTTAAATGCGTGCTAGTGGTGGAAAATAGATGAAAAATATAGTTATAGCTTATATAAAGATAAAATCAATTTATAGTGGCTTTAATAATATATTTCTAAAGGTTAATAATTGTATAGTAGTGTTTTTTAGAGTTGTAGTAATTTAATGATGATAAATAACCGTCAAAATCCCTCCTTACTTATACCCAAATCCACTGAAGTGCACAGACCTTCAATCCAGATGATGTCACTGCTATCCCAGGAAATTACAGCACTGTGAGGGCCAATCACCTCCCCATGGCGTCCACTTCAAGCAGTTTCAACACCCTGACCTCCAGTAAGGACCCTCCATCACTATTAATAATAACACTGATCCATACCATAAATAGAAAACCCAGATAAAAGCGGATACCATAAAGAAACAGGTAAAATAAACAATCAAAAAGAGATTTAATGAAACTAAAAGCATATAAAGGAAACAAATAAAATGTCCAAGCCCCCAATAACATCCCCAAGAATCCACATTAACCCAGAAACATCCTTCCAACCCATAAATCCGTGAATAACCATCCAAGGAAGTAATTTTAGTTTTCCAAACTGGGTGTATGCACCTGATATAGGTGTCTATGCTTCTGTAGGCGTTGTGAGTCCACTGGTTTCGTCCATATTACCTAAAATAAGCAGAAAAACAAAGGTTATAGGCTATTAAGGGGCTAAACCCCACTTATATACCTAAATTTACATAATATACTGCATATTTCACTGAATATGAGATTTATGTATACATATAAGCTTATGTATGTCAATAATTACTTCATATCACTTAAGATAAGTATATTATGACTCCATTAACACCTTAATAAATATTATTAGGCCATGGATAAGCTATTTAAACAATTATAAGTTATATGATAGAATAATAATTATATATATATATAATAAAATAATATATATTATTATTTTAACCTTATTTTTAAGATATAAGCTTAATCTACTTAAGGTGATCTTGTTTTAAGCATAAGAAATACTCAGTCCTAAGGATAATAGGCTGAAAAAAGCTGTAATTTTAAATTTATAAATAAAATAGAAATAATCCCTTTACCTCCGATTATTATTTGAGTAAAAGTCATTAAAATGTTAAGAGAAATACATACCAAGTTTAAATACTTTTGAAATCCAGTGTTGCCGTCCTTGAAACTCATTGAAAACTCTTCTAGACTTGAAGGACCACCCGACACCCAAGGCCTTTTTATAGGCAAGGGGACCCCTGAAGCACCACAAATGAGTATATACAAGATAGTAATAAGGTGAAACAAGAAAATAAAGAATATAACTAAAAATAGATATCATGAGAAAAACATGAAACAATTAACTAAACCCATGAGTAAGTAACTATTTTTCCCACCATAGTTTACCAAACCAGTTAATTAAAATAATGAGTAACTATGTAAGTCTGAAACATAAGAGCTGCAAATAAAATAATCTAAAATAGGTATTACAGTGAGATGTAAGTGCTTTAATAGAAACAAATAAAAATTATTTTTACACAAAAATTTATAAAATCAATTTAACCTAGTATAAAGAAGAATTAATTAATTTTCTTAAATATTTGATTAATTCAATAACTAGTTTGAATGAAACAAATAATTAATTTAATGATATTACTAATTTAAAGAGAGAGTCTGAATACCCTTTTATAAAATAAGTGTTTTAACATATTTAATAATTTTTCTGACACAATTAAGGGTCAAAAAAGCGCCCAATATTTATGGATAATAATATATGAAAATTTCATTTAATATATAGATTTTATTGATTAAGTTTTAATTACATTATAAGTTAATTTTACCATTAAAATTATAATATATGTTTATAAATAAATAATTATTTATTTATAAATAATAAATACATAGAAATGTGCCATGATTTATAGAATATAATATATATTATGTTTTATGTAAGTATATAAATAATTTACTTAATAATAAAATTAATATAATAATTATTTTACTTATTTATAAAATATTTATATAATTTCATTATCCAATAAAATATTTAATTTTAAATACATAAAATACATAAATTTATTCCCTCTTATAGTTCCAAAAAAGTATTATAACATTTTACTGGGCTCCTGAGACAGCCTGGCTGACAATACTCCCTCCCGCATTTTATTGAAGTAAGGAATGAGTATAACCAAATTTTTAAGTCAATTTTTTTTTGCAAGTATCATATGAAAATTTGGCAATACCCCCCTTCCTGTATTTTATTGAATTAAGGGAAGTGTGACCCCAAACTTTTAAGTCAATTTTTTTTTAAAGTCTGGTATGAAAATTTGGAAATACCCCCCCAGCAATTTATTGAATTAAAGAAATCAAATGGAAAAAAAGTTTAAAAATGAAAACTTCGTCAACCAATTATTTTCACCAGGCCAAATCAAGCTTTCTTAGAAAAATATGAAACAATTAACTAAACCCATGAGTAAGTAGCTATTTTTCCCACCATAATTTCCCAAACCAGTTAATTAAAATAATGAGTAACTAAGTAAGTGTGAAACATAAGAACTGTGAATAAAATAATCCCAAACAGGTATTACAGTGAGATGTAAGTGTTCTAATTGAAACAAATAAAAATTATTTTGATGCTAAAATTCATATAATCAATTTAACCTAGTAAAAAGCAGAATTAATTAATTGTTTTAACTATTTAATTAATTCAATAACTAGTTTGAATGAAACAAATAATTAATTTAATGATATCACTAATTTAAAAAGATAGTTTGAATACCCTTCTATTAAATAAATGTTTTAACATATTTAAAAAATTTTCTGACACAATTAAGGGTCAAAAAAGCGCCTAATATTTATGGATAATAATATATTAAAATTTTATTTAATATATAAATTTTATTAATTAAGTTTTAATTAAATTATAAGTTAATTTTATCATTACACTTATAATATATATTTATAAATAATTATTTATTTATTTATAAATATTAAATACATAAAAATGTGTCATGATTTATAGAATGTAATATGTTTTATGTAATTATATAAATAATTTACTTAATAATATAATTAATATAATAATTATTTTACTTATTTATAAAATATTTATATAATTTCACTATTCAATAAATTTTTTTATTTTAAATACATACAATACATAAATTTATTCCCTCTTATGGTTCCAATAAAGTATTATAACAGTTTAATGGGCTCCTGAGACAGCCTGGCTGACACTCCATAACTCTAAAAAAACAATAAAAAATGCTAAGATTTTTTCTTTTATAATTTTTTAACAGAGTAGGAAGGCTAGAAATTTATTTTCCAGGTATCCATGCATCATGTTCAGATGATTTATTTTTATATCTCAATAAATATTCAATACCATTTTCAGAAGTGATAGTTCTATCATTTAGAATTTCATCAATTTCTGTGGTTTCTGTGACTTTCTGAGGGTTTTTCATAGGTATTCCCCTTCTTTTGTGAAATAAGTCTCTGTTGGAAGTGTAAGGTGTAAGCAAGGAATTGGGGAAAACAGGATTTTTTCTATCATATGGAGAATATAATACAACTTCTACTGCATTATCTCCAACCATTCTTTTAACAACAAATGGTCCCACAAAAGGATCTTATAATTTGTTGTTTGCTTGTAGATTGAAATGGACAGTAGATATCAACACTTTATCACCCTTGTAAAATGTGTATTATTTATGGGATTTATACCATCTTTTCTTTTCATATTCAAATGCCTTATTAATACAGCTTTGAGAATGTTTTCTGCATAGCTGTTGCATTTGCTTAAAAGATCTTACACCAGGATGTAGTTCCAACTTTGGTAATTTATTATTGAGAATTTAATCAAGAGTGTTTGGGACATAACCTAGCCAAAGCTCAAAAAGCTTTTTCTTAGTGACAGAATGAAAAGTGCTATTATAAGCAAATTCAAGACCTAACAATAGAGTGACCCAGTCATTAGTAAATCTGTCATTTTCTTTATATTCTAATCCAAAGGCATAATACCTTCTAATCATATCTTCCAGAGTTTGAATCATTCTTTCAGCTAGACCATCAGTCCGAGGATGGTGAGCTATAGATAATTTCAATTCACAGCCACATATATCCATCAAAGACATCCAAAATTCAGTTGTAAATTTTGGGTCTCTTTCAGAGATAATGGCTTTTGGAAATCCAACAATATTAAACATGTATGATCACCATAAAAAAGCTAATTCTTTTGTGGATACATATTTGTGGGTGAGAATAAATTTGAACATTTTGGTGAATCTATCCACTGTTACCCAGGAAAAGTATTAACTATCTTTACCTGCTACAGGAAGACCAGTGACAAAATCCTTGTTAATGATTTGACAAGGAGCATCAGGTGCTTCAATATGTTGCAACAATCCTGCTTTTTTACCTGTCAATTTTTTAGATTTTTGACAAAAACCACAAGATTCAACATATAATTTAGTGTCCTCAGACATATTAGCCCACCTAGCAGTGTTTTTAATTCTGATTATGGTTTTCTAAAGATTAAAAAGTCCTGCTAATATGTCATCATTAAAAAGTTTTAAGATGGTTTATTTCATAGAAGGAGGAATAAAAATGACATTTGTAAGTTTTCTCCTGTAATAAATATAACCATCTTCAATGGAAAACTTTCGCTTACTCAAAGAATTTTAGTACTTTAGAGGAAGAGTTTTTATCAATGCTTGAATAGAAGCATTCTTTGGATCATTCAAGATTTTAACTAATTAATTTAAATCAGAAACTTTATCATATGAATCCAGAATTAATTGCAATAGTTTCTCTTCCATATCAACAATATATATACCATGTATATGTACTGTATCATCCTCAGGTACATAAGCTGGATTTGATACATCATTTGGAAGAGGTAATCTAGACAACATATCTACATTTGACTGAAAATTTCAAGCCCTGTGAATAATAGTCATGCTACCTCTCACCACGGGAAATCAGGGGGTGAACTGCTAGCAGTTCCCTCTATTTGAAACTTTCAGGAAGAGGTTGGGAAAAAATTGGGCAAATTTTTTGAAAGTGTTAGGAAACTGTTTTTAAATTAGATGAAAAATTTTTGAAAAAAAAGTTGGCCCTAAATTGTGCCTCAATATATCCCTTCTTGAGCAGAGATTTGTATTCAAGTTGAGAATCAGTTGGACAACATTCAAGAAATGGTTGAGCCACAACACTTAACATACATTAATATTAAATTTTATATCTAGATGCATTTAATGTTGGGAGCTCAGGTTTGATATTAGCAGAAATATCTTATATGACACATAGTATACTAGGTCTGGAATATTATTTCAATTATCATTTTTATTTACACAAATATATAAGAAAGAATACTATTTAAGTCCTTTTTAAAAATTTTGTTAATAAAAATATAACTCTGTAAAAATATTTGCTCATAATTTTAAATTTTCTAGACAAAAGTTGATATTGAGCCTTTACTAATAGAAATTTCTCATTGTTTCTTGGAATAAAAAAATATAAGACAAGCTTCAAAAAATTTAATGTAAGAGAATATATATATATATATTTTATAAGGGGAAAAAATAGTTATGAATTTTTTTTACATTTATGCTATAGAAACTAATTTTAATATGTTGGCACAAAACTTAGGCTCTAAAATAATGCACTTCCTTCAGTTATCTATCTGTATTTAGTTTTTATTAAAATGTGAGTAAACATTAATTATTAACATACATGAAAAATTCAATTGTGAATATTCATCCAATATTATATATATTCTCTACTTTATTCTCTTTCAAAACTTTTCTCTCATCCTCTCTTTCTTTAAACTACCACCATCACCATAGAATTCATTTAATTAAAATGTCAAATTTATGATGAATTGGAAAATTCTCTTTAAATTTTAAACCTACTTTTCCAAGAGAAAGAACAATATTTGATGAAGTCGCCACTCCAGTTATTATTCAACAAGGAATATCTTTTGTTCATGTTTTTGGATTATTCAAAGAAGGAGAAACAACACCTTTTGGTGATCTTTCTAACAAACAGAGCTACCAAATTGGACAACTACTTGGAGAAATCAGATCTGGATCTCAAATTTTAACTGAGGAAAGGGCTTTAAATCCCCAAATACCTTATTATTCTTGCTCTTACTTGGCTCTACTTTAAAACAGGCAGTATAGAATTTGTGGCCTCCATTTTTGCTTGATTGATTTTATTAGTCAGGCTAAAGAAGTATTTCTAAACTTGCAAATTGATTTGACATAGACTCCACACAACATTCCAGCTGTCTTCTTCAATATTTCTCATTGTTGTATTAACACAACTTCTGAAATTTCTTGGACAAGGGATAATCAAATGGCAAATATATCAATATGTGGTATCAAAAAAACTCTGAAAACGCATCAGATTCAAGCTATCAATTTTATGATAGACAATGAAAATAACTTATCAGAAAAGTTAGGAAACCTGTGGAGACATATAGACAAAAGCTGGCTGAGAGTAGGTTCTAATAATTATTATGAACATTTTCCTGAAGAAGAGTTATCTTCTGCAGGAATTGGTTCAATTCTATCTGATGATATGGGCTTGAGAAAGACCCTCTCAACTCTTGGCCTAATTACTGCAACTAAAAGTGAAGCCAGAAAATTCCAACTCTTGGGTGGTGGAGAAGAGAAAGTTAGGACATCAGCAACTCTCATCATTTACCCACTTGTAACGCTTTCAAACTGGGTCAATGAAATAAGAACTCACTTTGAAGATAATGCACTACCTTTCAAGGTTCTTTCAGGGAAGGATTCAAAGAAAATTTACTTTGAGGAGCTTCAGATCCAACAAGTTGTTTTGACTACCTATGAAACAGCAAGTCCATCTTATTCAAAGAAACCTCCTCGACCTATTCTTCCAGTAACTCATAAACTCATTTGGTACAGAAGAGTTTTAGATGAGGCCCAGTAAGAATTCATTTAAATTACTAAAGTTTTTGAACATAATATTATAAAAGCTGATTAAATGTTTAATATAACTTAAAAGTTTAATCAAGAATCCCCAGTTGCAGAAGAATCAGAATATATCAGACCTGGAGGCTGAGTATTGACTATGATTAACAGGGACACCACTTCAGAACTGGACAACTGATCTTCAAAGCCCTATATCATTCCTCAGAATTGAAAGATGGAAAGAAAAATGGTTTTTGATTAATTTTCTTATGAATGGCTTAAACAGAGGAAGCTCTAGCTCAATAAAATTAATACATACTCTCATCAATGTCATATGCCTGCGGAGAACTAAAGAAGCAATCTTATCACTTCCTCAAAAAATTGAGCAAGGAATATCTGTAAAACTATCAGATCCTTGGAACTCAAAACTTACCAAGCTTCAAGAACATTTTTCTGAGTATTATGGGCCTTCTTGAAACACCAACCTCCCTTGGGACTCAGATGAGTTTCTCCAAGAACTTTCAAGTTTATGGCAATTTTATAACCACCCTGTCTACAAAAACCCAGATCAACCTCAAAAATTTCCTTTCACATGGAGACATTCAGAAAAGATTATACATATAATCAGTCATTTAGAAAATTTCCTAAAGGGAGAAAGGGGGATAATTTGTCCCAGGGCTGTTATATTTTCAGAATATGTGGACTTTTTAGAAAAGTAAGTAATTCTATTAATTACCTCAATAAGTTATTTTTAGCTTAATCAACATCTCAATATTCTATCCATTGAAAAAGTGTAAAAAAGGTTTTATATGACCATGGATTCAGCTACACAGAGCTTGTAGGAAAGTTGAGCATGAAAAAAAGTGATGAAAATCTGGACAAATTCAAAAATGATAAAAGATGTCAAGTTTTGCTTGATGCAATCAAGGCTTCAGGAGTTGGAATAGCCTTGAGATGTGTGCAAAATGTATCTATACTGGTAAGTGAAAGAGTCTTATATTGAAATAAAAAAGGTTGAAAAGAGAATTTGTTTAATATATTGAAACAGGAGCCTAATTGGAATCCAGAAGTTGATTGTCTGTATAGAATGGGGCAACAAAGTGAAGTTCATGTACTCAAGTATTTTTTAAGCAGAAGTATTGAACTCAGAATTTTAAGATACAAAGAAAAAAGATTGAGCTATCAATGTAGGTGAAATTTTCTTTAAATAAAGTTGCATCATAGCTAAAAAAATTTATCCATTCTAATTTTTTAAAGCTAAGTGTCCCAAACATTGGAAACAAGGAATATGAGTCTGCTAGATTATTGATTAGTGAATTCACCAATAACTCACATTAGAATTTGAAATTTTTTGAATTATGTAGGAAATTTTTATTGGGGCTCGACAATTAAGAAGTCTTAATTGTTGAGGATTGAGAGAAGGGAGCTATAATGAAGAATAGCAGTCACTTGGCAAACCCCTGGGGACTGGAAAAGAATTAAAGTGAGTCTCAATTGAGGATACCAAATTTAATCTATCATATAATTCCAAGTTCTTAAGTATTTCTCCTGAATAAGGGGAATTTTCTCGGATTTGAATGTGTTTATGGTCAAGATTTTGTGCAAGTCCTGAGAATTCTTCAGATCTCCATGGCAATAAAATCCGCTTAAAAGAACCTTTATTATCAATTTTGGTGTCTGAGCAACATTTGAAGTTTTTAAAAAGATTTTCATAGGTTTCACCACTTGGAATTCGTTTAAGAAGGTGAGTTTGGTAAAAATAATTCTGAAAAAGATAGCCAAAATTATATAAGCCTGTGGAAAAAATAATAGAAAAATATTAGTTCTTACTTTCTTTTTTATTTTATATTTATACTTTCATATTTTAACTATTTCACAGAAACTATCAGAATCATTTCCGAGTCATAATTTATCAGAATAAACTGTAAACCAGCGGTGAAGAACACCCATTTGATTTAGGTAGGAAATATGAGTAGATTCCATTGAATAAGAAACTAAATAATTATTTTCCAAAGCTTTCTCCCAGTGCTTCATGATATTTTTTTCAAAAACTTGATTCCATTTGTGATACCAATCAAGATTCAAAGAAAAGTTTTTCCTGGAAAGTTGCATTGATGAAGAAAGGGGATAAAAGCATTGTTGAATATAGTAGGGATTTTTTCAGAAATGTGGTAATTTTGTTCAGGATATGGAAAATTAATATCCACGTTGAGAGAGCTTATATTGAACAGTGAAAGCCTGTGTAGTTTTTCTTTGGTGGGGTTCATCTTCCATTCATTAGACTGAGGTGAAAAATTAAAAAGGAAATGACACAAATTGTGAATAGACCTGAAAAAATGTGAAGTTGCTTGAGGGAGTATCTCATTGAATCTTTTATTAAGTACACAGGTATTAGTAGGTATTTTTCCCCGAGGAAAGTAATAACAACTAGAGCTCATAATATACTTTATGAAAAGAAAAATGAAGGAAAATATAAAATTTTGAAAGGATATGGCAACAAAAACACTACCATGATAAATTTTATATTTTGAAAAGAATTAATAATGAAGAGTTGAGTGGATGGACAGATGAGCTTTCTCATGAATATATTTCTCTATAAAATATGGATATCTATGTATCTTCATAAGTAATTCAAAAGAAAATAACTCAACTGTAATAGAAAATTATTTCATGATAAATTGGTAAAAATATAATGCAGAATAATTTTGATTTTCCAAGTTATTTTGATAATATTTTAATGCAAATAATGACCTTATTTGAGCTTGTTAATTTTATTGACTAACTTATTTTAAAAAATCTTATTAACACATAATTAGTAGGTATATAGTTTATTGACCAAGATTACTCGGAAACCATACCAATTTTTCAGTGTTTGGAATAAGCAACTTAATGTAAAAATTCTCTTTTTTGGATTCCAAAAGCTTTACTTTAATGACATCTAAGATTTTAAAATTTTAAATAATATATTTTGTTGAAAAAATATTTATTTTTCAGACTGTAATTATATATTTTGAAAAATAAAAATTATATTTTTTTTATATATTATAGTGATTATTAGTGAAAACCTTTCTGTTACTTGGCAGAATTTTATTAATGCAGGAGATTTTAGAAAAAAAAATTGCAACACTTAAATAACTTTATTATTATAAATTAAATGGTATTATTTTGATTCAAGTTATATCATAGTTTCTCCTATATTTAAAAATTCAATCAATTTGTATTCTATTATAGTATTATGCTTTGTGCAAAAAAAGGTGTTTGATAAACATGTATGCAACATTGTAAAATGTAGCGAGTCTGAAAAATTTTGCTGATGCAGAGTATAAATACCTACTTTATGCATGATTGATATGCATGAAACAAAAATTCAAATAAATCCATGGTAACCAACTTGTTGATAAACTTCTTGAGACATAAAAATTAGTTTGTTCTAGTAAGGGCTTCACAATAAATAAATAGTTTGTTCAATTGCTACCATCCAGTAACATATTTCTTATATCCAGAAGTATTAAAATGCCACCATTTTTTTGAATTTGAAAATGTGAAGAGCTTGGATTTTCATCAAGAAAGTATCAGACCTCATTGGGAAGCTTTAAATTTGGTGTAGCTTTCAAAAAATCTCAGTCACACTCCAAACATGAAGAGGAAAGAAATTGCAAAGCTCAGATGGTTGGTATATCCAGCACTTCACCTAACTTAGGATCCAACATCCAAGATCTTGTAAGACATAAATATTTTGCTAATAAAGAGAAATTATGTTTCAATTAATCTCCATTTTTATCTTTGCTTAAGGGAAGCCGGTTTTGGAAACAATTCAATCTCTACCACAGTCAAACAATTTGAATTTGGAAGAGCTTTATAGCAAAAAGATAATTTGGAAAGAAGAAAAACTTTCTCTTATGCATCATTTAAAGCAAAGAAGGTTGTGCTCAATTTTTGCTTGATGAAATCAACAAAATAAAACTTCTTAGTGATGTAGGTAAACTAGATACTATTAGAATAATCAGCCTGATTCCTCTTTCTATAGAGACAGTTTTTAGTCAATTGCAACTCAATCCCTTATTTTTCAACGGACATTCTGTGCTAATTGCTTTGCTCTTTATGAGTATAACCCAAAACACCAACCATCAATCATATCTTGTACTCAACCTTTTTATTCATCCTCAAAGCGCTATATGAAAGATTTAGAATGGAGAGAAGAAACTTTCAATTGTGATGAAAGTTTGTATCTGGCTAAGTACAAACAAGAAGAAGAAATCTACCATCCTTGTAAAACATTTCATCAAAACAGTTTGGTTGACTGGCTTTCAGTAAAGCTTCAACTAATCAAATTCAAGATGCTGATTGAGAAAAAAATGATTTTCTAGAAAAAATGGAAAGGGATGTGATGAAAGATGTATATGATGGTTTTGTATGGATAAATTTTCCAGATATTTCAACAACTCAAAATAGAAGTGTTGATGGATATACAAAAACATAGGTAATTTAATGTTTAGTTTATATGTTGACTGGTTTAGGACGGGTGGAAACTGTATTGGAGGTCATCAGAAATCTGTGGGTAATATCTTGTTGGTGTGTATGAACTTGCCTCCAGAAGATCAATAAAAAACAAAAAATCTATTTTTGTATGCTATTATTGCTGGTCCAACAGAGCCAACTAGGGAACAAATAAATCATCCTCTTAAGCCTATTTTCAATGAACTAAAGACTCTTTGGGATGGCATTTTAATTGAAAAAACACCTCACTATCCACAAGGCCAAAAAATAAGGGCTGCATTATTCTCTTTAATAGGAGACGTTCCTGCAATACAAAAGATTTCTGGTTTTTCAAGTCACTCAGCCACTAAGTTCTTCTCTGTCTGCCATATTGCAAAAGACAAACTTGGTGAGCATCAAGTTGAACAATTTTCCTTGCATACTCATGAGAATCATATGCACTGGGCAGAGAAGTGGAAAAAGTGTCAGTCACATTGGGAGCGGGTATCTATTGTTAGGAGTCATGGGGTTTGATGGAGCAAGCTGAATAACCTTATGTATTGGTATCCTACAGAATATTGCTCAATTAACTTGATGCATTCACACATGTTTGGAAATCTTAAAGATCATAGTGTAAATTTTTATCTAATACAAAATTCTGCAATTAAACTAGAAAAAAAGCTGAAAAAGGATAGAAATTGGCATGTAGGAAGAGAAAATGATGATGCAAATTCTTATATACTTCTAAATAAACAATATAAAAAACATAGAAGCAGCTTAATCAGCAGTGATGCTGATAATATTGAACCAGTGAGACAGCATAAAAAACTACAATATACAAGTACAAAAAGACCATCACAAACATTTCTTAGAATGGATAGTGGAGGAGCTGAATCAGAAGGATCAAACAGCAGGACACAGTCATCAAGTTCTGAAAATCACTTTCAAACCTTAGAGTCTGGCTCAGAAATTGCTTCTGGAAGTGGAAGTGGAAAATTGACCTATAAATTAAGGCAAATGAGTATTAGCATATCTGAAAGTGAAAGATCTAATTCATCCCTTGAGACTATCAGAAGTAAGGAAGATAAAAAGATGGGCAAAGAGAAAGAAAGAAAAAGATCTAGAAATTCACAATTGTCAGCCACTGAGCTAGAGGCAGTGCTGAATGTGATTGAGCAAACAAAAAAACCTCCTGGATTTCACAAGTGCCGAAAAAAGTAGGATCTAAAAATTAAGGTTCACTTAAAGCCGCGGAGTGGTATGTACGATGTTAGCCTATATATCTCCAGGACTGAGTAATTCTTATATTTAAAATAAGATAACCTTAAATACATTAAGCTTGTATCTTAAAATAAGGTTAAAACACTTATATATATGTGTATAATACATATAAATATAATTATTACAGTAATATATAACTTATAGTAGTTTAAATAGCTTATCCATAGCCTAATAATACTTATAAGGTGTTAATGGTGTCATAATATACTTATCTTAAGTTATATTAAGTAATTATTGACATAAATAAGCTTATATGTATACATAAATATCATATTCAGTGAAATATGCAGTATATTATGTATATTTAGGTCTATAAGTGGGTTTTAGCCTCTTAATAGCCTATAACCTTTGTTTTTCTACTTATTTTATGTCATATGGATGTATTCAGTGGATTCAAAATGCCTACAGAAGCATATACATCTATTTCAGGCACATATATCCAGTTTGGACAACTTAATCTGCTACCTTGGATGGATATTCACGGATTTATGGATTGGGAGGTCATTTCTGGGTTAATATGGATGCTTGGGGATGTTATTGGGGGCTTGGAAATTTCATTTGTTTCCTTTATATGCTTTGGGTTTCATTATATCCTCTTTGGATGAGTTATTTTACCTGTTTCTTTATGGTATCCGCTTTTATCTGGGTTTTCTATTTATGGTATGGGTCTGTGTTATCATTAATTGTGATGGTGGGTCCTTACTGGAGGTCTGGGTGTTGAATATTCTAGAAATGGACGCCATGGGGAGTTTATGGGCTCTCACAGTGCTTTAATTTTTGGGGATAGCAGTGACATCATCTGGATTGAAGGTCTGTGCACTCCAGTGGATTTTGGTATAAGTAAGGGAGGATTTTGACGGTTATTAGACATCAATTACTTACTAAAATTCAAATAAACATTATAAAACAATTATTATTATTCAAAGATATATTATAAAGCCATTATAAATTTATATTATCTTTATATAAGCTATAACTATATTATATTCATCTATTTTCCACCACTAGCACACATTTAAATCCAAGTACTGTGAGTTTTATTTGAGTATAGCTATTTTATTAGTCTTCCCCTGAGGTTTAATCCCTAATTAATTTATCAATAAGTAGTAGGACCATTAATAAATACTTTTAAATCATACTTATAAACTAGATACACTGACAATTGTGGGTCTTTTCTTGATTATTATAGATTATTTTGCATAAGCCTTGGAATGTGATTTTTACTTTAGTATAGCTCAAAAAAACCAAATGTTTGGGTCTGCTGCATATTAGTGGGTTATCATAACTCAGTGAATGTGGAAAAGAACCCATATAATAATTGTAATAATTTTTATAATAAAAATTAGGTATTTACAGTAGTAACTATATCCAATATAAACCCAATTTCACTTGGTATTTGGTCACCAATATAACACCCAATTAAATTAGTATTTGATTAAAGCTTGGTAAGATATTTATTCACCCATATAAAGGTCTAATTAAACTTATTATTTTATTTTTAACAGATTTTTTTGAATTTTTCTTATATTTTATTTAAAGAAATAAAGATATAAATTCAGGGTAAGCTCCAGAGCTTTTATTAGTAATTTTATTGCTAATGTTTCTTGTCTACTAACTACCATATAGTTTTTCTCTTTTGTATACATAAAATAATGTTATTCATATCAATATGAGTGCTCTCCAGGACAATGTAAGTGAAAATCCTGTTTATAATACCAGGTCTAAAGCTAATAAAAACATTGCTCCAGGACATAACCATGGAGGGTCAATCATACCACCAACAAAAGAAAATGAGTATAGAGTAAAAAGAAGCCCTCTTAAAAAAGATTAAAATAAAAAAGACATCTCCTCCTCTGCAGGATCAACTGTCCAATCTTATAAAACAGGTCCTGAAGTTGGAGGAATCAAAGTCTCTCATGCTGAATGAAGTAGAGCAATCTCAGAATAATTGCAAGGTAGGATTCCAACAGATGAATCAAACCTTGGCGGAGCTAAAGGGAGGCCAGCAAAGTCAGCTACCACCTACCCCAGGAGGGTCACATCACTCCCAGGAAAAAATTCTGGTAGACAAATGGAAGTGGGATTGGTTCCATCAAAAATGGTCCAGTCACAGCTGCAACAGAGATCCTCCTCCTCATCAGACTTCCTCCACTCACCCCTACAAAGGAAAAAAAGCGTCAAAAATCAGGACTGGCACAAATCCCATGGCAAGTAGATTACCCTCTCAGATTGAACACTATACTGATAATTACAATATTGGTAATATTATTGATGTCAAATCTGTACAGAGAATAGAGGAGGACTTAAGAAAGTTAGGTTTTGATGTAGATACACCTGAATTGTCTTTTGTCAATGACAACAGTACTATTTATAATAATAATACAGTTAATCCTCAGTTGCCACCATTTACTAGTGAGATGAGAAGTTCACAAAATAGTTAGAGAATATAGAAGGAAGACATGGAGTATTTTAACAATAATCCAACTGTCCATAGAATTGTTTCAGCATTGTGGAATAGAATAACTGATTGTGAGGAACAAACAGTTAAGCTCACAAGTGATACAATTTCATCCTTAACATTGAAAATTTCTCAACTGGCAACAGAAAATAAAGAATTAGAGAATGAACATCTGTCTCTAACTCTTAAGAATGATTCTTTGAGTAATAAATATAGTGAACCTTCAAACAAATTCTCTGAGTTAGAAAAGCTGTTTGAAGCACATTTATTGAAAACTGAATCAAGAACAAAGTTATCTTTTACCCAGACAAATCAAAGTGTCTCTGAGCTTCAAAAAAGATTTACTAAAATTGAGATTGAAACTGCCAATCTACTAATGAAACAGGATAATCATAAGTATACTCAGTATAATAATAATCCTTTCATTGGCAAAAGTGAATCTCCCTCCTTTCCTATACCACCACAACTAAAATCATCTGCTGGTAGTGTCAAATCTGAAAATGTATGTCACAAATCCGTACAGGAGGAAATACAAGACCATTTATCAAGAGTAAATGAGTTATTGAATTTACCTAAGATCAGTGAAATAAAATCCAATCAGAAGAACTGGCCTAAGATTTATCAGTACCCAACTTATGATGGGGAAGCCAGCTCTGATTGGCAACATTTCATTCAAAGAATTAAAAACTTGAAATTCTCATATAAGTTACCAGATGAAGAAATAAAATCAAAATTGATCTCTTTATTTAAGGATGTTGCTTTATTATGGTTTGAAGCTGTTTTGAATGAGGGTAAAGATTACTCTTGGGCTGAATGGAAACAACTAATTGAAAAACAATTTGGAGGTTCTAAATTCAGACTCACTCAGTAGAGATTATATGAGAAAACTAGGTATAATCCGTTGAATGGTGACAAATCTAAGGTATTTTTAATGAATTTAAATAAAATATTAAAAGCCATTGAGCCTAATATGGATTTTAACTTGTGGAAAGATAAGATAATATAAAAATTACCTATATCTGTCAGAGACATTGTTATAGCTAGAACAATTAATGTTACTGAATATTCTGACTTTATTAATATTTGTAATGAAATATTGTTAACCATAAGTATGAAGCAAGGTATTCAACTAATAAACAAAATATTGAACCTGTTAATAATCAGAGTTCAAAAACACTTCAGGAGAAGCAGAAAAAACCTACTGCACCTGTAGTACCTAAAAAGTATGAATCTAATACTTGTTATAAGTGTAACAAACCTTGGGTGAAAGGTCACAAATGTGAGTAGAATATAAATATTGTTGAAAATCAGCATGAATCTGAAAATGAAACAGAGAAAAGTAAAGTTTCAAGTTATTATGACAGTAATATCACATATAGTGATGAAAATGAAGTCTGTATGTTGGAAGATGATTTGTCCATCTTTGAAACTACAATATTAAATATGGACTCAAATGAATCTTTAATGAATTTTGAGGATGCAGAAATCATTAAAGATATACAAGCTGATAACTTGAAAATGACACCTATCACGGTACAAGCTATCATTTCTGGTGAAAATGTTAATATAGTATTGGACACAGGAGCTTCTGGTTCTGTTGTTTCAACAAATACATTACAGAAAATTGATATTGATTATAAGTGAAAGCTTGAACCCCTTCAAAGTAAAAATTGGAGAGGTTTTGGATAAGTACTACACCCCATTGGTAGATACAAAGCTGCTGTTTTTTTTAAACATCAACATGGTTATGTAAGAGTAACTTGTGACTTTGTAGTAATAGATAATACTAACTGTAGTTACTGTTTTATCATTGGAAATGACATTCTCACTAAGTTTGGTGTGAAATTAGACCCTGCTAATAACAATTTTACAATTGGCATGAATGGAAAAAAGGAAATTTAAAATAAATTCTTTTAACACAGTCTTACACATTAAGTCAGTAACAAATATTCCATGCAAAGGAAGAGAATCCAATGAGATGAAACTTCTGGAAACAGAAATTTCTAAAGCATCATTTGGCACTCAGATAAGTAAAGCTGTGAAAAATAATATTTTGGACTTAATTAAAGCATTTACAATGGCTTTTGCACATGGTACAAATGAAATTGGCCTTGTAAAAGATCATGAAATGAAGATTAGTTTAACCTGTGATATGGATAATATTCCTGCTAGTCTTAAAAAGAAACCATACCCTGCTTCTACAATGAAGAGGGAAGACATAGAGGATAATATTAAAATGATATTAAAAATTAACATTCTTGAAAAGGTTGAAACCACACCAATGTATTGTGTAATATCACCAGTGCTAATTTATTATGAACAAGATAAAGCAAGACTGTGTGGTGATTATAGAGCATTAAATACATTTACAGTAGATGATATTTATCCCTTGCCAAGGATTACCTCTATACATGCTACCCTTAAAGTTTCTAAGTATAAAAGTTGCTTAGATGGAAAAAAGGGTACCATCGAATTTCTGTTGAAAAGAATTCACAGAACTTTTGGTTGATAACAACATACATGGGAATTTATAAATATATCAGGATGCCATTTGGACCAAAAAATGCTCCTTCAGTATTTCAGAAGCTAATGGATATAACATTCAATAATGAAATGATTTAGGGATGGTTAATGGTATACATTGATGACATCATAGTGTTCTCTAAGACATATGATGAAAACTTAATCCATTAAAAGAAGGTATTTCAAAAAATGGATGAAATAAAAATGAGCCTTGCATTGAAAAAATGTAAATTTGGGTTTGAGTCTTTAAAAGTGCTTGGTCATATTGTATCTGGCTTATAAATATGTGTAGACCAAAATAAGGTGGCTGCAATCAAGAATATTGGCATTCCTCAAAATGTAAAGGATGTACAATCTTTTCTTGGTATGTGTGGTTATTATAGACAAGATATAAAAACTACCAATTAATTACTGCACCATTGACCACACTGATAAAGAAATCAGAAGCTTTAATTTGGAATAATGAAAGACAACAGGCTTTTGATAAGTTGAAAGAATGTCTGATGACAGCTCCTATCTTCGGATTACCAGATTTCCAATTGCCTTTTGTATTATATACAGATGCAAGTTTTATTGGTCTGGGTGCTGCTTTGCATCAAAAACAACTTATTGAAGGAAAAATATCAGAAGTAGTAATTTTCTATATTTCACGTACTCTAAGAAGTAGTGAATTGAAATAAGGTTCTACTCAACTTGAATTTTCGGCATTAGTATGGGCTCTTGAGAAGCTACATTATTACCTTGAAGACCAAAAATTTGTATTAATAACTGACTGTAGTGCAGTTAAGTCACTCTTTGTCAGCCTGTATATCCCCAGGACTGAGTAAAAAGTACTTATAAGCTATGTTAAACACATTAACTATACATGGGAACAATAAATGAGAGTTCACAAACAGTATATATAAGTAAAATTATGATAATACACAAAAAATGCCATTATAACACCTTATATACATGCATATATCCACCTTTTATAAGTCTTATGTACTTAATATTAAGCTGTAATATGCTAAGGTAACCTTAAGAGCCTTAATCATAAGGCTACATAATTTTTAAGTATACTTAAAGCTGTTTTTTTCATTGTTTTATGCAAAAAACAAGAAATGCGCTTTATTTCACTTAAATGTTGATTATATGCCCTATATATTTAAGAATATTAAAAATGCGCTTTGACAGTTCAGTTTGTCTCATTTAAGACTATAGATTTGGCTACTTAAATGCATAAAAATAACAATTTTCAAATTTGGTGTTTTTTATGCCAGAAATGGCTTCTGTGTACTGGCCACATACTGCCTGCATTTTTCCCATATGAATAGCTTCATTTTTAGGAAAGTTAGCTTTTTCACACTATAGTTACCCCACATTCTATGCCCACTGTGGGGAAACACACTAAAATAGGCAACAGGCGCTTATTTAGTGTCCTAGCTTAATTAATAATGCATTGACACTCTTTATATGCACTAATTTCATTAATAACCTCACTCTTGGTGCCTTATTTCACTAACACACTTAAATTTGCCTAAAATTAGTCAAGGATTTACCTGTGCAAGCGCCTTCCAAGGACTGCATGTAGTTACCCCACATTTCACACCCTTTTTTGGGTTTCTAGGTGGTTTCTCAGTCAATTTTGGTCATTTTTGAATGGGAATTTCACATAGTATAATGTCAGGATTAGCCCCATCATTTCTTCAGTGAATCCCCCTTATTTTTAAGCTCTTATTAAACTTAATATTACCTCTTTAGTCTTTAATATTGATTTATAATACGCCTATACTCTCTTTTTATCTTATTCTTTAATTTTGATGGATTTTCCCTATTATTTCAGAATTTTGGCGGTAGTTACTCTTCTAATTAGGTTGTGGGTCACTAGGGATTTTTATGGACATGTCTTTTAGTTGGATGGAGGCTTCATTAAATGTGTGTTGGACTGTTTAATCAAGGGATTCATTGGGGAACTCAATGTGTATAAAAGGAGGAGGTTTTGGGTCCTGTTTTCTACATTCTTTACCATTACAATTTAAACCATATAATCAAATCAATTACAATAAATATAAATTAGTACTTATAGAGTCTTTTGAATAGTATTTGAATAATTAAAATCTATTTTTCTACCAACTAAAGAAGATTGTAAGACATATATAAAATTGGTGAGAATTATATTACTGAGACCTTTATTTTGAATTATATTTTAATACTTATTGGATTTTTACTACAGTATACATATAGTACCATTAAATTCTTCTATACAACTTACCAATCAAGCTAGTTCACGTCTCTGTACTTGACCTCATCCTGACACTCTTAACAATAAAAAATCCTAATAGACACATGTTTAGATGGCAATTAGCTGTACAAGAATACAGAGGATGGATGACTATTACACATAGAGCAGGAACCTTACACTCTAATGTAGATTTTTTATCTAGAGTACCTCTTCCTAATAATGATGATAATACTGCTTATGTTCCTGAGTGAGAGATTATTAACATTTATGGAATTTTTATTGTAGATCTTGAGGATAAATTTATGCAATCAATTCTTGACATGTATGTTTCAGATCCTGACTTGAGTAAACTCACTAGTGTCAAGGGGTCCTTTTGGCCTAGAAGTTTTATTTGAGGTTATACAAGGATTTTTAGGGTTTTAATGTACTCTCAAAAGTAAGGTACGTATTCCTTAATCAAATTGATTGTTTTACTCAAATAATAAGAGGTAGTGTTAAATCATAATATATTTTATAGATTAGAAATACATTGATGTAAATACTAATGTTATAAAGTATAGAAATAATAATTGATTTGTTGTGAATGTGATAAGTAAGTAAGTAAGGAATGAATAAAAAAGACAAAAAGGAAGGGCCTTTTATAGGCAAAATGTGAGAAAATAAAACACAGAATTACCACCCCCTAGTACAAGAGTACGAGTGGAAAAACTTAAATAAAGAGAGTATGTAAAATAATAAGAGTAAGTCTAAATATTGGGTAAATAAAAGTATTTATTTTATTTTAAATAAAACTATGAACCCTTTAGTCCGTCAAATTTTAGTGTAAGAACATTTGATTTGAAATATAGAATCAATAAAATCTAATTAAAGGAATTTGAAAAAGTATTTTTTCTTTTTATAATTTTATATATTTTTTAAATACTAATTTTTATTCCCATCTCATCTGTATTATTGAGCACGGTGTTTGGGAGTAAAAATATATGTGGGACAATTACTTATTTTTATTAATTAATTACTTAGTGTACTTTTGTAATTAATACATAAGTATTTAATAAATAAATAATTAATTAATAATGAGGATCTAAAAGGCGTGGCTTCACCTCAGTAAGATAATTAATTATTTTACTGGGTAAGTCTAGTAGCCTGGCTGACACTCCCTCACTCTAAAAAAACAATAAAAAAAGTGCTATGATTTTTTCTTTTTAAAATTTTTCAATAGAGTAGGAAGATTTTATATCTCCTTCCCAGATATCCAAGAATCATATTCAGATGATTTATTCTTGAATCTCAATAAGTATTCTGTACCTTTTTCAGCAGTGACTATTCTGTCATTCAGAATTTTTTCAATTTCTGCTGTTTAAGTGATTTCATTTGGGGTTTTCTTTGGTCTTCCCCTCCTTTTTGGTAATAAATCACTACTGGATGTGTAAGGTTTCAGAAGAGATATTGGAAAAACAGGATGTTTTCTGTCATATGGAGAATACAAAATAAGCTCAACTGCATTATCTCCAATCATTCTTCTGACAACAAATGGACCAACAAATGGGTCTTTCAATTTGTTATTACCTTGTAAATTGAAGTGGACTGTAGAAATCAAAACTTCATCACCCTTTTTAAAAGTGTATTCTTTATGGGATTTATCCCATCTCTTCTTCTCATATTCAAATGATTTTTCAATAAATTTTCAAGCATGATTCTTGCAAAGTTGTTGCGTTTGAAGAAAGGATTTTACACCAGGATGTATATCCAATTTAGGTATTTTGTTATTGAGAATTTGGGCAGGCGTATTTGGAACATATCCAAGCCAGAGCTCAAAAGGCTTTCTTTGAGTAACAGAATGAAACGTGCTATTATAAGCAAATTCCAACCCAGGAAGTAAGGTAACCCAATCATGAGTGAATCTGTCATCATCTTTATACTCAAGGCCAAAGGCACAATAACTTCTAATCATGTCCTCTAAAGTCTGAATCATTCTTTCAGCTAAGTCATCCATCTGTGGATGATGTGCAGTAGAAAGTTTCAGATCACAACCACAAACATCCATCAGAGACATCCAAAATTCAGAAGTAAATTTAGGGTCTCTGTCAGAGATTATGGCTTTAGAAAAACCAGCAGAATTAAACATATGAGACCACCATAAGAAAGCTAATTCTTTAGTTGAAACATCCTTGTGGGTAGGGATAAATTTACACATTTTTGTGAAGCTGTCCACCATAACCCAACAAGAGTTATAACAATCTTTTCCAGCAATAGGTAATCATGTTACAAAATCCATGTTTATTATTTGCCATGGTGCATCAGGAGGTTCAATATGTTGCATTAATCCAGCTCTCTTACCAGTTAATCTTTTTGATTTTTGGCAAGAATCACAAGATTCAACATATAATTTGGTGTCCTCAGACATATTAACCCACCAAGCAGTGTTTTTAAATCTGATCATTGTTTTTTCAAGATCAAAATGTCCAGCTAATATGTCATCATGACAAATTTCCAAGATGATTTCTTTCATAGAAGGAGGAATAACAATGACATTACTCAACTTTCTTCTATAATATAGATATCCTTCATCAATTGAAAATTTACCTTTTTCCAAAGCTTTTTGGTACTTTGGTGGAAGGGTTTTAATTAATGCTTGTATTGAAGCATTCTTTGGATCATTTAATATGGTGCATAACTTTTTTAAGTCAATGTCCTTATCATATGAATCCAGAATAAGCTGCAATAGCTCTTCCTCCATATCAACCACACATATCTCATGAATATGAATAATTTCATCCTCAGGATCATAAGCAGGATTAGAGTCATCATTTGGTAAAGGTAAACTTGATAAAATTTCCACATTTGAGTGAACAATACCAGCCCTATAAATAATTGTCATTCTCCCTCTGTACTCTTGAACAGCTAACTGCCATCTGAACATATGTCTGTTTGGTGTTTTCAAATTTAAAAGGGATTTAACTGGACTGCAGTCAGTGACAAGTTCAGGTAATAATGTAGCTTTTCTAGAGCCCACACTAAAGCTAAACATTCCAATTGAGTAGCACCATATTTCAATTCACTATTTCTCAAGGTTCTTGAAATATAACAAATTACTAATTCTGATACTTTATCATTCATCACTTGTTTTTGATGGAGGGAAGCACCCAGAACAATAAAACTGGCATCAGTATATAAAACAAATGGCTGATTAAAGTCAGGTAAAGCAAGAATAGGTGCTGACATCAAACAGTGTTTCATAGTGTCAAAAGCTCTTTGTCTTTCAGTATTCCAGACAAAAGCAACATCCTTTCTAGTCAATTAGTCAAGGGGTAAAGCTATGACTTGGTAATTTTTAATATACTGTCTATAGTATCCAAACATCCCCAAAAAACTCTGTAGCTCTCTAACTGTATTAGGAGTCTTCACCTGTTGTATGGCTGCCACTTTATTTTGGTCAACACATATCTGTAAGCCTGAAACAACATGACCAAGAACTTTTAAAGAATGTAAACCAAATTTACATTTCTTAAAAGCAAGTGTCATCTTTATTTCATCCATTTTTTGGAACAGTTTACACAGGTGGTTGAGATGGTCCTCAAATATTTTTGAGAATATAATGATATCATCAATATAAACCATCAGCCATACTTCAATTATCTCTTGATGGAATGTGTTATCCATGACTTTTTGAAAAACTGAAGGGGCATTTTTAGGGCAAAATGGCATCCTAATATACTTATAAATACCCATATGAGTAGCAATCATCAGAAAATTCTGAGAATTTCTCTCAACAGGTACCTGGTGATATCCCTTATTACCATCCAAACAGCTGATATATTTAGCACCCTGTAAGGTAGCATGTATAGAGCTAATTCTAGGCAAAGGATAGATATCATCAACAGTATAAGTATTTAGTGCTCTATAATCACCACATAACCTGGCTTTATCTTTCTCATAGGAAATTAGGACAGGTGAGATAACACAATATTTAGGTGTTTCAACTACCTTTTCAATAATATTCATTTTTAAAAGGGTAGAGATATTGTCTTCAATATCTTTTCTCTTTGTGGGAGAAGCAGGATAAGGCTTCTTCTTTAAACTAGGTGGTATATCAGTAAATGGAAAAGACAATGAAAGTATCATTTTCTCTTTAACTAATCCTAGTTCATGTGACCCATGAGCAAAGGCCATAGGAAAAGACTTTATAAATTTAATAATGCAATGTTTATCCTCACCAGAAAGTTGTTCTCCAAAAGAAGCATTGTCAATTTCAGACATAAGGGCATGCATTTCTTTTGTAGATCTTCCTTTATATTGAACCACAGAACTACATGTGTTCAATTCTGGTTATAATAATTTTTTGGAGGAAGAAATCTTAAATTTCCTCTTTCCATTCATCCCTATTGTGAAACATTGGTTTGAGGGATCCAATTTTATTCCATACTTGGTTAAAATATCATTCCCTAAAATAAACCAATTGCTTAAGTTATCATTTTTCATGACAACAAAATCACAAATAGCTCTTACAAAACCATGGTTATATTTAAAAAACACTGTGGATTTGTATTTACCAATGGGGGAAAAAACAGAGCCATAACCTCTCCAATTTTCAGAAATGATAGGCATCAGTTTTGATTTATAGTCTTGATCCACTGAAGCAAGTGCTCTTTCAGAAACTACACTTCCTCCAGCTCCAGAATCCAGAACAACTTCAATGCTGGTTCCATTAATCAAGACTGGTGCCTTGAGAGGGGCAATAACAATTGAGCTATCCTCAATGTTCTTTATGATCTCAGCATCTTCAACTGTAGATAAAACATTATTATCAATATAAATGGTATTTAAGTAATGAATATCCTCTTCCAGCATCAAGATTTCTTGTTGAGACTCATATGAAATATTGCTGGCACAATCACTTGATGTATCATCCAGTGCTACTGTGTCATCAGCATGCTCCTCTGTTTGTTCTACAAGATTTATCTTCTTGTCACAAACATGGCCTTTCTGCCAAGTATTTTTGCACTTGAAGCAAGTGTTTTTTGCATACTTTTTTGGTGCAACAGGGGCAGAAGGTTTACCAACCTTTTCCAGAGGTTTCTGTTGGTAAGTGGAGGGTTTCTCCAAAGGGGTCCTAGTAATGAATCTTCTGGAATCATACCTGTTGTTTAGGAGGATCTCATTTCAATTATTAATGAAAGAAGAGGGTTCTCTGGAGAACTCAGTCCTAGCCACTATTAAGTCTCTCAGAGACATTGGTAATTTATAAAGGATCCTGTCCTTCCATAACTCAAACTCCATATTTGGGTTCATTGCCCTTAATATTTTTACAAGTTTCATTAAGAACTCAATAGGTTTATTAGTAGAAGAGCTATATCTAGTTTCCTCATACTGCCTTTGTTGAGCCATTCTGAACTTGGAGCCACCAAATTGTGCTTTAATCAATTTCTTCCAATCATCCCATGAGTAGTCATTCCCATCCAGGAGAACAGATTCATACCACATTTGGGCAACATTAGTAAACAAAGAAATTAACTTGGACACAATTTTCACATCTGGGAGTTTGTAATAATTTTTTAAGTTATCAATTCTGAAAATAAATTGCTGCCAATCAGAAGAAGAATCACAATTAAATGTTGGGTACTGGTCAAGTTTTGGCCAATTCTTTTGATTTGAAGGAGTCTCCTTAGTACAAGCTTGTTTCTGAGTAAAGAGCAGCTGTAACTTCTCTAGTTGTGCAGTAATCTCATTTGTTAATCCCTCTGTTGAAGGTCCTGGTGCATCATTAATTTTTAATGGAAACTCAGGGGTATCAACATGTATTTCTGGAACTAATTTACTTTTAGATGAAATAGCCACAGGTAACTCTGGGGCATCCTGAGCTATTTTTTCTTTCAAAGAAATCTCAGAATACTTTTGATCAATAAACAATGAGTTCAATTTCTCCTCAATGGTTGTTAGTCTAGTTTTCAATCTTGGAAGACTAGATAAACTCTCATTGATTTTTGCAAAAGATAACTGATTCTTTTTTTGAAAAGATGAAAATTGGTCATTCAATCTTTTCAGATTCATCTTGTCTATCTCTACTTCCTGGCAACAGGCAGGTACACTTTCTATCAGTTTAGACAAATCATTTTTGATATTTTTCCATAAAGCAACTTTCTTTTCATGGATTGCTTTGTAATGAGACAATTCATCAGAGACTCTCTGTGATTCACTTTTTCATGCTTGATAACCCTGCTCAGTTAACAAACTATTATATTTCTGAGTCGATTGCAGGTTGTTCATTATATGGTTTTGTTTGGCAATAATATCTCTCAAATATTCATGATTGATGTTAGCTACATCTGGAGTGTTTCTCAGTAAGGAAACAGAGTAACTTTCCAGAATCTCATAAAACTCAGGTTCAAGTGTCTCATCAATAACAGCCATATCAGGATTTATCATTGAGGTAGCAATTAGAACTAAAGGATTAGATACATTTGAAATTTGAGCAATTTGTCTACTGTTCTCTACAGGTCTCACAGTCTCATCTCCTCTTCCATAATTACCTGAGGGAACTGAATTAGTTACAAGAAATGGTACTTGAGAATCAATGGAGGGACTTACCAAGGTTCTCTAGGAAAGATCATATTGTTTTTTCTTCTTCTTCCTCCTTGATAGGAATGAGGAGGTGTTGGGTTGACTTGGTTGTTCCTGGATGGACCTGCTTGGGGCATCTGTTGGTTTTGAGACAGGTAATCCCACTGAGTGTTCAGCCAATCCCACTGCCACTTGGATACTTCCACTTTCTCTGGCTGCTGGGGAGCCAATTGCTGAAGATCCCTGCTGGGAGGGGGCTTCCTCTTCTCTTGAAGAAAAACATCTATTTTTCTTACCTTTTCTTCTAGAGCATCTACTCTTGAGCTCAATTTCAAGTTTTCTGTCCTTAGTTCCTTTCTATGTGTTGACAGGTTCTTTACTTGTTGAGGCAATGGCATCTTTTTTATCTTGAAGCCTTTTGGAAGTCCTTCTGGGGGATTTCTAATAGGTTTCTGTTCCTGAGTTGTTTCCACCAGAACTTCCACTTCCTCCATTTCTACATCCTGATTGGGGAAATGATTGATTAATTTGAGATAATCTTCTGGTTAAATGAGAACTAACAGAAGTAGCCTCATCATAATTAATCAAATCAAATTCTTCTTCACGTGCAGCAGAGATACCTTCATCAGTAATCTCTAGTTTTCACTGCAATGAGAGAGGGAGAAAAATAGATGAATTAATTTAAATTTTTACTTTATATTTAAAAGAAAAATAATAAAATAAAATTTTCAGGATAAAATCAACTAAAATAATAATCAATTTATTAATTCAAAACAATTTAAAATCAGGATTATAATATAATCAACTGAAGAAATAAATTTAAATTTTTTATTAACAATTTTATGAGAATTATTATCAGGATTTTTAAATCAACTGAATTATTAACTACCTGGACTTAATTTCAACTGAAATAATTAAATATGAATTTTATAAAATTTTATTGTCAGGACAATTTGTCAACTGAAAAAAATAAAATAAAATTTATCAGGACAAAAGTCAACTGAATATTATAATAATTAATTTTTAAAATAAAATTCTTATTACTTCTAGGACTAAGAACACAATTGCTCTATTATTGTCAACTAGGAAAAATAAAATAAATAAAATAAAAAATAATTCCAATTTACTTGACACCTCCCCCTGTAAAATGAGCAAATTAATGCCACTTACAGAGTGCTGAGTAAAAGGAAATACATAGAGAATGAAGAGTTCAAAGTGACCCACTAATAGTAATTTCAATAATTACCACAAAATATATGATGTTTAGTCAATATATGAACCTAAATTTTGGAGCGCAGTTTGATTCCCGTTTTCAGCAAAAAATTTTGTCATGTGATCTATGATGTTCATTGTTTCGTCGTTCACTCGTCCTTACAGGTACCTTGATGGCGATGGTCCCACGGCCTCTGGTCCTCAAGATATTGATGCGCCATTGACAATTTGGAAAGGCTCCCATTTGTCAAGAGGTCCTTTTGGTCTAGAAGTTTTTTTTGAGGTTATACAAGGATTTTTAGGGTTTTAATGAACTCTCAAAAGTAAGGTACGTATTTCTTAATAAATTTGATTGCTTTACTCAATTAATAAGAGGTAGTGTTAAATCTTAATATATTTTATAGATTAGAAATATGTTGATGTAAATACTAATGTTATAAATTATAGAAATAATAATTGATTTGTTGTGAATGTAATAAGTAAGTAAGTAAGTAAGGAATGAATCAAAAAGACAAAAAGGAAAGGCCTTTTATAGGCAAATGTGAGAAAATAAAACACTAAATTACCACCCCCTAGTACAAGAGTATTAGAGGAAAAACTTAAATAAAGAGAGTATGTGAAATAATAAGAGTAAGTCTAAATAGTGCATAAATAAAAGTATTTATTTTATTTGAAATAAAACTATGAACCCTTTAGTCCGTCACATTTTAGTGTAAGAACATTTGATTTGAAATATAGAATCAATAAAATCTAATTAAAGGAATTTGAAAAAGTATTTTTTCTTTTTATAATTTTATATATTTTTTTTAATACTAATTTTTATTCCCATCTCATCTGTATTATTGAGCACGGTGTTTGGGAAGAAAAACATATGTGGGACAATTACTTATTTTTATTAATTAATTACTTAGTGTACTTAGTTATTTAATTGTAAATAATACATAAGTATTTGATAAATAATTAATTATTAATAAGGATCTAAAAGGCTTGGCTTCACCTCAGTAAGATAATTAATTATTTTACTGGGTAAGTCTAGTAGCCTGGCTGAAAACTACAATATTAAATGATCAATCTAATGCTTCAATGAATTTTTTAATAAAAACATTACCAAATAAGTATAAAGAGGCGTTAGAAAAAGGAAAATTTTCCATTGACAATGTTTTTATATATAACAGGAAAAAATTAAGCAATGTAATTGTAATTTCCCCTTCAATGAAGGAGTTAATGTTAAGTATATGTCATGATGATATCTTAGCAGGTCATTTTGACTACCATAAAACATTAACCAGAGTAAAAAACACAGCTTGGTGGATAAACATGTCTGAGGATGTTCAAAAATATGTTGAGACTTGTGATTCTTGTCAAAAATCTAAAAGATTAACAGGCAAAAGAGCTGGTTTATTACAACAAATTGAGCACCCAAAAGCTTCACAGGAAATAATTAACATGGACTTTGTAACAGGTTTTCTGATAGCAGGGAATAATAATTATAACTCCTGCTGGGTAATTGTAGATAGATTTACAAAGATTTGTAAATTTATTCCTACCCACAAAGAGGTTTCTGCAAAGGACTTAGCTTTTTTATGGTTGACACAAATTTTAAATATAGCAGTTTTCCCCAAAGAAATAGTCTCAGAAAGAGATCCTAAATTTACTTCTGAGTTTTGGACATCACTTATGGATGTTTCAGGGTATCAATTAAAACTTTCAACAGCACACCATCCACAAACTGATGGGCTAGCAGAAAGAATGATAAAAACTTTAGAAGATATGATAAGAAGATATTGTGCTATTGGTCTTAGCTTTTAAAGACAATTACAAATTCATGCATGTATGAGTAACCCTTATCCCAGGTTTAAAATTTGCATACAATATTACAGTACATTCTGTCACTGGCAAAAAGCCATTTAAGTTATGGTTGGGTTATGTATCTAATACCCCTGATAAAACTCTTAAAAAATTACCTAGATTAGATATCCATCCAGGTACTAAATCTTTTCTTCAGATGCAAGAATTAGGCAGAAAACATGCTCAAGAATGTATAAATAAGGCGTTTGAGTATTAGAAGGAAAGATGGGATAAATCCCATAAAGAAAAAATGTTCAAAGAGGGTGATGAAGTCCTTATTTTTAAACTACATTTCAATTTAAATTGTAATGTTAAATTTAAGGATCCATTCATTGGACCATTTCTAGTTTAAAAGAAGGTTGGTAACAATGCTGTTGAGGTTATTCTATATGCACCATATGATAGAAATCATCCAGTATTTCTTATTTCTCTTATAAAACCATACCATTCTAATGATACTGCTCTATTTCCAAGAAGATCAGGAAGGCATAAACAGCAGCCTGAAGAAATAGTTGAAAAGGCAGAAATTGAAAAGATACTTAGAAAGAGACACCTTACAAAAGAAAAGGGAGTTGAGTATCTATTAAGGTTTAAAAAAAATCAAGGGAATATGACCAGTGGATTCCAGAAAATTAATTCTCTGATCTTAAAAATCTCTTAAAAAATTTAAATCAAAATAATACTGTTTAATTCAGTATATGTATCATAGAAATTTTAAAATTATTTTTCTATTCACTCCTTAGTTATTAATTAAAATGTTGTAACATTTTTTTTTATTATTTTTTTGGGTGAGGGAGTGTCAGCCTAGGTATCTCCAGGACTGAGTAGATATTATGTTTAAAATAAGAGAACCTTAAATACATTAAGCTTATATCTTAAAAATAAGGTTAAAACACTTATATATATGTGTATAATACATATATATATAATTATTACACTATTATATAACTTATAGTAGTTTAAATAGCTTATCCATAGCCTAATAATACTTTTTAAGGTGTTAATGTTGTCATAATATACTTATCTTAAGTTATATTAAGTAATTATTGACATACATAAGCTTATATGTATACATAAATCTCATATTCAGTGAAATATGCAGTATATTATGTATATTTAGGTCTATAAGTGTGTTTTAGCCTCTTAATAGCCTATAACCTTTGTTTTTCTACTTATTTTAGGTCATATGGAAGTATTCAGTGGATCCACAACGCCTGAAGAAGCATATACATCTATTTCAGGCACATATATCCAGTTTGGACAACTTAATCTGCTTCCTTGGATGGATATTCACAGATTTATGGATTGGGAGGTCATTGCTGTGTTAATATGGATGCTTGGGGATGTTATTGGGGGATTGGACATTTAATTTGTTTCCTTTATATGCTTTGGGTTTCATTTTTTTCCTTTCGGATTAGTTATTTTACCTGTTTCCTTATGGTATCCACTTTTATCTGTATTTTCTATTTATGGTATGGGTGTGTGTTATCATTAATTGTGATGGAGGGTCCTTACTGGAGGTCTGGGTGTTAAATCTACTTGAAGTGGACGCCATGGGGAGGTGATGGGTCCTCACAGTGCTGTAATTGCTGGGGATAGCAGTGACATCATCTTGATTGAAGGTCTGTGCACTCCATTGGATTTTGGTATAAGTAAGGGAGGATTTTGATGGTTATTGGACATCACTTACTTACTACAATTCAATTAAACATTAAAAAACAGCTATTATCATTTATAAATTTATTTTAAAGCCTTTATAAATTGATATTATCATTATATAAGCTATAACTATATTCTATTTATCTATTTTCCACCACTAGAACACATTTAAATCCAAGTATTGTGAGTTTTATTTTAGTATAACTATTTTATTAGTCTTCCCCTGAGGTTTAATCACTAAATAATTTTCAATAAGTAGTAGGACCATTAATAAATACTATTAAATCATACTTATAAACTAGATACACTTACATACAATATACTGTTTACTTTCCTTTGTCACTTATCCCCCTTTGGGTAGAAAAATTAAATCAAGCCAAGACATCAGTGAATTCAGACTACATACCTAGAGAATATTTTCTTCTCAAATCACTCAACACTTTAAGGTCAATTACCAACTTTTTGAATTTAAAAAATGTATTCACTGATGAAGTTGATGAATTAAAAGAACTGCTATTGGAGTATTGTAACTTCTTGGAAGATGGTTGGAGAAATATTAGCTTTAAGCCAAATCTGCATTTCACTCAACATTTTCCAGAATTGATTAAACGTTTTGGCCCACCTGTAGGTATGGCTACTTGGGCTGCTGAAAGAGTTAATGGTATATTATCAGAAATTCCAAAAAATCATCATCCAGGTATTTAGTTTGGTAATTGGGTGCTTAAAGATGTAAATGAGCTAATTTATTTTTATTGAACATAGAAGAAATACCACAGACCATGCTCAAGCACTGGAATTGGAAGTCTAGGGTATTGGAACCAGATGAAGCTAAAGATGATGCTCAGTATGGATCTAATATTAAAAAAATTGAGCATGATACAAAAAAAAAGACATATACATTTAACTGAGGCATTATTTACAAAATGGGTAAGGGCATGCTTGAGAAAAGAGACATCTAAACGGCTTTTTTTACCATCAGAGAAGGTAGGAGATTGGGTAGTTGAAAATGTAGCAAGCATATTGGTCCACAGAAATCTTTACACAACTCATTACCAGATTCATGGGAATTCTACCATGGAATTCTACTTTGGAAAAGATAATCAGTTTGAGCATATTGATCAGCTTTTTAGTTCAAAGGACCATTATGAAAAAGTCTATCTAATTGTAAGTCCATTTGAAGAGCTTATACCAGAAGATACAAAAAAGGATTCTTATGAGGGGTTTCCACAAGGGCATTCCCATTTAGTAAGAGTAGAAAAAGCGGCACAAATTGTGATAAATTAAGATTCAATTATTGGAAATGCTGCCACTTTACAACACCAAAGTGGAATGTTTGGAATAAAGTACAATGTTATCACTGCTGTTGGACTTCAGGCACTAGTAAGTAAAAAAATTAAACAACATGAAAATTTTATTTTTTTTAATATATTTGAAATTATTAAGGATTGGTAAGAACTTGGAGGATTTGGAATGTTTTTAATAGATTTTTGGAACAGCTAGATCCAAGATTATTAAAAAAAACTTTTTGAGATTTTGCCTAAATGTTTAAGCAAAAAATAAAAAGGTCATTCTTTATGGTTCAGAAACCCTGCTATTAATGAGTGACTCTTGTAAATTTGATTTTAACTAAAAGGAATTCAATGTACTATACAAAGTCTACCTATACTTGAAAGATATTATAAATAGTTCAGAACCAGGGTTGAAAAATCTAAGGACCGTATTTTACAAGCCACTAATCTGAGTTTTCCACTAATTTTTTTGATTGAATATTTTATTCATTAAACTCACAATTAAAATGTATAACTAATTTCTTTTTAATATTATCTTGTCTATATTCTGAAAGTTAATAATTTTTGTTTTATTTTTTATAAAGCACAGAATGTCTAATACTGGTGATGAAATGCAGATTAATCCTCCATTAGAAAGTAATGTTGGAGGGCAAAATAATCCTCCTCCTCAAAATCCTAGAATGGGTGATTCAGGTCCTGTTCCCCCTGAAAACCCTAGAGAAAATCCAGGTAATCCCTAACCTCCTCCTCAGTCTTCATCAGATCCTAAAATTTAATCAACTGATTGCTCTTCTAATATCACAAATACAGATGGTCAATCTGCACCTCTTAATTTTCAGCAGCAAGCAGAAAGTGTAGGGAATGATTGGTCTAGTATGTTGTTGAATCAGTTTCTTGGAAACGGTTGGGAACCTGCTTCTACTAACCCAGCAGCCAGTACCAGTGGACATGGTGAGTAAAATTTTTCAACATGCTTTTATGTTTTAAAATAGGCTTACCAATTTTTATTTCCCAAAATTTGCAGTTAATCCCTCTCTTATAATTCAAGCTACTGATTAGCGCAGAATACTTGATTCTGAGTCACTTCAAAAAGACCAAAAATTGCAAATTGTTTGAAGCATAGCTACAAGGTGTGATGTACCAAGGAGTTTAGATTCTATTCACCAAAATATCTATCACTTTTTGAAGTTCTGTCTTTGTTGACCCATTAATGTATCTGAGTTTCCTATTGGCCCAAAAAACAAAGAATTTGAAGAATGGAAGAGTTGGCATGATTAGTAGAAATTGACAATTGAAAAAGCATTAAAAAAGCTTCAAAACGCACCACAAGCAACTTCAGCTGCTGATTGTCAATTTATTTTAACAAATACTGCCATGTTCTTATGTTCCAAAATTTATCTACCAACATTTATTTCAACACCTGAGCCCTGAGGACTAAAGGGAGGAGCTGCTGTACCAATCTCTGTAAAACAAAATTTGGAACGAGAGCTTCAAGAGAAAGGATTTTTTTGACTCACTTTTGATTGTAACTGTTAAATTTTTTCCAAGTCACAATGGAATAAAGTAATGGGGAGTGTAGTATCAGACTATTTTACTAAGTGGCTCTCAAAATTGAAAAATATTGATTCAGAAAAACTCATGTTTAAACCAATAATTGTAGAGCAATGGGTGGTAAACAAGGGAAAGGAGATTTGAAAGGTTGCCAGTCAAAACAGTGAGGTGATTGAGGCAAGTAGAAATGAAAAGAGATTAAGAGCACAATTAAAGCGTTATCCAACAAAGTTATTTATTAAAAGCATAATAACTAAAGAAAGTATTTTACTAATTAGATTTTATTTTATATTTTGAAAAACCACTACAACATGGCAAGAAAAAAGTGCATTGATCAGCCAGGATTTGTAGCACTTTTTGATGATACAAGTCTCATGTCTGATTTAGAGGAAGCCCCACCCCATCCAGAAGAGAAACGTCCTATACAACTAGTTCCTGGATGGAGAAATCCAAAACTCAATGAAATTTTAGATAAAATGGACAACTTGACTGAAAGGATGGCCCATTCAAATTTTGAAAAGGATTCAATGAAGAAACTTTATGATTGCTCAACTAAAAAGACAGCTTAAACAGATGCTATCTTGAATGTGCCAAATTTCTGCCAAAAAAACTGCTATTCACCTGGATATTTAGAAGATTTGTTTCTTAATGAGAGGGAGTTACTTGGGGTTCAAGAAGATATAGATTTTGAAAAATTTAATAAAAAACTAGATAAAGCAGCAGCACCTTAAATTTTTTACCCCACTGGTAACCATGTATATAGAGTGATAGTAATCTTTTTTTTAAATTAAATTATTATTCTTTTTAAAAAAAAATACCAATTGATGTATAAGATAAGAAAGAGAAAAAGAATTTAAAATCAAGAAATTAGTGAGGATATAAAAAAAGATATATATTTTTGTAAAACTTTAAGACATGATAAATGTTTTGATTAAATAAACATGAATTTCTTTTATGCACAATATATGAACTTGAAATAAATTAAATTGAATCTCTTCTCAGATACTTATGAAAAGATGAAATTAAAACCTAAAACAAAAGTAGAATTAGAATCTGAATTCTAATTTAACATACCTGTTTTTCAATAATTATAATGGCTTTTTTATTGTATAAATGTCACCAATGATTAGTATAAAAAAATGCACATGTGAAAAAATTTATGAAAGTGAACACCATACCTGACAAAAAAGAAACATCATTAAAGGAAATTAATATTTCATTACCATAGTTAATAAACCAAATATATACAAAAAATTAAGATATCCACCCCATGGAAATTTATATTCACAAGGATCTTATGAATTTTTTTTTTTTAACTTTCACTTATCACAACAATAATTGAAAATTATTAATCATTAAAAATAAAACAACCATCAATTTATATTTGGTTTTTATGCCTTAATAAAATAAAAGAGGCTTTAATAACATGTAATTGATAAACATACTTCAGTAGAATTTAAAGTATTGTGCTGAACACTTGGGTCTTGGACAGTAACTTATCACTTCAAGGAAATTGAATAAAAATAGGCTATAACATGAAGATTTTTGATTCCATCAAAAATTTTTTTGGTAAAAGTGTCCATAACAAGTTCAGCTAAACTTGTTCTGGACAAATTTCCAATATAAAGTAGGTAAGGTGCATGTTTATTTGAGAGAAGTGAGGTGTTCCTCAAAAAAGTGTCCAACAAAAGTACGGCCAAACTTGTGCTGGACACTTATACCCAAAAAAAATTTTAAGGGCATAAAATATCTTCATTTTATAGCCTACTCTTATTTAATTTCCTTGAAGTAATAAGTTACTGTCCATAATCAAAGTGTCCAGCACAAGTACGGCTGAATTTGTGCTGGACACTTTGGCCAAGACCAGTGACTAAAAATTGAAAGGAAAACCATAAAAATAGCCCATATAATAAAATATTTGATGCCATCAAATTGTTTTAAGTTAAAAGTGTCCAACAAAAGTACGGCCAAACTTGTGCTGGACTCTTTTATGAGGAACACCTCACTTCTCTCAAATAAACATGCACCTTACCAACTTTATATTGGAAATGTGTCCAGCACAAGTACAGTTGAACTTGTGCTAGAAAATATTGCACAAAAAAAATTTGATGGCATCAAACATCTTCATGTTATAGCCTGTTTTTATTTAATTTCCTTGAAGTTATAAGTTACTGTCCAAGACCAAAGTGTCTGGCACAAGCTTGGCCATACTTGTGCTGGACACTTTTATGAGGAACAACTCACTTCTCTTAAATAAAAATGCACCTTACCAACTTCATATTGGAAATGTGTCCAGCACAAGTATGGCCAAACTTGTGCTGAACACTTTAAACAAGACCAGTGACTAAAAATTGCAAGGAAAACTAAAAAATAGCCCATATAATGAAGATAATTTATAGCATCAAAATGTTTTTAGGTAAAAGTGTGCAGCATAAATTTGGCCATACTTGTGCTGGACACTTTTATGAGGAAAACCTCACTTCTCTTAAATAAACATGCACCTTACCAACTTCATATTGTAAATGTGTCCAGAACAAGTACAGCCAACCTTGTGCTGCACACTTTTCTTAAAAAATAATTTGATGCCATCAATTATCTCCATTTTATGGGCTATTTTTTTAGTTTTCATTTCAATTTATTTTCAATGCTCCTAGCCAAAGAGTCAGGCACAAGTTCATCTGTACTTGTGTTTGACACATTTCAAATATAGAGTTCGTAAGGTGCATGTTCATTTAAGAGAAGTGAGGTGTTACTCATAAATGTGTCTGCACAAGTACAGACAAACTTGTGTTGGACACTTTGGATAGGACCAGTGACCAAAAATTGAAAGGAAAACCTAAAAAAAATAGCACATAAAATGAAGATAATTGATGGCATCAAATTATTTTTTAAGAAAAGTGTGCAGCAAAGGTTTGGCTGTACTTGTGCTGGACACATTTCCAATATGAAGTTGGTAAGGTGCATGTTTATTTATGAGAAGTGAGGTGCTCCTCTTAAAAGTGTACAGCACAAGTTCAACCGAACTTTTTCTGGACACTTTTTACCTAAAATAAATTTGATTCTAACAATTATATTCATTATATGGGTAATTTTTAGTCACTGGTCTTGGTTAATGTGTCCAGCACAAGTTTGGCCGTACTTGTGCTGGACACATTTCCAATATGAGGCTGGTAAGGTGCATGTTTATTTGAGAGAAGTGATGTGTTCCTCATAAAAGTGTTGTGCACAAGTTTGGCCAAACTTGTTCTGGACACGTTTAACAAGAACAGTGACTAGAAAATTGCAAGGAAAACCAAAAAAATATAGCCCATATAATGAAGATAATTGATGGCATCAAATGGTTCACTTTTGTGAGGAAAACCTCACTTCTCTTAAATAAACATGCACCTTACCAGCCTCATTTTGAAAATTTGTCCAGAACAGGTATGACCAAACTTGTGCTGGACACTTTGGTTATAGACAGTAACTTATTAATTCAAGGAAACTAAATAAAAATAGGATATAAAATGAAGATATTTGATGCCATCAAAATGCTTTTTGGGTAAAATTGTCCAGCACAAGTTCTTACGTACTTGTGCTGGAGACATTTCCAATATAAAGTTGGTAAGGTGCATGTTTATTTATGAGAAGTGAGGTGTTCCTCATAAAAGTGTCCAGCACAAGTATGGCCGAACTTGTTCCGGACAAATTAGTCATGGACAGTACCTTATTAATTCAAGGAAATTAAATTAAAATAGGCTATAACATGAAGATATTTGATGCCATCAAATTTTTTTTGGGTAAAGGTGTCCAGCATACGTTTAGCCAAACTTGTGCTGAACACTTTTATGAGTAACAACTCACCTCTCTCAAATAAACATGCACCTTACTAGCTTTATATTGTAAATGTGTCCAGAAAAAGTATGGCTGAACTTGTGCTGGGCACTTTTAACCAAAAAACATTTTGATGGCATCAATTATCTTCATGTTATAGCCTCTTTTTATTTAATTTCCTTGAATTAATAAGTTACTGTCCTTGAACAAAGTGTCCAGCACAAGTTTGGCCGTACTTTTGCTGGAAAATTTTATGAGGAACACCTCACTTCTTATAAATAAACATGCACCTTACCAACTTTATATTGAAAATGTGTCCAGCACAAGTACAGCCAAACATGTGCTGGGGACTTTAACCAAGACCAGTGACTACAAATTGCAAAGAAAACTAAAGAAGTGCCCATATAATGAAGATAATTGATAGCATCAAATTATTTTTTGGTAAAAAGTGTCCAGCAAAAGTTCAGTTGAAGTTGTGCTGGACACTTTTATGAGGAACACCTCACTTCTAATAAATAAACATGCACCTTACCAACTTCATATTGGTAGTGGGTCCAGAACTAGTACAGCCAAACTTGTGCTGGACACTTTTACCCAAAAAACATTTTGATGGAATGAAATATCTTCATTTTATAGCCTTTTTTTATTTGATTTCCTTGAAGTATTAAGTTACTGCCCATGACCCAAGTGTCTTGCACTATTTCAGGCATACTTGTGCTAGAAAATTTTATGAGGAACACCTCACTTCTCATAAATAAAAATGCACCTTACCAATTTTAAATTGGAAATGTGTCAGCACAAGTGCTGCCAAAATTGTGCTGGACACTTTGGCTAGGACCAGTGACCAAAAATTGAAAGGAAAACAAAAAAAATAGCCCATAAAATGAAGATATCTTATGAAATCAAATTAATTTTTAAGAAAAGTGTCCAGAACAAGTTTGGACAAACTTGTGCTGGACAATTTTCAAGTATGAAGTTGATAAGGTGCATGTTATAAAGAGAAGTGAGGTGTTCCTCATAAAAGTGTCCAGCACAAGTATGGCCAAACTTGTGCTGGACACTTATACCCAAAAAACATTTTGATGGCATCAAATATCTTCATTTTATAGCCTATTCTTATTTAGTTTCCTTGAAGTAATAAGTTACTGTCCATAACCAAAGTGTCCATCACAAGTACTGCCAAACTTGTGCTGGACACATTCCCAATATGAAGTTGGTAAGGTGCATTTTTATTTAAGAGAAGTGAGGTGTTCCTCATAAAAGTGTCCAGCACAAGTTCAGCCAAAATTGTGCTGGACACTTTGACCAGGACCAGTGACTAACAATTGCAAAGAAAATCAAAAAAATAGCCCATATAATGAAGATATTTGATGAAATCAAATTTTTTTTTTGGTAAAAGTATCCAGCACAAGTTCCTTATTTTTTATAGTTCTGATTTACAGTTTTTTACTATTTTATCAACCTAGTTTTACATCAATGTAAAAAATACCCTGATTAATCCTGCTATATTTTTTTGACTGTTCCTCTTCATTAATAGCTCAAGTTAGAAACATATATATTTTATCTATTTTCTTTTTTAACTTAGTTATCTCAGTAGAGCAAGTTCATCAATTACTTTTGAATGATGTTTACAGTTCAGATTTTTGCACAAATCTGGAAAATAATTTTAAATGATTGTGACTTGGTACTTGGTTATTGGAATTTATAAGGCAATATTTTAATTACTGTTATACTTTTTCCATAAGTTAAGATTCTTAAGTGTTTCTTTTGCTGATTTATTATTTAACTTTAACTTAAACTAAGTTTAGACTAGGTTTGTGCTGCGGGGTGCCTGTGCAGCCCAAACAAGCTTCTATCATAGAATGAATTAATTTTTTTAATAATTTTATATAATATTATTTAGTGTTACCTTTTTTCCCCCTTTTTGTAAATTATATTTTCTCCTTTGCTTTTGTCCCCCTTTTTTATAGCATGAAAATTCATCAAAATTTCAAATAATAGATCCCTTTGTCATATTTCATGAATTCAATATTTAAAAATTAATTTAAATATTAAAATTAGTATAATTTACGTTCTCAACTATTTACCCTTTGGGATTTTCAAATTGAAAATTGTACATTTTTGTTGTTTTTCATACTTTAAAGCCCGCAATGTTTATATCTAGTTACTTCCCTTTCACTATTAACCCCATTATTATCATCAGACTATTTTCCAATATTCTTGCTAGCCTGATCCCATTGTAAAAGAACCCCTATCAAAAACTTGCTTCTGGTAATATATAAAGCTTCTTGTTTTGTACCACATTTCTCAATTAGTTTATTTCACTCAATTTTATTACTATTATCTTTTGGTTATAACATTTATTTATGATATTACAGCTAGAAAATCCTAATAGTAATATATATTTTTTATCAATTTATTACCTTGATATAAGAATTTTTTACTTTATTCAAGTAATAAGTCATTAAAGTGCCTAGTGATAAACAGACACCTCCTTTACATGAGATCTATTACTTTATCTCTTGTATCTTCTTACACTAACTTTTTTTTTCGATTAATATATTTGATATATTAGCACCAAGTAGTTTTTTGACAAAATCTCATCATCATCCTCAATTCAAATCCTTCAAACTCATGAAACAACCTCCTATAGGAATGTCTCCTAACCCCCTTTCTCTTACTAAAGAAAGGACTGAAATTACCTGATCTCAATATGGAAAGATACTTTAATTTGCTAAAGGAAAAACTGAAGAACCACTGTCAACTCTTAGCCAGAAGCCTTTTCCATCTTATATTTCAAATGTTTATAACAATGTACTTGAATACATTGATTACCTAGAAAAATGTAAGCAATTGTTTTATATTATCTTGATTAAACTCAGCTGGATAGATTATTGAACCTTTTTCTTTAAAACTTATTCAAATTCAGCTTATGAAAAAGGTATCATTCCTCCCAATGATGTCATTATCATCAAAGACAATGATGATAATGAAAGAGCTGACCCTGAAGGCCATGTATCTACATTCCAAAGGGGGAATAATACTATTCTTCAATGTTAAAAAAGAATTAAACTTTCTAGAGGCTCTATTTTTGTCAGTGCTACTAAAACTCCTCCTGCCAAGGATTCCTCTTATGCAAAATCCAAAAATCTAAAAAAAACTAGCTAAAATGTCTCCAAAAGTTATGTCATTTCTTTCATGAGTAATATAGAAAACCATTTTATATTAGTCTTTAAAGCTATCTCCAAATTTTTTATATTTTTATTTATTATTTATTATCTTTTTCTTATCTTTTGATCCAGCTCTAAAAACCACAATCAATCCAAAGCTTCAAATAATAGCAAACCTTTCTCTAATGAAGAAGAAGATGAAGATGATTGAAATTTGAAATATGAAGCTTCTTTAACTCAAAAATATGACAAAGCTACTTCTTCTGATTAGTTTGAGAAAACACAAAATGAAGTAATTGATCCACCTAGCCAGCCACGCAAAAATACTTCAAGCTCAAAGAAACAGCTTCTAGTTGCCGTATCTTAAAAATATAAAATCAAAATTCCAAAAATCATAAAGTCTCTATCATCATCAATAAAAACGTTTAATAATTCCCTTCCTTATACTCTGACAATGATTGGCAACTCAAAATCACAGAAGCAAATAGATGAAATTCATTGATTTTTTAAGGTAGAATCAATGGTCAAAAGGTACTTAGGGAATGGCCAGAAATCAATCAGTTATTCAAAATCCATTTGTCTGTTTCTCTTGAAAATCCACAAGGAATTATGAACAAATTCAATTTTCTATGTAAGAAATCTGATCATTACAAAATGCTTACAAAAATTAATGAACTCTGTTTGTTTCACTTACTTGAAGTTTGTTTATTCATTTTATGATAACTAATTGTTTTGTTATTTTTTTAGCTTTGAATTTTCTCAATGTTGAAAGTTCCCAGATCTTGGTGGTCAATAATTTGAACTTTTAAAATTTGGAAAAATTTTGTAACACTGAAGAACCAGACTCAAATAATCTTTCTCCATATAAGAAGACTGATCACCCTGAATCATCAATGATACACATGCTATCAAGACTAGTTAGCCCAAGTGCTCATTAGCATTCTTTTTGGTCATCCCTTGTTGCATCATCTCTTTATCTTGATTCTCAAGAGTTTACCCTTCCTGCTGAATAATTAATCTTCAATCCAGATTTTCCAATTGATTGGGCCCTACATATTCTAGCCTGCCTTACACATCTGAAAATCAAAGTTTCCAATATTTTTGACAGCTCAACATCACAGTTAATTTCTATAAATTTTTCAATGACTCCTCTGTGCCAATTTAGAAACATAATAATTGAAATCATAATTTCAATAATTATTTTCAAATCTAGAGAGGCTTCTGCAAATATATCTCAAGCTCAAAGCAAGAAACAACAATGTACAAGGAATAAAATTAATTCAACAGATATGCAGCAACTTGATGAGTCTCATAATGATTCTATTCAGAAGATGAATCATGAATATTCACACCAAAAATTTAAATCATTTACTTTTTACTTAGTTGATGGTGTTTGTGGTATATTTCTTTCCTCACAGGACCACTGGCTTGTGTCAGCTTCAGACTTTTTAGAATTCATAATACAAATTGACCTCCTTAGAAAATAAAGTGATAATAGAAATACAGGCAGTGAAAAAATCTGGAAAAAACTTAATTTTTATATCTTTAATATTGTCAAGCCCTTAATATATAATTCTGGGCCTATGCCACTTAATTTTAATACTCCCACCCTTAGCCATATTGCTAAAGCAATGGCAGGTGATTTTCTTGATCATTGGAATCTTATTCAGCCAAATTCTTCATTTTTCTCTATTGTTGACATAATTAATACATAATCATACTTCATGTAAGGATATCCTGTATCCTATTGCTACATTTTTTTGTGTAACTCAAATTATTTATTTATGTGAGATTTTTTACAAAATCTGAATAAAGATACTCAAACTATCAGCAAATATTATTGTATAAATTTCTTACACTTTTTTCTATTCAGTAAACGTTATTGAAATAATCATAGCTCAAAATCATGATGTATCAAAGATTTGAAAAAAATTAAGAATATATTATAAGTCATTTTTCTCATAACACCACATATTTCTTTAAGATTGCATTACATCTTAGCATTTGTCTCAAATTTTAAGATAAATATTACAAAAAATTAAAATTTTTTTCTTTCATTGCTTTTCAGCATGTTCAGAAGTAAAAAATCTTAAGTGTAATGAGTTTTTGCTCACAATTCATCAAAGCTTTATCTTAAGTAGACTTTTCTTGATCTAATTTCTATAATTTCTAGGTGCATCATTATTTCAAATATACTTAGTATTCTCTATTAAAAACTCCTTGAAATCATTTCAATTAATTTCATAATAATAACATATATATGTGGCATGATAAAATAATATCTAGACATTTAAATAATGAGAAGCCATCATATTGGTATGAAAATATATTAAAGTGTCTTTGAAAAACTAGTTGAATTAAAAAAAATCTTTTTATCAGTGTCAATTATTTTAAAAAAAAAATATACTCTACATTTTGATGATCTATAATTTATCTTTCTTTGTTTTGATTCATATTTTATATTGGTTATTTCTTAAACTTATAGATTCATATATAGATATCAAATTTCATTCAATAATTTGGAAAAAAAGATATTTAATTCTTTCTAAGAAAGAAACTAGGGTACTCCTTATTAAGAACTTATAAATACTATTTATATAAATCTTAAAACAAACCCTTTTTAGGTTGCCATCCTTCTTTTTCATCCTTAAATGTCAATAATAAATTATTGAAACGTTATTTTTCTTTTAAAATTCCATATAAATGAAAATCTACTTACATCTACTTGAATAGATCAAGGTCAATAAAAATGTATCTACAATTTTTTTCTATTTTTTTAAGATTCATTCAACTCCAAGAAAAAAGAAATATCCATCCACAACTCTTAAAATTAATTAAATGGTAAATATTCAAATACCTTAAAATAGAATCCAATTTGATTGTGTTATATTTATTTTTAAATATATTGAGGTCCACTCTCTCAAAAAAGTAAAAGCCTTTTAAAAATTATTAATATTTTATTATAATATAATAAAATTTGCTTAAAAATGATGTAGTAGTTTCTATTTACTTACTTTGTTTTATGAATTTTTTAAAAAAATTAAATTAGATATAAAGAAATATAATCATATAGTTCAGATTTTGGAATTCTGAACCTGAATTAAAAATTGATGATAAAGGCTAAGTCAATATCTAAAAGGAAATTTAAATTCATATTAATTAAACATTCCTCTTCTACAAGTCAAATTTTAAAACTAGAATAAATTGTTATTGGGGATCTAAATTGATTGATAGATTCATTATTCTCAATATATCTCATTTCCTTTTATTCATTTTTTCAATTCTACTTTTTCAGTTATATACTTCACTAAAATATAATTATATAATGAAAAATATTCAATTTTTTAAAAAAAAATTAAAAGTCACACTAGTGTACAAAGTTCAGTAAATTTAAGATTGAAAAATGCCACTAAATTAATTCAACTTAGATATGAAAGTAAATAATGAATGAATTGAAGAAAAAAATTAATATTTAATTTTCCATTAATTTATTTTTTATTTTTATTTTTACTTGAATAAAAATAAAATAATACATGGTTTTACTTTACTTATTAGTAAGAGAAAACCTATTGAAAAAATTGGCAAATTTTTAATATTTGTGAAAATAATATTAATAGTACAGATCTATTTATGATGATGAATATAATCTTTTAGATAGGATTTGTAAGATATTGTATATTTTGAGTTTCCATTTTCAATAATTAAGCAAGTTACAAAGCTATATATTTTTCTTATATTTTCTTATATTTGATTTTATTTTACTTGAAGAAATGATAATTTTTTATTGTATTATGATTTTTAAATTTTAACATCCATTTTTATTGATACTTTTATTGTTTTAGGCTTTTCACCAGATTATACATAATAATCAGCTTCTTAAATAATTTTTTGGAAGTGTTTAAATATATCATTCTACCACTTAACTAAAACTATACCTGTACAATACAATCACATTTTTACCTATTGCTACTTAATGGTCTTTTAATATTTTTATTAACATGTATATCAGAATCTTTTTCTGTATTTAAATTTTCAATGTCTTTAGTAACATTAAATATATAGTAATTCACTAACTTTTTATTTTTTTTGTTAAATCAGTCTTTACACTGTACTTAGAAAGTTTCATGATAAGAAATTTACATCTTTTTAACTCTTCATTTATATCTAAGTACTCAGAAATATCTATTTCAAACTCTTGGAGTTTTTTAAATGTATTGAAATGTCTTGTACTTATTTGAATAGAAGAGCCAAGGCGAGTGAATCCACCAATTTAATAACATTGTGAAGTGAAATGATTAAGAAGGTTTGCTGGCCATATAATTGCTGTGATGCCATTAGTGGACTCCATGTATACTTTGCAATCTATTTCAGGAAAATGAAGCTCTCAACCTTTTTGATGTTGTTGATTTGAGTCATAAGATTGATTAAGAGAATTTTTCTCAGTGTCTTTAGGCATGAAAAGTCCAAATGTATGCTCACTACAGTCTGAGTCACAGTGAGTACTATTCTAAAACCCGTTTCCATTTGAGCCTGTTGTCCAAGTAACATTTCCAGCAAATGGTTCCATTTCTTGATCATTAAAATTTTCTCCAAACACTGGAATCCCAAGCTTTTGACAGATTTTTACTGTTTCAAAATACTTAACATTAGATATATTTTGATAAAAATTTTTTAAGAATACCTCTATTCGCTTCATGCAACAATCATACTCTGCCAAATCTAAGGGCTTAGAAGCATATTTACTTAAAGTAATTATAATAATAGAAGATTAAAGCTATTCATAAATAAAACTATAGAATACTTACCAATTAATAGAGACTTTTTCCTATCTAAACACTGACCACCAACAAACATATTACCAAATCCACCACCATTTTTATGTGCTTTATTTTTCAAACCTTGAGGTTCACAATATGAAAAGTCTTTGATGCACAGAATTGTTGCTTCAAGCATGTTTAATCAAATGAGATCTTCGGTAGAAAATGTTTTCACTATCACACTTGGAATTGAGGAGCAGACTGGATGGAAAATATAAGAGCTTGAATTCAAAATAAAATACCATTCTGGATTAACTAAATTTTTTACAAATCTCCTAGAAAAATATTTTGCCATCTTTCCATCTGTCCCAATACCATAATTTTCAACCATAATTAATGCATTCTTGATGTTTTTTGCATGCTTGTTGTTTGATTTTTTTTCCTTGGTTGTAATTTTTCTTTATAAAAAAACTTTGTGAAGCCTGCATCTTGTAGTTTAGTGGATAAAAATTAATTTAATTCAAAAATAAATAAATAAAAAGTGCAAAAGAATGCAATGGTTAAAAATTAGTCCTCCAAAAATAATCATTATATTCTTAATATTAAATAAAAAATCATATCCAGCGTGCATGTAGCAAACATGAGTGTTAGCTGAATTTAAAATATTAATCAATTATTTGGAATTAAAGCTTCATTTTATTGCTTACTAGTATAGTATTCTTCTGTATGCATTGGGCACACGAGATTCAACTATATCCTAAACATAAACAATTAAATTTGAAGCTTAAATCCAATGCCCAATTATTAAGATAAATACAGCAATAATACATAAATATGTGTTGATGCTTTATTTAATTTTTCTCCATATATCAATAATATATCAAACCGCAAGATATCCATAATTTATAATGTTGAAAGGTATAGTTTCTTTAAACAAGAATTAACTAGACCTCTACCATTCCTAGAATTACAGGAGGCCAATACAATAAATTATTGATATGCAGGAAAAAATTGATCCCATACACATGTGGATACTATGATATTTTAATTTATTTTATTATTTAATATATAATGATTGAGAATAATTAAAAGTTTAAAAATGAAATAATGAAAAAAGGATATACTTATTTGAAATTTAAAAAAAATTCTTTGGTAGGAGTTGATTGATCAATAAATGGACAACTAATCCTTAATTTTAATTTTTAGGAATAGATTATTGTAGAAAAATAAGTATCATTTTTATTGAATGAAAAAAACAAAAAGAAAAGTGGAACCAATATAAATTTTGAATGCTAACCAAAAATTAGCTTTTTGATTATACTATGACAAGTCAGAGATCAAGCTGCCTAGAGTGAAAAACAATCATCAGTTCTATTTTTTTTATGTTTTTTTCTATCTACACACCCCAACTGCACATTTGGCGGTGAATTCTCACTTCCTTCATCACATAAGCCTTCTACCAACAACTATGAAACACCTCTCTACTAGGCAGCTACTTCACTCAACTATAAATGCTATTGCTTTACTTTTAGTTCTTTACTATAAAACAGACTATGATTTTGAAGATGCTTTAGACTATATGTCTTTTCTTTCAAAAAGCATTACATAAACTCAAGGGAGCCAAATCTTCATCATGATCCCAGATATGATCTCCACTCCATTCTCAACATTCCTCAACTAAACTTCACTCAACTATTTCAAGCTTCTCCCCATTCTTTCTTCAAACTCTATCAACTCATGTCCAAACATCCTATCTTTCATAACAATTATCAAAATAAACAGTGTGATCATACTCTTCATCTTGCTGTTGCAATATTTTGCTTTCACTCAAATAAATATGGTGCTGCTGTAAGACATTTGTAAAATCTCTTTACCATAGGATATGGAATGGTGATATTATACACCAAGCACTGTATGCTTTCCATCCTTTCCCTCAAGTCTCAGACACATGCTTGGCTAACTCCACAACAGCAACCTGAATCCTCTCAAGTAATCCAAGCTGAAGGTTTTCCTGACTGTGTAGGATTTGTTGATGGCACAACTATACCTTTGAGTCAAAAGCCTGATCATGATGGCAACCATTATTTTAATTGAAAAAAAAGGTTTCTTCAAAATGTTCTCCAATTTCACATCTTTCATAAACTGACTTTTTATCTTTTTCTAGATACTCTATTGCCATTCAACTTGTATGCAATTTCAACAAAAAAATTTATTGCTTTTGGAAGTGGCTTCCCTGGATCATGTAATGACTTTTCTGTCTTCCAAAGAATGAGAATTTCTCAAACTTCTGACTTATAATTTGATAAATTTCAGTACCTCCTTGCAGAATCAGCATATGCAAGTGGAAAGTACATCATACCTGCTTTCCATGGTGCAACTTTAGAAAATGACCCCACAACCACCTTTAATTATCACCTGGCACAATCAAGAGTACAGATTGAACATGCTATTGGTTCTTTAAAGGGAAGACTTTCTAGTCTCCAGCATCTCAGAATCCAATTTCAAAAAAAAATTGGATATCAAAAGAGCAAATCATTGGATCATGACTTGCATTATACTCCATAATATCCTAGCTGATTTGAACAATGAGTGGAATGATCTATATGAAGAAGATGTTCCTGAACCTGCACCAGCTCTCCCTGCCCTTGATTCCCAAAACATACTTTCCACCAGGATATGCTTTGCCATTATGCCTATTACTATTCACAATTTATCTTCACCACCCTTTTAAATTATTTTTTTGTACTCTCCCAATTTTAAAATTCCTTATTTGTTTCACTTGTGTTATTTTTATGTTCGATTTTTTATTCACTTTTGTTGTCTAATTTGTTTTTGAATAACTAAAATTTTGAATTTGCTGTCAATTCTCTTTTTTGGATGTCTCATTTGTTTTATTTAAACAGCTCAACTTGAAATTGCATATTTTCTGCAATTGCATAATTTTTCACTGTCTCATTTTTTCATTCATCCCTCATATCCATTTCCTCCTCTCCTCAAAAATCCCTCAAATATATTTAACTCTTCTATTTTCTAATATCATTTCTCCAGGTAAGTCATTTTTTTCACTTATTTTTAACTTTTTTACTTGCTAATAATTTATTTTTTCTCCTTTTTTTAAATTTTCCTTTTTTTCCTCTTTTTTTTGTCATTTAAGAGCTATTTTTTGGTTTTCAAGGTTAGACTAATTTTTTTTTCTTTATTTATGCTTTTTATCTTTTTTTATCCTCCATCATCCCCCTTTCCCCCCTCCTTGCCTGCCTCCATACCCCCTTTTTCCCCTTCTTGGTATGCTCAACCCCCCATTTACCCCCTCCTTGACCACCTCAATCCCCCATTTAATGCCTCCTTTCCCACCTTAAACCCCCACTTCACCCCCCCTTCACCCCCTAAAACCCCTCTATAAACTCCCTACGCCAACTTATTGAATTTGTATCAATTCAATAAGTTAATGAACAATCATTAGTGATTGTTCATCAGTTATCAAATCAATACCGATTTGATAAGCTGGTGTAGGGGATTTGTGCAGGGGTTTTAGGGGGGGTTGAGGCGGGTTTGAGGGGGTAAAGGGGGGGACTTGAGGGGGCCAAGGAGGGGGTAAAGGGGGAATAAAGGGGAATAAAGAGGGGGATTTGAGGTGGGCAAAGAGGGGGTAAAGGGAGGGGTTGAGCTGGGCAAGGAGGGGTTAAAGGGGGGATTGAGGTAGGGGGTTTGAGGTGGGCACAAAGGGGTTAAAGAGGGGGATTGAGGGGGTAAAGGGGGGGACTTTTTGGTTGGAATTTTGAAGCAAGAAAAAAAAGACTAATCTATGATTTTTAAATTTTTTTACAGAATATTATTTTATTTCCCTTAGTTTCTGGAAGTTCCCCCTGCTTCCAAAATAAATCAGGTAATTTAATTTTTTTTATTTGTCTTTCTTTTTGAAAATAATTATTCTTAAATTTACTGAATTAAATTTTTTATTTTTTTATTCTATCAAATTAGATTGAAGTACATCAAGTAATATTTCCAATAGCAGGAAAGTAATTTTTTTTTTGAAATTTAATTTACTGAATTTATTTCATTTTAATTTTTTGGAAATTTGGTTTGTTTTTTCAAGAACTTTATCTGGTATTTCCAAAACCATTCAGAATTTTATTTTGATTTTTGTGTTTTTGCAATTTATTTAACTTTTTTTTTCTTTTTTTTTTTGTTTTTATTTTATTATTTTTTTAAAAATTTTTTCTAGGATATTACCTGTTATTTCAAACATAATTCAGGTTTTTATTTTGAATTTTGTTTTTTCAAAATTTTTTACTGATTTTTTTGCATTTTTTTTGTTTTTTCTGGTTTTTTTTAACCAAAAAAAGGTTTTCTTTCCAATTATTTTACTAATAATTTGTTATTTTTGTGTTTTTTTTTAAATATATTTATTTTTTATTGTTTATTTTTTATTTTTTTTATTTTATAAATTTTTTTTCCAGGAGATTGCAATTGAAAATTTAACTCGCTCATCTTCATTTTCATCAACTTATTCTGAATCAACTTTATCCTCTCTGTCATCTCTTTCTTCCTTGTCCTCAAAACTTGAAGGCTTCAAGAATAGCCATTAAATATATTCAACTTCTTCTTTTTTATCTTTACTTTCTTCTATCTCTTCTATGTCCTTTAAATATATTCCTTCTCCCAATCAATCTGAGCTTTCCTTACCAGAAAATAAAAAAGCAGAAAATCATGGAACCAGCTAAAAATTCAAGCAATTCAAAAAAAAAATTTATCAAAATAGAAAGTTTTATAGGATAAAGATATTTTGCAAAACATTTTTTGGACATTTGGATGATCTCAAATTTTATAAGACTTCAATATCAAATCTTAAGAAAAAATATTTTTACAAAAACATCAAAAACCTTACAGAAGGTGGTATAGATGTCATTGTTGCAGTTGTCAATAACAGATACAAAGCTCAATTCATCTTAGAAGTTCATTAATTTAATGGGAAAAAGGATGAAGTTTTTTACTAGCTTTCTAATTTAATTTCTACTCTCTATCAAATGGCTTTGGTTCGACAATTCTTATCAATAAAAAATCTGATTTCTGGTGTCTTGAAAAGTTTTGGTTGGTGACTAGAATATAATCAAGGAGTTTATTTTTGTGTGTAAATATTTTTTTATTATAAGTAATTTTTAATTTTGTCATATATTTCAGGAATTTATTCTTTATTGAAAGATTTGAAAATGGAGCAAATGGAAGAAGATCTGAAACAATGGAATTCCTTAGGATCATTTAATATTTTCTTGTAAAATTGTTTTAAAAAATTATGTTTTCAAGCTTTTCAAAAAAACCATCAAATTGCTTTAAAATCTGGTTTACCAAATTGGTCTGATCCTGAATGGGAAGAAGCAATAAATAATTATGTTTTTTGTTCCAATTTTATCATCACTTATAAAGGATTCTACAATAATTTTCATATAGATAAACATGATAAAAATTGTTTAACTTTTGGAATTTTCCCTCATATTAATCCATAGACTGGTCTTCCTATTCCATCACCCTCTTTTAAAGAGGAACATGGTATTTATTTTACTGACCATAAATGTTTTATTGATTTTGGTGGTGACAATGGAATACTTGAGGCTATATGTAATTCTTCTCAACATTGGCATAAAACAACTGAAGAACCTCCATCTTTTGTTTCTTGTCAAGATTTTACCCATTTTGGCTGTTCATTCCAAATAAATGAAGGTCTTGTTAATTGCATTAATAATCAAAAAAATTAGATGAAAAAATTGTTCTTAATAGATCTATCAAGTATGTTAACTAAAATATTATAAAAAATTATCTATCATAAAATATTTTCATCCATTTTTTTTCTTTTTTTTCTCATTTATTGAATTATTTATTTTATATGTATATATTTTTTTTAAATTTTTTTTATTTTTATTTTTATTTTCTTTTTTACAATTTTTTTTTCCTTTTTTTTTGCATTTATATTTGTATTTTTCTCTTCAACTTATTTTTTAAAGTTACATCAAGATAGTTTTCTATTTTTATATGATAGTGCATCTGGCCTTAGGTTGTTCTACTAGCTATTATATAAAATTGGAAAACTTGATTTTGACTGGTAAAAATAATTTGTTGATGATATTTTCATTTTCCATTTAAATTTGGATTTGTCTCTTCCAATTATTTTTTAAAGTTACATCAAGATAGTTTTCTGGTTTTATATGATAGTGCATCTGGACTTAGGTCGCTCTACTGGCTATTATATAAAATAAGAAAGCTTGATTTGGACTGGTGAAAGTTATTGGTTGATGAAATTTTCATTTTTAATTTTTTTTCATTTAATTTTGGATTTTTTTCTTCCAATAATTTTTAAATTTATGTTAATATAGTTTTCTGGTTTTATATGATGGTGCATCTGGCCTTAGGTCGTACTACTGGCTATTATATAAAATTGGAAAGCTTGAGTTGGACTGGTGAAAATAATTGGTTGATGAAATTTTCATTTTTAAATTATTTTTCCATTTGATTTCTTTAATTCAATAAATTGCAAGGGGATATTGCCAAATTTTCATATCAGACTTTAAAAAAAATTTTGACTTAAAAATTTGGTGATACCCTTCCCTTAATTCAATTAAATACTGGGGGGGGGGATTGCCAAATTTTCATATGAGAATTTTCAAAAAAAATTGGCTTGAAATTTTGGTGATCCCCATCCCTTACTTCAATAAAATGTGCTGGACACTTTTATGAGTAAAACCTCACTTCTCTTAAATAAAAATTCACCTTACCAACTTCATATTGGAAAAGTGTCCAGCACAATTTTGGCTGAACTTGTGCTGGACACTTTGGACAAAACTACTGACTAAAAATTGCAAGGAAAACCAAAAAAAATGGCATATAATTAACATAATTTATGGTATCAAATTGTTTTTTGGTAAAAGTGTCCAGCACAAGTTCGCCCAAACATGTGCTGGACACTTTTATGAGGAACAACTCACTTTTCTTAAAAAAATATGCACCTAACCAACATTATATAGCAAAGGTGTCCAGCACAAGTTTGGGAAAACTTGTTCTGGACACTTTTACCAAAAAACAATTTGATGCCATCAACTATGTTCATTATATGCCCTATTTTTTTTGTTTTCCTTGAAATTTTTAGTCACTGGTTTTTTCCAAAGTGTCCAGCACAAGTTTAGCCAAACCTATACTGGACACTTTTCCAATATTAAGTTGGTAAGGTGCATTTTCATTTAAGAGAAGTGAGGTGTTCCTCATAAAAGTGTCAAGCACAAGTTTGTCTGAACTTTTACTGGACACTTACCAAAAAGCATTTCTTCATTAATTTCTGTAAGAACCTTTCAAGTTATACACTTTAAGGACTACTTTTGTCAGCCAGGCTCTCCCAGGAGCCCAGTAAATAAACATACAATTTATTAGAGTTAAATAAAGACATAATAATTACAGAGTATGCATTTAAAATTAATATTATATTACATAATAAATTTATATTAATATTTTATTTATATAAATAAAGTAAATATTATTTTGATTTTATTATAAAATAATTTAAAAGCATTTAATTCCATAAAAAAGGGCACATTGTTTATTTAATAATTATAAATTAATTAATTAAAAACTTATAAGATAATTATATTCAAGTGTTTATCTTATATTTTAATTACTTTAATTAATTAAATTTAATTATTAAAATATACCTTTTTCATATACTATTATCCATAATTATTGCTGCTGTTTTTTGGACCCTTAATTGTGTCAATAAAAAAAATTAAATTATAATACTTATTTTAAAAAATAGTATTAAATTTCTCAACTTAATTTAGTAATAAATTAATTACTTGTTTCATTTAAATTAATTATTTAACTACATAGCTGGAAAAATTAATTACTTTCTTTATACTAAATTGAAATTGATTACATATTTTGTTGCGTCAAAATATTTATTTTGTTTCACTTAAAAATCCTTAAATCAGACTGTACCATCTGTTTTGAATTATTTTTCTCATAGTTCCTATGTCCCAGGCTTGTTTAGTTATTCACTATTTTAACTTACTGGTTTGGGAATTAATTGTGGGAAAATTTGATTCTTATTTGGGGTTTTAATTATTTGTTTCATATTTTTCTCTACATTGTTATGTTTCACTTATTCTTTTATATTCTTGTTTCATCTTATTATGATTCTTTTATTTACAAATATAGTGGCGCTTCAGAAGACCCATTGCCTATAAAGGGCCTTGGATAATCCCCTGTAGCATCATCACTTACTATACACTCCAAACTTGAACATATTTTAATATAACCGGTTTATTATTATTTTTATTAGTATTACAATTCTAATTTAAATTTTATATAACTAACTAAAGGTTGCATTAAGTCTAATAGTAATAGTATTGTTGGCCGCGCAGAGAAAATAATACTTACTTTAAACAAAATATATTATAATTTAATAAGCCTCACCATTGTGTTAACTCCCAAGGAAACTCGTCGCCTCTCTCAATCTCAGAATCATTATATTTTTTATTATTATTTTTTATTTCTTTATTTTTTATTATACTTCCCCCTCTTCTTCTTTACTTTTCTTCTTCTCCTCACCATCTTCTAGACGACCGGCCGACAACTTTCATTTTTCTTTAAATATAAACACTTTTTTAAGTTGGTAACTGAAGATCTTTTTTTGAATAGCCTGTAGGTCTTATATTTTAGGTAAAATAAAAAAAATCATACAAAATTTAGTTTTACAAAGACTTAATAGATTTGAAGTGAAAAGTAACTATGTTCTTTTTAAAATTTGAAAATAGGAATGGCACTAGTTATTTCAATCCCTATAGTTATTAATATTTGTTGTCAAAAAATTTACTAAATATATCTATTGTTGTCATTATGTATTAAAGGATATCATTATTTTAAATTAAATCTACTTTAATAATATTATGGTTTATCTTTTGGATGAGAAGTAATTCTTAGGTATGTTAAGGAATAATTTTCATCCTCTAAATTGATACTCATATTTGATATTCAAAAACTTATGTTAGATCAATATGTGCTCAATGTGTGCTCAATGAAGGATAAAATTATGGTTATATTTGACCAACTTATGCATAACTTGAGATAAATTGATGTTCATTTTTGGACTAATCTGAGAATAAATGTAAATCTAACTCTAATTTACTTCTGTTTATAAAGTATTCATAAACCTGAAATAATGAGGGAACACTCTAAAGTTCAGGAGAGGGGATTGCTAACAGTTCACCCCTAGATTTCCTGTGGTGTCTGTATTCTTGAACTGCAAGTTGACCCCTAAACATATGTCTATCTGGTGTTTACAAGTTTAAGAGGTATTTTACCGCACTGAAATCAGTAACTAATTCAAACTTATCATCATCTAGGTAATAATGAAGCTTTTCTAAAGCCCATAAAACTGTTAAGCATTCTAATTGAGTGGCACCATACTTCAACTCATTCTTTCTCAAGGTTCTTGAAATATAACAAAAAACTACCTCTGAAATTTCATCATTAATAATTTGTTTCTAGTGTAGAGCAGCTCAAAGTCCAATAAAACTTGCATCTGTGAAGAGGAAAAAAGGCTAATTAAAATCTGGAAGGGCAAGTATTGGAGCTTTCATTAAAAATTTCTTTAATGTATCAAAAGCTCTTTGAGTATCCTCATTCCATATAGAAGCCACATCCTTTCTAGTCAATTTTGTAAGCGATACGGCTATGAATTGATAATTTTTAATGTATTGTCTATAGTAGCCACATATCCCCAAAAAAATTTGTATTTAACTTACAGAAGTTGGTGCTTTTACATTCTGGATAGCAGAAACTTTATCTTGGTCTACACATATTTGTAAGCCAGAAACTACATGACCTGGGACTTTAAGGGATTGAAAACCAAATTTAAACTTTTTCAAGGATAGAGTCATGTTAATTTCATCCATTTTCTGGAAGACTCTTTCTAAGTGTTGGATATGTTCATCAAAAGATTTAGAAAAAACTATGATATCATCAATATAAACTATTAACCATCCTTCAATTGTTTCCTGATGAAATGTGTTAACCATTACTTTTTAGAAAACTAAAGGGGCATTTTTAGGGTCAAAGGGCATCCTAAAATATTTATAAATTCCCATATGAGTTGCACTTAGAAAAAAATTCTTGGAGGATTTTTCAACAGGTATTTGATGATAACCTTTATTACCATCCAGACAGCTGACGAATTTTGCACCTTGCAAGGTAGCATGTATAGATTTTATCCTGGGAAAAGGGTAAATATCATCTACAGTATAGGTATTTAATGCTCTATAATCCTCACATAGCCTAGCTTTGTCTTTCTCATAGGAGATCAAAACTGGAGAGATGACACAATATTTAGGTGTAACATCCACTTTTTCAATAATATTCATACTTAATAAGGTTGAGATATTATCTTCAATAGCTTTTCTCTTTGTGGGACTAGTAGAATAAGGTTTTTTCTTAAGGCTAGGAGGTATTTCATTTAAATTACAGAATAATGAAACTTTCATTTCATCTCTAACAAATCCTAACACATCGGAACCATGAGAAAAGCCATAAGGAAAGATGTAATTAAGGCAACTATTGAATCCTTTTGATCATTAGTTAATTTATCACCAAATAAAGCTATGTATATTTCAGAAAATAATACATCCATTTCTTATTTTTGTCTACTCTTGCATTGAATTGATTAATTACAAGATTTTAAGAAGGGTGCAGAATGCTTTTTAGAGGAAGAAATTTTAAACTTTCTTTTTCCATTCATGCCCAAGGTCAAACAATTGTTTTCAGGATCTAATTTTATTCCAAACATGGTTAAAATGTCATTTCCCATAATAAAACAATTGCTTAAATTATCATTTTTCATTACAACAAATTCACAAATAGCTCTGACAAAACCAACATTATATTTAAAGAACACAGTGGTCTTGTATTTTCCAATGGGACATAAAACAGAATTTTAACCTTTCCATTTTTCAGATGTTATAGGTAACAATATGCTTTGATAATCTTTATCCACTGAAGCTAATGCTTTCTCAGACACTACACTTCCTCCAGCACCAGAGGCAAGAATAACCTCGACATTTTTACCACTTATGATAACTGGTGCTTTCAAGGGTGATATTAAAATTGAACTGTCAGTAATATCCTTAATAATTTCTGAATTTTCTACAGAAGTAAATCAACATCACAAATTTCAGACCATTTATCTAAATATTGGATATCTTTTTCTAAGACTAGAACTTCTTGAGAAGAATTATGGTCATAAGAGATATTACTATTACAGTCACTTGAGGAATCATCAGGATCAGCTTGAGTATTATCAGATTATTCAGTTTTTTCAACAAGATGAACTTTCTTGTCACAAACATGTCCTTTCTGTCATGATTTGTTGCATTTAAAACAAGTTTTTTTGCATATTTCTTTGGTAAAAATGGGTAAGAGGGTTTACCAGTTTTGTCTGGAAGTTTTGTTGAAGGCTTCTTCTGCTCTTGGTAAGATTTTAAAGTATGATTCCTTGGTTCATATCTATGATTAAGTGGAACTTCATTACAGATATTAATAAAGGAAGAATTTTCTCTCACATGCTCAGTCCTTTCCACAATCAAATCTCTCAGATAATTTGGCAATTTATAGAGAATTTTGTCTCTCCAAATATCATAATCCATTTTTGGATCCATTTCTCTAAGAATTTTTATTATTTTCATGAGGAAAAAAATAGGTTTATCAGGAGAGGAGGATGCATAAATAGAAGTCTCATATAGCCTCTGTTGAGAAAGTCTGAATTTTGAACCACCAAATTGATTTTCAATCAATGTTTTCGACGCTTTCCAAGTATATTGTTGATTTTCCAATAAGACAGATTCATACCATATTAAGGCTACATTGGAAAATAAAGAAATTAATTTAGAAAAAATCCCTTCATCTGGCAATTTATAGGAATTTTTTAGATTATCTATTCTTTGGACAAAGTGCTGCCAATCAGATGAAGATTCACCATCAAAGGTGGGATACTGATCCAGTTTAGGCCAATTTTTTTTTGTTACTGGGATGGTCCGCCTTTTGATTAGAATTATTTAAGATTAATTATTCTTGAAGTTTTGACAGGTGTTCAGAAATTTCATTATTTAAAGAAACAGCTGGATCATAGCCACTAAAATATTTTTTGATAGTTGCAAATATTTCACAGACTCATTGTCAGGTTGTTAAATGGCTGAAATAGGGGTAAGAAAGGAGCTTCTTTTTTCAGGCTCTTTTCCTTTATTTTTATTCAGATTATGGGCAGTATTTTGATCCACACCATAATGATTTACAGGTAAGGCTGAAATTTTTTCCTCTAGGTCAGGCAAATAAATTTTTATTTGTGGAATTTCAGACATTTGGTCATTGATTTTTGCAAGGGATAAGATATTTCTGTCTTCATAAACTGATTACTTGTTACTCAGAGCCTGGAAATCAATTTTCAGCTTTTTCAACTCATTGTGTAGAGACTTTTTTCACTTTTTAATGAAGAATTCTCATCAATAAGGGGTTTTAACTCATTTATAGTTTTTTTCAGATGAAGATTATTATCTGAAATAGCTTTATGATCACTTATTATTTGTTTTTGTTGACTAAGAACAATATTCAAAGTATCTTTTTTTTTAATAAGCTTTATCGTGTACAGAAGAACTCACTTTACAATTTAAATGAAAATTATTTAATCTGTCATTTTCATGCACTAATATATCTCTCAAATTTTTTTCTTTTAAAACATTAAAATCAAGAGAATCTTTTAATATCTCCTCAGAAGTTTTCTCTAGAAAGGCATAGACCTTAGGGGAAACAGAATCATTTTTAATTGCAAGAGAAAGATTAATTAATGAAGTTGAGGTTAAATGTAAAGGCTCATCAAATGACAATTTACTAATAACATCATTAGGGCTAATCATAACAAGAATTTGTCTTTTTATAAATTTAACAGTTCTTTCAACATTTTCAACAAGATCACATGTGGAGGAAGATTTATTACTATACATACCAGCATGTTTATCAAACAGATTACTTACTATGGAAAGGGAGAAAATTTCCCCTGTTCCTTCTTTCTTCTTCCTCCCTGATAAGGATGGGCCTGAGGAGCTTGATGTTAAGTTTTTGTCCTGGATGGGCAAGGGTGTTGAGCTGCTAGTGGCTGTACATTCTGCTGGTAATGGCTCATCAGGTAGTCCCATTTCCATTGTTCCATTTGTAGAGTGTTTTGACTTTGAGGGAAAGAGCTGGGTGCCTCATGTGGCTGAGGCTGAGGCTGAGTCTAAGTGGATGGTAAAGGAGGAGGATGAACCTGTTTGTGACTTAAAATCTACTGCACCTGTTCCCAGAGGGTGTCTACTTTAGCCTTGTATCTCATGTTTTCTGCTCTCAGCTCTTTTATATTACTGGAAAGATTGTTTACTTGCTGTGCCAGAGGGATCTTTTTTATTTTTTTCCCTTTAGAGGATTTTCCTGAATTATTTGAGGGTTTACTTCTTTAAGAGTTATTGCGGGAGGGGGTTTTTCCACTGCCCCTGACAATTATATGTCCCAAAGAATTTGAAGGTTTTTTGTCAGCTGAAGAATTTTTGTAAGTTAATTTTGAAGAACCTACAGATTCATTATCAACATCCACATCAATTTCATCAACATGAAGATTATCCATGCTTCTTTTTAAGCTACTGGACATAAAAACTGTGAACCAAAATAAATTGGATATAATTAATGATTTATATTTATATTTTTTTTTCAAAATAATAAAAAAAAATTCAAATTATTTAAAAAAAAGATATAAATTTTTATTCAGTTTATAATTGAATTAAAATTTTTTTTTTTGGGACCAACCAAAAAAGGTTTAAGAAATCAACCAAAAAAATTAATACCAAAAAATATATTGGTAATATTGGGGCTAAGCACCGAGCACTATTATGGTCAACCAATAATATCAAAATTTAAAAAAAAAATTAATTTAATAATTCTTTTAAGCAAATAATGATCTTCTAGGACTAAAAGAATAACTCTACTATAGTCAACTAGGAAAAAAAATATATTTAAAAAAAATATGGATCACTTACACTCAGTAACTCACCAAAATAGCTAAGGCACTGTTATTGCAATATAAATTCAATAATAGAGTTGATAGCTGCAAAGGTTTACTTACTAAAGTGATTGAAAAATCACCTTAAAAATGAATTTAAAAATATTTAAACCAAATATGTCGAACCCAAGTTCAAAACACGGTCGCAGCAAAAATTAAGTTTTTTGTGCAAGGTGGTCCGTGCATCAAGTTGATTGTCCAAAATTGTTGTTGTCCTTTGGAAAGGCTCCCAGTTGTCAGCTAGTTGCCTAGAAGAAGGAAAAGGAGGAGGAAGGAGAAAGGGAAAAAAAACTTCAAGAAAATAATAAGTTGAAAAAATAAAAGAAGAGAATAGTTAAAGGAAGTTCAATGAATGTTTTGGGAATATTGACAAGACAATTGATAGTGGTTTAACAGGTATTTTGATCCAGTAAGTAATTTTATTCTACTCTTCTTAAGTATCAACTACAGATTACTAAAAATTCTAAAGAAACCTTTATTTTATTTAATATAGCAATTAAAAGGTAGACAAGCACCACAAGTAATCAATATAATAATGTATTTTAAAAGTAATAAGATAATATAAGTGATGGGGCTAAAGGGGATTAACCAAGGCCTTTTTATAGGCAAGGGGACCCCTGAAGTGCCACAAATGAGTATATACAAGATAGTAATAAGGTGAAACAAGAAAATAAAGAATATAACTAAAACATAGATATTAAGAGAAAAACGTGAAAAAATTAATTAAACCCATGAGTAAGTAACTACTTTTCCCCCCATAATTTCCCAAACCAGTTAATTAAAATAATGAGTAACTATTTCAGTCTGAAACATAAGTACTGCAAAGAAAAAAATCCAAAACAGGTATCACAGTGAGATGTAAGTTCTTTAATAGAAACAAATAAAAATTATTTTTACACAAAAATTCATATAATCAATTTAACCTAGTATAAAGAAGAAATAATTAATTGTTTTAAATATTTGATTAATTCAATAACTAGTTTGAATGAAACAAATAATTAATTTAATGATATTACTAATTTAAAGAGAGAGTCTGAATACCCTTTTATTAAATAAGTGTTTTAACTTATTTAATAGTTTTTCTGACACAATTAAGGGTCAAAAAGTGCCCAATATTTATTGATAATAATAGATAAATATTTTATTTAATATATAAATTTCATTAATTAACTTTTAATTACGTTATAAGTTAATTTTACCATTAAACTTATAATATATGTTTATAAATAAATAATTATTTATTTATAAATATTAAATACATAAAAATGTGCCATGATTTATAGAATATAATATATATTAGGGGGTATCAAAGTTAGAAATTTTTAATTATTTAAACATATTTAATGACACAAAAATAAAGTTACAGAGTTGACATTATTTCTCAGTAAAAAGGTGTTTTTGGGACACAATATTCTATATATGAGAAGCTAATCATGGTTGGTTTGGTGGAAAAAAGGGGTATTTTAATATGGAGGATTTCTAACTTTGATACCCCCTATTATGTTTTATGTAAGTATATAAATAATTTACTTAATAATAAAATTAATATTATAATTATTTTACTTATTTATAAAATATTTATATAATTTCATTATCCAATAAAATAATTTATTTTAAATACATAAAATACAAATATTTATTCCCTCTTATGGTTCCAAAAAAGTATCATAACATTTTACCGGGCTCCTGAGACAGCCTGGATGAAAATACTCTATCCTGCATTTTATTGAAGTAAGGCATGGGTATTACCAAATTTTCAAGTCAATTTTTTTTTGCAAGTATCATATGAAAATTTGGCAATACCCCCCCTTCATGTATTTTATTGAATGAAGGGAAAGGTATCACCAAACTTTCAAGTCAATTTTTTTTTAAAAGTCTGATATGAAAATATGGCAATACCCCCTCCCCCCTGCAATTTATTGAATTAAATAAATCAAATGAAAAAAAAGTTTAAAAATGGAAACTTCATCAACCAATTATTTTCACCAGTCCAAATCAAGCTTTCTTATTTTGTATAATAGCCAGTAGAACAACCTAAGGCAAGATGCACCATCTTATAAAACCAGAACACTATCTTGAAGTAATTTTAAAAAAAATTGGAAGACACAAATCAAAATTTTAATGGAAAATAAAAATATCTTCAACAAATTATTTTCACCAGTCCAAATCAAGTTTTCTTATTCTATATAATAGGCAGAAGATTGACCTAAGTCCAGATGCACCATCATATAAAACCAGAAAACTATCACTATGCAATATAGGGGGTGGACTTGCTAGCAAGTCCCCAACCTGAACTCAGATGGAACTCTGATGGAACTCAGACTGAACTCATATTAAACCCATACTGAACTCCACTTGAACACCCACCTAAAATTGTTCTGCTGAGTGGTGTTCATCCCTGATTGTATGGTTCCTTTTTCAATAGCTCAATGTGTGTTCAATCTGTGGTGAGTTTGGGTCCAAAGTTATTGACTTTCTAGCAAGTCTGTCTACCATATTGAGTGGTGTATCTTGATGTAACTTTAAAAAATAATTTGAAAATAAAAATCCAAATTCAAATGCAAAAAAAAATTAAAACAAAAATTAAAATTGAAAAAAGGGAAAATTAAAAGCAAAATTTAAAAAAATTAAAAAGGATAAAAAATAAAATAAAAAAAAATTAAATAAATGAGAAAAAAAGAAAAAAAGAATGGAGGAGAATATTTAATGATAGAAAAAAATTTATAATATTTTAGTTACCATACTTGACAGATCTACTAATAAATAGATTTTTATCTAATTTTTTTAATTATTAATACAATTAATAAGACCTTCATTTATTTGGAATGAACAGCCAAAATGGGTAAGTTCTTGACAAGAAACTAAAATTGGAGATGCTTTAGTTGTTTGATGCCAATGTGGAGAAGAATTCCATATAGCCTCAAGTATTCCATTTGCACCACCAAAATCAACAATACATTTATGGTCAGGAAAAAAAAGGCCATGTCCCTAATCAGAAAAGGGTGATGGAATAGGAAGACCAGTCTATGGATTAATATAAGAGAAAATTCCAGATTTTAGAAAATTCTTATCATGTTTATCTAGATGAACATTATTGTAGAATCCTTTATAAGTGAAAATAACATTAGAACAAAAAACATAAGCATCTATTGCTTCTTCCCATTCAGGATCAGACAAATTTGGTAAACCAGATTTTAAAGCAAGTTGATGTTTTTTTTGAAAAGCTTGAATACATAATTTTTTAAATTGATTTTCCAAGAAAATATTAAATAATCCTAAAGAATTCCATTGTTTCAGATCTTCTTCCATTTGCTCCAGTTTCAAATTTTTCAATAAAAAATCAATTCCTGAAATATATGAAAAAACTAAAAATTACTTATAATAAAAAAATATTTACACACCAAAAGAAACTCCTTGATCATATCCTGATCACCAACTATAAACTTTAATGACACAAGAAGTCAGATTTTTATTTGATGAGGTTTTTCAAACCAAAGCTGTTAGACAAGTCATCTAGAGGGTAAGGAAAAGAAGGAGGAAAAAGAAGAAGAAGAGGAAGAAGAGAAAAAAGGGGGAAGGAAAGGAAAGAAGAAATAAAAAAAAATTAAGTATAATAAATAAATATAAAAGAGTAAGGTGAACATCAGCAATGACAACAACAACAACTATAATAATATCAGGTAATAGACTCTTAAAAACACAGGATTTCATGGGGGCATTCAATAATTGATAAGTAAGTAAATTTATTCTCTCTGCTATAAAACTCTCAACTAATAAATATTATATTCTCTATTACAACCTTAGGACATAATTAATTTTAGTTTCAAAGGGCAAAAAAGAGCCACATATAAAAATAAAAGTTATATATATATATTAATTGTTTATATAAAAGTAAGTAATGTAAGTGGTGAGGTTACAGGGGGTACCCAAGGCCTTTATATAAGCCAGGGGCCCTCTAAAGCACCAAATTAATGTATATACAAAGTAAGATAAAATAAAAATAAAATGTAACTAATTTTTAGTAAGTTTAAGGTGAAACCCATGATAAAATTAACTAAGATACATGAGTAAGAGCCTAAAATCCACAAATTGAATCCCAAAAAGTTACAATAAGATTAGTGAGTAATTAAATAAGTTTGAGACACATAAAAACAACTAAGTTAATTTAAAACATGTTTTATGCTTTTCTTAATTAATAACCAATTTAAGTGAAACATAAATATAAACTATTTTAACAAATAAAAATAGTAAAATTAAATTAATTAGTTTAAAAAATGAATAATCAATTAATTTAAACTATTGTTTTTAGTGTAACAATTACTTTAAGTCAAACAAGTAATTATTTTAATAAAATTACTAATTTTTAGAGTAAACCATTAATAATTTATTTAATTAAGTGTTTTAAATTGTTCAATACTTTGGTGACACAATTATAAGTCAAAAAAGCGCCTAATATTTATGTTTAATAATATATTAAAGGTTATATTTAATATATAAATTTAATTAATTAATTTAATTAATTAATTTAATTACATTATAAGTCAATGTTAAACTTATAATTATAATATATGTTTAAAATTAATTAATTATTAATTTACATTTATTAAATACATAAAAATGCGCCATAATATATAGAATATAACATGTATTATGCTCAAGTTAAATGTATATGTAATATATATAATAATGAAATTAATATAACACTTATTTTACCTATATATAATAAGATACTTATAAAATTTTATTATGCAATATAATATTAGTTTATATACATAATATGCATAGTTTTATGCCCAAATTTGGTTTCAGAAAATTAACATAACATTTACTGGGCTCCTGGTACAGCCTGGCTGACAAAAGCCATTTGATAGAGAGTAGAAATTAAATCAGAAATCTGGCAAAAACCTTCATCCTTTTTCCCATTAAATGAATGAACTTCTAAGATTAATTGAGGTTTTTATCTGTTATTGACAACTGCAACAATTAGATCTATACTGCTTTCTGTAAGTTTTTTGATGTTTTTATAAAAAAAAATTTTCTTAACATTTGATATTGAAGTCTTATAAAATGTGAGATCATCCAAATGTCCAAAGAAAATTTTGCAAAATATCTTCATTGTAAAAAACTTTATATTTTGATAAATTTTTGTCTTTGAATTGCTTGATAACTAAGCTGGTTCCATGATTTTCTGCTTTTTATTTCTGGTAAGGAAAGCTCAGATTGATTGAGAGAAGGAATAGAATTGAAGAACATTGAAGAGATAGAAGAAAGTAAAGATAAAGAAGGACAAGTTGAATATATTGAAGGAAATTGAAGAGATGGAAGTAAGTAAAGATAAAGAAGAACAAGTTGAATATGTTTGATGGTTATTGTCAGCCAGGCTACTAGACTTACCCAGTGAAATAATTAATTATTTACTGGATGAAGCCGCACCCTATCATTTTTAATTATCATTTAATTATCATTTAGTTACATTAAAATTAGTTATAATAAATTAACTAATTACAAAATGTTAAAATTAAATTAATTAATTAAATAAATAATTAAAATTAAAATTATAATTTTGTCCCTTATATTTTTCTCTAACACCGTGCTCATTTGACAGGTTGGGAAAATTTTATATTAAAAAATAAATACAAAGATAAAATAAGATTTAAATATTCAAATAATATTAAATATATACAAAAAAATCAAATTTCTTATTTAGGATTGACTTTTACAGTAAATATTAAAAATATTGATGTATTTCTGACATACTCTGTAAATACATCTTTTTTGACGCCTTCTTTTTAGAATAACTTTATTATTTGAAATACTTTTCTGGAATGTTCTTTTTCTCTCTCTTTTCCTACTGTTTTTAGAATTTGTTTTCCGTGCTTTGTCTCTCCTTTGCCTATAAAAGGCCTCTCTTTTTGTTGTCTTTTGATCATTCTATTTTACCAACTCATTTTATTACAACAATAACCAACTAAACACTTATTCTTATATTCTATATTATTAGTATTTACAATAGCGTAATTCTAAAGTATAATTTATATTAATATTTTAAAACCTACCTCTTTTATTGAGTAAAAAATTCAACTTGAATTAAGAAATACGTACAAATCTGTTGAGAACCCATTATAGCCTTTTAAATCCTCGTAGAACTACGTACCAAATCTTCTAGACAAAAAGTATACCTTGACAATTGGGAACCTTTCCGAAATATCGACGGCGCAACGTTACTTGAGGCGTAATTGAGAGGACCATTGGCGTAGAAGCACCTGTAAGGGACGAGTGGAGGCAAGAAAACGACGAACGTCATACGTCACGTGATAAAAGTTTCTGCTGCGAACGGGAATCGAACCGCGCTCCAAAACTTAAGTTCATATACTGACTAAAGATCGTATATATCGTGGTAATTATTGTGATTACTATTTGTGGGTTACTCTTCACTCTTCATTTGCTACGTATTTCCTTTTACTCAGCACTCTGTAAGTGGCATTAATTTGCTCATTTTGCAGGGGGAGGTGTCTGGTAATTGGAATTTAATTTTATTATTATATTTTTTTTTTATTTTTCCTGGTTGACCATAATAGAGCAATAAATGTTCTTAGTCCCAGAGGTAATAAAATAATTATATATTAGTATTAATTATTATCATTTTTCAGTTGACAATTGTCCTGATTAATTTGAATTTTAAATAGTTCCAGTTGACAAACTGTCCTGACAATAAAATATTTTATTAAATAAAATAATTATTATAATTTTTCAGTTGACATTTGTCCTGATTAATTAATTGTTCCAGTTGACAAATTGTCCTGACAATTATATTTTTTTTTTAATAAATAATTAACATTTCATTACTTCAGTTGACTTTGAGTCCTGGTAATCCAATAAATCTTTTTAAGTAATAAAATTCATATTTAAATTACTTCAGTTGACATTAAGTCCTGGTAGTTAATTAATCAGTTAAAATAATTTTTATTGATAAAGATTCATATTTGATTATTTCAGTTGACAATAAATCCTGGTAATAAATTAGTTGATTTAAATCCTGAAAATAAAAATTAATAGAAATTCTAATTTATTTCTACAGTTGATTGCATTATCCTGGTTTTAAATTTGTTTTTATTAATTTTATTTAAGTTGATTTTTATCCTAAAAAGATTTTTTTTTATTTATTTTTATTTTATTTCTGTTAAATAAAAATTAAAAATAAAAGACTAATTAATTTTGTCTCTTTTTCTTCATTTCAGTAGAATCTTAAAATGACTGATCAAAGTGGTTTTACTGCACGTGAAGAAGAACTAGACTTAATTGATTATGATGAGCCTACTTCTGTAAGTTCTCCTTTAACAAGAAGAATTTCTCAAACTAATAAATCCTTGCCCCAAACAGGATGTGGAAATGGAAGAAGTAGAAATCCTAGTGGACAATACTCAGGATCAGAAACCCAAGACAAACCCACCAGAAGAGCTTCCAAGAGGCTTCAAGATAAAAAAGATGCCGTTGTCTCAGCAGATAAAGAATCTGTCAACCCACATAAAGGAGTTAAAGACAGACAGCTTAAAACTAAAGGTAAGGGTAGATGCCTTGGAAGAATGGGAGAAAAGAAAAAATACTTCTCTCCAAGAGAAAATGAAACCTCTTCCTCCCAGGGATCAACAACAATTGGCTCCCCAATCCCAAGAGATGGTAGAAGTGTCCAAGTGGCAGTGGGACTGGCTCAACACTCAGTGGGACTACTTGGCTCAAAACCAGCATCAGTTACCTCAGGTAGGTCCATCAAGGCCCACCCAGGTCAACCCCACTCCTCCCCACCCTTATCAAGGAGGCAAAAGAAGAAGGAAGCCCAATATGATGATACCCAGCAAACCCTGGTACATCCCTCTATTGATTCTCAAGTGCCTTTTCTTGTGGCTGACTCTGTTCCTTCAGGTAAATCTGGAAGGCAAGATGAAACCTTGAGACCTATAGAGGCTGGGAATAGTAGACAGTTATCTCATGTATCCAATCCATTACTTTTAATTGCTACCTCAATGATTAATCCTGATATGGCTGTGATTGATGAAACTCTTGACCCTGAGTTCTATGAGAGTCTGGAAAGTTACTCAGTTTCCTTATTGAGAAACACTCCGGATGTAGCAAGAATTAATGATGAGCACTTGAGAGATATTATTGCCAAGCAAAATCATATAATGAACAATATGCAATTGACTCAGAGATATAATAGTTTGTTAACTGATCAGGGTTATCAAGCATTAAGAAGTGAAGCACAGAGAGTCTCTGATGAATTGTCTCATTACAAAGCAACACATGAAAAGAAAATTGCTTTATGGCAAAATATAAAAAATGATTTGTCTAAACTAAAAGATACTGTATCTGCCTGTTGCCAGGAGGTAGAGATAGATAAGATAAATCTGAAAAGATTGAGTGACCAGTTGTCATCTTTTCAACATAAAAATCAATTATCTTTTGCAATTGTCAATGAAAGTTTATCTAGTCTTCCAAGAATGAAAACAAGACTAACAACCATTGAAGAAACATTGAACTCATTGTTAAATGACCAAAAATATTCTGACAATTATGTGAAGGAACATATATTGCAGGATTCTCAACCAGTACCTGTGGCTAGTTCATCTAAAATAAAAATTGATCCAGAAATACCTGTTGATAACACTGAGTTTCCATCAAAAACTGATGATGCACCAGGATCTGCAACAGAAGGATTAAACAATGAGATTTCAGCACAATTAGAGAAATTACAGCTGCTTCTTACCCAGAAACAAGCTAGTACTAAGGAGACTCCTTCAAATCAAAAGAATTGGCCAAAACTTGACCAGTACCCAACATTTGATGGTGATTCTTCCTCTGATTGGCAACAATTTATTTGCAGAATTGATAATTTAAAAAATTCTTACAAACTCCCAGATGTGGAAATTGTGTCCAAATTAATTTCTTTGTTCACTAATGTTGCCCTGATGTGGTATGAATCTGTTCTCCTGGATGGGAATGACTACTCATGGGAGGATTGGAAGAAATTAATTAAAGCACAATTTGGTGGCTCCAAGTTCAGAATGGCTCAACAAAGGCAGTAGGAGGAAACTAGATATAGCTCTTCTACTGATAAACCTATTGAGTTTTTAATGAAACTTGTAAAAATCTTAAGGGCAATGGACCCAAATATGGAGTTTGATTTATGGAAGGACAGGATCCTCTATAAATTACCAATGTCTCTGAGAGACTTGATTGTGGCTAGGACTGAGTTCTCCAAAGAACCCTCTTCTTTCATTAATACTTGCAATGAGATACTTCTAAACAATAAGTATGATGCAAGAAGATTCATTCCTAGGACCCCTTTGGAGAAACCCTCCACTTACCAACAAAAACCTCTGGAAAAGGTTGGTAAACCTTCTGCCCCTGTTGCACCAAAGAAGTATGCAACAAACACTTGCTTCAAGTGCAACAAGCCTTGGCAGAAAGGCCATGTTTGTGACAAAAAGATAAATCTTGTGGAACAAACAGAGGAGCATGCTGATGACACAGTGGCACTGGATGATACATCAAGTGATTGTGCCAGCAATATTTCATATGAATCTCAACAAGAAATCTTGATGCTGGAAGAAGATATTCATTATTTAAATACTATTGACATTGATAATAATGATTTATCTACAGTTGAGGATGCTGAGATCATAAAGAACATTGAGGATAACTCAATTGTTATTGCCCCTCTTAAGGCACCAGTCTTGATTAATGGAACCAGCATTGAAGTTGTTCTGGATTCTGGAGCTGGAGGAAGTGTAGTATCTGAAAGAGCACTTGCCTCAGTAGATCAAGACTATAAATCTAAACTGTTGCCTATCATTTCTGAAAATTGGAGAGGGTATGGCTCTGTTTTGTCCCCCATTGGAAAATACAAAGCCACAGTGTTTTTTAAATATAACCATGGTTTTGTAAGAGCTATTTGTGATTTTGTTGTCATGAAAAATGATAACTTGAGCAATTGGTTTATTGTAGGAAATGATATTTTAACCAAGTATGGCATAAAATTGGATCCTTCGAACCAATGTTTCACAATGGGGTTGAATGGGAAGAGAAAATTTAAGATTTCTTCCTCCAAAAAATTATTAAAACCAGAATTGAACACATGTAATTCTGTGGTTCAATATAAAGGAAGATCTACAAAGGAAATGCATGCCCTTATGTCTGAAATTGACAATGCCTCTTTTGGAGAACAACTTTCTGGTGAGGATAAAGATTCCATCATTAACTTGATAAAATCTTTTCCTATGGCCTTTGCTCATGGGTCACATGAACTGGGATTAGTTAAAGAGGAAATGAAACTTTCATTGTCTTGCCCATTAACTGATATACCACCTAGTTTAAAGAAGAAGCCTTATCTTGCTTCTCCCACAAAGAGAAAAGATATTGAAGATAATATCTCTACCCTTTTAAAAATGAATATTATTGAAAAGGTAGTTGAAACACCTAAATATTGTGTTATCTCACCTGTCCTAATTTCTTATGAGAAAGATAAAGCCAGGTTATGTGGTGATTATAGAGAACTAAATACTTATACTGTTGATGATATCTATCCTTTACCTAGAATCAGCTCTATACATGCTACTTTACAGGGTGCTAAATATATCAGCTGTTTGGATGGTAATAAGGGATATCACCAGGTGCCTGTTGAGAAGAACTCTCAGAACTTTCTGATGATTGCCACTCATATGGGTATTTATAAGTATATTAGGATGCCATTTGGCCCTAAAAATGCCCCTTCTGTTTTCCAAAAAGTAATGGATAACACATTCCATCAAGAGATAATTGAAGGTTGGCTGATGGTTTATATTGATGATATCATTATTTTCTCAAAAACATTTGAGGACCATCTTAAACACCTGTGTAAAGTATTCCAGAAAATGGACGAAATAAATATGACACTTGCTTTGAAGAAATGTAAATTTGGTTTCCATTCTTTAAAAGTTCTTGGCCATGTTGTTTCAGGCTTACAGATATGTGTTGACCAGAACAAAGTGGCAGCCATACAACAGGTGAAAGCTCCTACAACAGTAAGAGAGCTCCAAAGTTTTTTGGGAATGTGTGGATACTATAGACAGTATATTAAAAATTACCAAGTCATAGCTTTACCCCTTACCCAATTAACTAGAAAGGATGTTGCTTTTGTCTGGAATAGTGAAAGACAAAGAGCCTTTGACACTATGAAACACTGTTTGATGTCAGCACCAATTCTTGCTTTACCTGACTTTGATCAACCATTTGTTTTGTACACTGATGCCAGTTTCATTGGTCTTGGTGCTGCCCTCCATCAAAAACAAGTGATAAATGATAAAGTTTCAGAAGTAGTAATTTGTTATATTTCAAGAACCTTGAGAAATAGTGAATTGAAATATGGTGCTACTCAATTAGAGTGTTTAGCTGTAGTATGGGCTCTAGAAAAGCTTCATTACTACCTAGATGACCAGAAATTTGAACTTGTCACTGACTGCAGTGCAGTTAAATCCCTTTTAAACTTGAAAACACCTAATAGACATATGTTTAGATGGCAGCTGGCTGTTCAAGAGTACAGAGGGAGAATGACAATTATTCACAGAGCTGGTATTGGTCACTCAAATGTGGATATGTTATCAAGGTTACCCTTACCAAATGATGACTCAAATCCTGCATATGATCCTGAGGATGAAATTATCCATATCCATGGGATATATGTGGTTGATATGGAGGAAGAGCTATTACAGCTTATTCTGGAATCATATGATAAGGACACTGACTTGAAAAAGTTATGCACCATATTAAATGATCCAAAGAATGCTTCAATACAAGCATTAATTAAAACCCTTCCACCAAAGTACCAAAAAGGTTTGGAAAAAGGAAAATTTTCAATTGATGAAGGATATCTATATTATAGAAGAAAGTTGAGTAATGTTATTGTTATTCCTCCTTCTATGAAAGAAATCATCTTGAAAATTTGTCATGATGACATATTGGCTGGACATTTTGATCTTGACAAAACAATGATCAGAATTAAGAACACTGCTTGGTGGGCTAATATGTCTGAAGACACAAAATTATATGTTGAATCCTGTGATTCATGCCAAAAATCAAAAAGATTAACTGGTAAAAGAGCAGGATTAATGCAACATATTGAACCTCCTGATGCCCCATGGCAAATAATAAACATGGATTTTGTAACAGGATTACCTATTGCTAGTAAAGACAGTTATAACTCTTGTTGGGTTATTGTGGACAGATTCACAAAAATGTGTAAATTTATCCCTACCCACAAGGATGTTTCCACTAAAGAATTAGCTTTCTTATGGTGGTCTCATATATTTAATACTGCTGGTTTTCCTAAAGCCATAATCTCTGACAGGGACCCTAAATTTACTTCTGAATTCTGGATGTCTCTGATGGATGTTTGTGGTTGTGATCTGAAACTTTCTACTGCCCATCACCCTCAGACTGATGGTTTAGCTGAAAGAATGATTCAGACTTTAGAGGACATGATAAGAAGATATTGTGCCTTTGGCCTTGAGTATAAAGATAATGACAGATTTACTCATGATTGGGTTACCTTACTTCCTGGGTTAGAATTTGCTTATAATAGCACTGTTCATTCTGTTACTCAAAGAAAGCCTTTTGAGCTCTGGCTTGGATATGTTCCTAATACTCCTGCCCGAATTCTCAATAACAAAATACCTAAATTGGATATACATCCTGGTGTAAAATCTTTTCTTCAAATGCAACAACTATGCAGAAATCATGCTCAAAAATGTATTGAAAAATCATTTGAATATGAGAAGAAAAGATGGGACAAATCCCATAAAGAATACACTTTTAAAAAGGGTGATGAAGTGTTGATTTCTACAGTCCACTTCAACTTACAAGGTAATAACAAATTAAAAGATCCATTTGTTGGTCCTTTTGTTGTAAGAAGAATGATTGGAGATAATGCAGTTGAAGTTATTCTGTATTCCCCATATGACAGAAAACATCCTGTTTTTCCAATATCTCTTTTGAAACCTTACACATCCAATAGTGATTTATTTCCAAGAAGGAGGGGTAGACCAAAGAAAACCCCAAATGAAATCACTGAGACAGCAGAAATTGAAAAAATTTTAAATGACAGAATAGTCACTGCTGAGAAAGGTACAGAATACTTATTGAGATTCAAGAATAAATCATCTGAATATGATTCTTGGATACCTGGGAAGGAGATATCTAATCTTCCTACTCTACTAAAAAAGTATAAAAAGAAAAAATCATAGCATTTTTTTTTTATTGTTTTTTTAGAGTGAGGGAGTGTCAGCCAGGCTACTAGACTTACCCAGTGAAATAATTAATTATTTACTGGATGAAGCCGCACCCTATCATTTTTAATTATCATTTAATTATCATTTTTAATTATCATTTAATTATCATTTAGTTACATTAAAATTAGTTATAATAAATTAACTAATTACAAAATGTTAAAATTAAATTAATTAATTAAATAAATAATTAAAATTAAAATTATAATTTTGTCCCTTATATTTTTCTCTAACACTGTGCTCATTTGACAGGTTGGGAAAATTTTATATTAAAAAATAAATACAAAGATAAAATAAGATTTAAATATTCAAATAATATTAAATATATACAAAAAAATCAAATTTCTTATTTAGGATTGACTTTTACAGTAAATATTAAAAATATTGATGTATTTCTGACATACTCTGTAAATACATCTTTTTTGACGCCTTCTTTTTAGAATAACTTTATTATTTGAAATACTTTTCTGGAATGTTCTTTTTCTCTCTCTTTTCCTACTGTTTTTAGAATTTGTTTTCCGTGCTTTGTCTCTCCTTTGCCTATAAAAGGCCTCTCTTTTTGTTGTCTTTTGATCATTCTATTTTACCAACTCATTTTATTACAACAATAACCAACTAAACACTTATTCTTATATTCTATATTATTAGTATTTACAATAGCGTAATTCTAAAGTATAATTTATATTAATATTTTAAAACCTACCTCTTTTATTGAGTAAAAAATTCAACTTGAATTAAGAAATACGTACAAATCTGTTGAGAACCCATTATAGCCTTTCAAATCCTCGTAGAACTACGTACCAAATCTTCTAGACAAAAAGTATACCTTGACAGTTATTCTTGGAGCTTTCAAGATTTGAAGACAAGGAAGAAAGAAAGGATAAAGATGATTCAGAAGAAATTGATGATAATGAAGATGAGTGAGTAAAATTTTCCATAGTAACTTCCTGGAAAAAAAATTATAAAACAAAAAAATAAATTAAAATGAATAAACATATTAAAAACCCCCCCCCAACCAAAAAAAAATATCTGTAAAATAATTGAAAAGAAAACCTTTTTTTTGGTTAAAAAAACAAAAAAAACAAAAATAAAAGTTAAATGAATTGCAAAAACATAATAATAAAAATAAAATCCACAATGGTTTTTGAGACACCAGATAAAGTTCTTGAAAAACCAAAAAAAATCACCAAAAAAAAAATAGTAAATCAAAAATAAATAAATAAATAAATAAATTCAGTAAATTTAATTGCAAAAAAAAAAAAAATATACTTACCTGCTATTAGAAATACCACTTGATATCATTCAATCCAATTTATTAAAATAAATAAAAATTGAATTCAGTAAATTTCAGAATAATTATTTGCAAAAACCAAGACAAATAAAAAAAATTAAATTACCTGATTTATTTTGGAAACATGAAGAAATGTCCAGAAACTAAGGGAAATGAAAAAAAATTCTATAAAAAAAATTAAAAAGAAGAGATTAGTCTTTTTTTTCTTGTTTCAAAATGCCCCCCAAAAATTCCCCCCCTTTAACCTCTCCTTTCCCACCTCAAACCCCCCCTCAATCCCACCTTTAACCCCTCCTTATCTGCCTCAAACCCCCCTTTACCCCCTCTTTGGCCACCTCAAGTCCCCCCCCCTTTAACCCCTACTTGCCTGCCTCAAACCCCCCCCTTCACCCCCCTTCCTTGGCCCCCTCAAGCCCCTCCCCTTTCCCCCCTCAAACCCGCCTCAAACCCCTCCACAAACCCCCTACAGCCAAATTATAAAATTGGTATCAATTCAATAAGTTAATGAACAATTGTTCTTGATTTTTCACAAACTTATCTAATCTTTAGAAATTCAATAAGTTAATGAACAATCAAGAACAATTGTTCATTAACTTATCAAATTGAAAGCAATTCAATAAGTAGGCAGTGGGGGATTGAGGGGGTAAAGGGGGGGTAAAGGGGGTACTTGAGGCAGCCAAGGAGGGGGTAAAGGGGGGGTAAAGGGGTGTTTGAGGCGGGCAAGGAGGGTTTAAAGGGGGGAATTGAGATGGCCAAGAAGGGGAGAAAGGGGGGGTAAAGGGGGCACTTGAGGCGGCCAAAGAGGGGGTAAAGGGGTCTTTGAGGTGGGCAAGGAGGGGTTAAAGGGGGGAATTGAGGCGGCCAAGAAGGAAAGAAATGGGGGTATGGAGGCATAAAAGAGGGAGGAAAGGGGGATGATGGAGGGGGTAAAGGGGGAGACTTGAGGTGGCCAAGAAGGGGAGAAAGAAGGGGATGTGGATGATGGAGGGGGTAAAGGGGGGACTTGAGGTGGCCAAGAAGGGGAGAAATGGGGGTATGGAGGCAGAAAAGGAGGGGGAAAGGGGGATGATGGAGTGTGAAAAAAATAATAAAAAATATTTAAAAAAACAAAATTAGTCAAACCTTGAAAGCCAAAAAAACAGCACTTTCAGGACAAAAAAAAAGGACAAAAAAAAGGAGAAAAAAGGAGAAGAAATAAATTATTAGCAAGTCAAAAATCAAATATAAGAAAAAAAATGACTTACCTGGAGAGATGAGATGAGAAAATAGAAGAATTGAAAATATTTGAGGGATGTTTGAGGAGAGGAGGAAATGGATATGAGGGATGAAAGAAAAAATGAGACAGTGAAAAATTGTGTGATTGCAGAAAATATGTGATTTCATTTTGAGCTTATAAAATGAAACAAATGAGACATCCAAAAAAGAGAATTGACAGCAAGTTTAAAATTGTAGTTATGCAAAAAAAATAATAACCAACACAAGTGAATAAGACATGGAACATGAAAATAACACAAGTGAAAAAAACAAGGAACTTGAAAATTGGGAGAGTACAAAAAATAATTTGAAAGGGTGGTGAAGAGAAATGTTGGAAAGTAATAGGCATAATGACAGAGTGTATGCCAATTGAATAAATGTTTTTTAATTTAAGGGAGGGTAGATCTGGTGCTGGTTCAGGATCCTCTTCTTCAAAAAAATCATTCTACTCATCCTTTAAATCAGTTAGGATATTGCAGAGTATAATGCAAGTCATAATCCAATTATTTGCAGTTTTTATTTCCATTTTTTCTTAAATTGGATTTTGAGTTCCCAGAGACTAGAAAATCTTCCCTTCAAAATCCCATTAGCATGTTAAATCCATACTCTTGATAGGGCAAGGTGATAATTAAAGGTGGTTTTGGGGTCATTTTCTAAAGTTGCACCACGGAAAGTGGGTGTAATGTACTTTCCACTTTCATATGCTGAGTCTGCAAGGAGGTACTGAGATTTGTCGAAGTATGTGTAAGCCTAGGTATCTCCAGGACTGAATAATTCTTATGTTTAAAATAAGATAACCTTAAATACATTAAGCTTATATCTTAAAATAAGGTTAAAACACTTACATATATATTTATAATACATATATATATATAATTATTACACTATTATATAACTTATAGTAGTTTGAATAGCTTATCCATAGCCTAATAATACTTATTAAGGTTTTAATGGATTCATAATATATTTATCTTAAGTGATATCAAGTAACTTTTGACATACATAAGCTTATATGTATACATAAATCTCATATTCAGCAAAATATGCAGTATATTATGTATATTTAGGTCTATAAGTGGGTTTTTAGCATCTTAATAGCCTATAACCTTTTTTATCTGCTTATTTTAGGTCATATGGAGGTATTCAGTAGATTCACAATGCCTACGGAAGCATATACATCTATTTCAGGCGCATGTACTCAGTTTGGACAACTTAATCTATTTCCTTGGATGGATATTCACAGATTTATTGGTTGGGAGGTCATTGCTGGGTTAATATGGATGCTTGGACATTTAATTTTTTTTCCTTTATATGCTTCGGGTTTCATTTTATTCCTTTTGGATTAGTTATTTGACCTGTTTCTTTATGGTATCCGCTTTTATCTGGATTTTCTATTTACGGTATGGGTCTGTGTTATCATCAATTGTGATGGAGGGTCCTTACTGAAGGTCTGGGTGTTGAATCTTCTAGAAGTGGAAGCCATGGAGAGGTGATGGGCCCTCAAAGTGCTGTAATTGCCAGGGATAGCAGTGACATCATCTGGATTGAAGGTCTGTGCACTCCAGTGTATTTTGGTATAAGTAAGGGAGGATTTTGACGGTTTTTAGACATCACCTACTTACTAAAATTAAAGAAACATTTAAACACAATTATTATCATTTAGAAATATATTATAAAGTCTTTATAAATTGATATTATCATTATATAAGCTATAACAATATTCTATTTATCTATTTTCCACCACTAGCACACATTTAAATCCAATTATTGTGAGTTTTATTTGAGTATAACTATTTTATTAGTCTTCCCCTGAGGTTTAATCACTAAATCATTTATCAATAAGTAGTAGGACCATTAATAAATACTATTAAATCATACTTATATACTAGATACACTGACAGTATGAGTCAGGAATTTGAGAAATCCTCATTCTTTGGAAGATGGAAGAGTCATGACATGATCCAGGGAAGCCACTGTGAAAAGAAATATATTTTTTATTGAAATCTCATACAAGTTGAAAGGCATTGGAGTATCTAGAAAAAGATAAATAGTCAGTTTATGAAAGATGTGAAATTGGAGAACATTTTGAAGAAGCCTTTTTTTTCAATAAAAATAATGGTTGACATCATGAGAAGGCTTTTGACTCAAAGGTATAGTTTTGCCATCAACAAAACCTACACAGCCAGGGAAACCTTCAGCTTGCATTACTTGAGATGATTCAAGTTGCTGTTGTGGAGTTGGCCAAGAAAGTGTTTGAGACTTGAGGGAAAGGATGGAAATCATACATTGCTTGGTGTATAGTATCACCATCCCATAACCTATGGTAAAGAGATTTTCCAAACATCTTATAGCAGCACCAGTTCCATTTGAGCCAAAGCAACATAGCACAACAGCAAGTTGAATATCAGGATCATGCTCTTTATTTTGGGAATTGTTATGAAAGCTAGGATGTTTGTAGATGAGTTGATAAAGATTGAAGAAAGAATCAGGAAAATTTTAAAAAAGTTGAGTAAAGTTTAGTTGAAGAATGTTGAGAATGGAGCAGAGATCATATCTGGGATTGTGATGAAGATTTGGACCCCTTGGGTTGATGTAATGCATTTTGGAAATAAAAGACATATAGGCTAAAGCATCTTCCATATAAAAGTCTGTTTTAAAGTAAAAAACTAAAGTTAAAGTGATAGCATTCATAGTTGAGTGAAGTAGCTGCCTAGTGGAGAGGTGTTTCATAGTTGTTTGTGGAAGGCTTATGTGATGAGGGAATTTGGAATTTACCGCCAAATGTGCAGTTGGGGTGTGTAGATAGAAAAAAAATTTAAGAGTTCACCACCAAAATTAAGTAGCATAGAGTGAGGAAAGACTTAAGAATGACATCAGAAATTATAAGTCATGTGACTTTCTTAAAAATATATCATGGATGTGATGAGTTTGGGATCAGGAATTAGGAATGGAAATTGGAGTATAGGAGGAGCGATAATGCATCATTGTGGATTCCTTAATCACTAGCCCCAGGGCTAGTGGATAAGAATCTTCCGCAATTAATAATGTCTGATCCTGAGAAAAAAAATTCCTGATCACTAATTGTGGATTGGTCAACTTTGATATCCCATAATAATAGGGGGAATCAATGTTCAGGGATCAGCAATTAAATTAATTGCGGATAAAAATCCTTATACCCCAATTATCCTCCGCAATTATTTTTGCTAATAAATGTGTTATTAGACACTTTATGTGTCAATGTTCACCTCTTATCTGACATTTTTATGCTCAATTTTTCATAACCACAACTTGGCCATCTATTCTTCCTTACTGTCGGCCGGTCGTCTAGAAGAAGGAGAAGAATAAGAAGGAAAACAGAGAGGAGGAAGACAAGGTAATATAAAGGAATAAAGTAATAAAATAGTATAAGTATTTTAAAAGAGAAGGCAACGAGGTTTCCTTGGGACTTGACACAATTGTAAGGGTTTTAAACTATAATATATTTATTAAACTAGTAATTATTTTCAATGTGCGGCAGACAGTTATAATTATTATTAGACTTAAGGAAACCAGGGAATATTTATATACTTTTTTTTAAATTAGATTACTAATGTTAATAAAAATATAATAAATGTAATAAAATGGATTTGAGTTGAGTGTAAAATAATGATGCAGCTACAGGGGATAATCCAAAGCCTTTTATAGGCAAAGGACCCTCTGAAGCATCACAATGTGGTAAGTAAAAAAAAAGGAATACAATGAAACTAGACATTAAAATATTAGAACTAGAACATGGAGATTGAGAGAAAAACATGAAACAGTCAACTAAAACTGTGAGTAAGTAACTAGTTTTCCCACCATAATTTCCCAAAAACACTTAATTAAAATAATTAGTAACCAAGTAAGTTTGAAACATGAGAACAGTGAGTAAAATAATCCAAAACAGACATTATAGTGACATGTAAAGGGTTTAAGTAAAACAAATAGAATTATTTTCACACCAAAAATTCATGTAATCAATTCAATCAAGTTTAAAGCAATTTTAATTAATTGTTTTAACTATGTAATTAATTCAATAATTAGTTTAAATGAAACATATAATCAATTCAATGATATTTTTAATTTAAAGTGGGTATTTTAATACTATGTTATTAAGAAGTGTTATAATTTATTTAATAATTTTTCTGACGCAATTAAGGGTCAAAAAAGCGCCCAATATTATTGTTTAATAATATATGAAAAGTTTTATAAATTTAATCAATTAATTTAATTACATTATAAGTCAATTTACACATATAATTATAATATATTTTTGTTATTAATTAATTATAAATTTATAATTATTAAATACATAAAAATGTGCCATTATTTGTAGAATATAAAATATGTTATGCTTAATTTAAATGTATAAATAATTTATATAACAATAAAATTAATATAACACTTATATTTAATAAGATACTTATATAATTTTATTATGCAATAAAATATTAATTTATATACATCAAATGTAATTCTTACGCCCTCTTTCAGGTCCAATAAATCAACCTATCATTTAATGGGCTCCTGGTATAGCCTGGCTGAAACTCCCTCACTCTAAAAAAAACAATAAAAAATGCTAAGATTTTTTCTTTTTGTACTTTTTTAAAAGAGTAGGAAGATTTGAAATCTCCTTGCCAGGTATCAATGCATCATGCTCAGATGATTTGTTCTTATATCTCAATAAATATTCAGGACCTCTTTCACAAGTGATAATTCTATCATTGAGAATTTTATCAATTTCTGCAGTTTCTGTGACTTCCTGAAGGTTTTTCTTAGGTCTTCCCCTTCTTTTGGGAAATAAGTCACTGTTGGAAGTATAAGGCTTAAGCAAAGAAATGGGGAAAACAGGATGTTTCCTATCATATGGAGAATACAATACAACCTCTACTGCATTATCTCCAACCATTCTTTTAACAACAAATGGTCCTACAAAAGTATCTTTTAATTTGTTGTTACCTTGTAAATTGAAATGGACAGTAGATATCAACACTTTATCACCCTTGTTAAATGTGTATTCTTTATGGGATTTATCCCATCTTTTCTTTTCATATTCAAATGCTTTATAAATACAGCTTTGAGAATGTTTCCTGCATAGCTGTTACATTTGCATAAAAGATTTTACACCAGGGTGTAGTTCCAACTTAAATAATTTATTATTGAGAATCTGAGCATGAGTGTTTGGGACATAACCTAACCAAAGCTCAAAAGGCTTTTTCTCAGTGACAGAATGAACAGTGCTATTATATGCAAATTCAAGACCAGGAAATAGAGTGAACCAGTCATGAGTAAATCTGTCATTGTCTTTATATTCTAATCCAAAGGCACAATACCTTCTAATCATATCTTCAAGAGTTTGAATCATTCTCTCAGCTAGACCATCAGCCTGAGGATGGTGAGCTGTAGACAACTTTAACTAACAGCCACAAATATCCATCAAAGAGGACCAAAACTCAGAAGTAAATTTTGGATCTCTATCAGAGATAATAGCTTTTGGAAATCCAATAATATTAAACATGTAAGACGACCATAAGAAAGCTAATTCTTTTGTGGATACATCTTTATGGGTAGGAATAAATTTTGCACATTTTTGTGAATCTATCTACTATGACCCAACAAGAGTTATAACTGTCTTTACCTGCTACAGGAAGACCAGTGACAAAATATATGTTAATTATTTGCCAAGGAGCATCAGGTGCTTCAATATGTTGTAATAAACCTGCTCTTTTACCTGTCAACTTTTTAGATTTATGGCAGGAATCACAAGATTCAACATATAATTTTGTATCTTCAGACATATTAGCCCACCAAGCAGTGTTTTTGATTCTAATAAATGTTTTTTCAAGATCAAAATTACCAGCTAATATGTCATCATGAAAAAGTTTGAGGATAATTTCTTTCATAGAAGGAGGAATTAAAATTACATTAGTAAGCTTTCTTCTATAATATATATAACCATCTCCAATAGAAAACTTTCCTGTAATCAAAGCATTTTGATACTTTTCAAGAAGAGTTCTAATCAATGCTTGAATTAAAGCATTCTTAGTATCATTTAAGATAGTAACTAATTTATTTAAATCAGAATCCTTATCATATGAATCCAGTATTAATTGTAATAACTCTTCTTCCATATCAACTATAAATATACCATGGATATGAACAGTATCATCTTCAGGTACATAAGCATGATTGGAGTCATTATTTGGCAGAGGCAATCTGGACAGCATATCAACATTGGAGTGAACATTTATAGCCCTATGGATAATTGTCATCCATCTTCTGTATTCTTGAACAGAAAGTTGCCACCTGAACATATATCTATTAGGTGTTTTCAGGTTTAAGAGGGACTTCACAGAACTACAGTCAGTTACCAATTCAAACTTTTGGTCATCTAGATAGTAATGAAGCTTCTCAAGAGCCCAAACAACTGCTAAGCACTCTAATTGAGTGGCACTATATTTAAATTCACTATTTCTCAAGGTTCTTGAAATATAACAAATTACAACCTCTGAGGATTTATCATTAATAATTTGTTTCTGGTGGAGGACAGCACCCAGACCAACAAAGCTAGAATCTGTATACAGGACAAATGGTTTGTTAAAATTTGGAAGAGCTAAGATAGGGGCTGTCATTAGGCAACATTTTTCATGTATCAAAAGATTTTTGACAGTCAATATTCCAGATGAATGCAACATCTTTCCTAGTTATTATGGTAAGAGGCAAGGCTATGACCTGATAATTTTTAATATATTGTCTATAATAGCCACACATACCCAAAAAACTTTGGATTTCTCTTAAAGAAGTTGGTGCTTTCACATTTTGAATTGCAGCAACTTTGTTGTGGTCTACACAAATTTGTAGGCCTGACACAACATGGCCAAGGACTTTCAAAGATTGAAAACCAAATTTACACTTTTTCAAGGACAAGTTCATATTAATTTCATCCATATTTTGGAAACCCCTATTTAAATGAACCATATATTCATCAAAAGTTTTAGAAAAAACTATGATATCATCAATATACACCATAAGCCATCCCTCAATTAGTTCCTGATGGAAAGTGTTATCCATGACTTTTTTAAAAACTGAAGGGGCATTTTTAGGGCCAAATGGCATTCAAACATACTTATATATTTCCATATGAATAGCAATAAGCAAAAAAATTTGAGAATTTTTCTCAACTGGAACTTGATGATACCCTTTATTACCATCCAGACAACTAATAAATTTTTCACCTTGCAAGTTAGCATGTATTGAATTAATTCTGGGTAAAGGATAAATATCATCAACAGTATAAGTGTTTAATGCTCTGTAATCTCCACATAATCTAGCCTTATCTTTTTCATAAGAAATCAAGACTGGGGAGATGAAACAATATTTGGGAGTGACATCCACTTTCTCAATGATATTCATTTTCAATAATGTGGCAATATTATCTTCAATATCCTTTCTAATTGTTGGAGAAGCAGGATATGATTTTTTTAAGACTAGGAGGAATATCACTCAAATTACAGGATAAGGTAATTTTCATTTCTTCCTGAACACTTTCTAAGACATGAGAACCATGAGCAAAAGCCATAGGGAAAGAGGTAATTGAGGCAATTATAAAATCCTTTTGTTCACTAGTTAACTGATCACCAAAAGAAGCAGTATTTATTTCATTTAATAAATCATCCATTTCAATTGTTGGTCTGCTTTAACACTGGATCAGTGAGTTACAAGACTTTAGCAGATGCCCAGAAGGTTTTCTAGGGGAGGAAATTTTGAATTTTATTTTTCCATTCAATCCCAAGGTGAAGCAATTATTTGCTGGGTCTAATTTCACACCAAACATGGTCAAAATATCATTACCAATAATAAACCAGTTGCTTAAATTATCATTTTTCATTACAAAAAATTCACAAATAGCTCTGACAAAACCACCATTATATTTTAAGAATACAGAGGTTTTGTATTTGCCAATAGGAATTAAGGTAGAACCATACCCTCTCCATTTTTCAGAAGTTATAGGTAATAATTTACTAAAATAATCCTTATCTACTAAAGCTAAAGCTCTTTCAGACACTACACTTCCTCCAGCACCAGAGTCAAGAACTACATAAAAATTTTTACCATTAATGATAACAGGTGCTTTCAAAGGGGATATGGCTATAGAATTGTTAGTAATATCTTTAATTATTTCAGCATTTTCCACTGAAGATAAATCCAATACACATTCTTCAGATATATTATTCAAATAATGGACATCCTGTTTCAACATTAAAACATCTTTAGAGAGTCATTGTCATAGGAGATATTACTTTGACAGTCACTAGAAGAATTATTGACATAAATTTCAGCTTCATCAGTGTCTTCATTTTGCTCAACAAGATGAATTTTCTTGTCGCAAACATGACCCTTTTGCCATGGTTTGTTACATTTATAACAAGTATTTGTTGCATATTTTTTAGGTGCAACTGGGGCAGAGGGTTTACCAGATTTTTCTGGGGGCTTTGTAGAGGGTTTATTTTGATCATGATAAGATTTACCAAAGTAATTCTTTGGTTCATATCTATGCTTGAGCAGTACCTCATTACAGATGTTAATGAAAGAAGAGTGTTCCCTCACATGCTCAGTTCTAGCTACAATTAAATCTCTAAGAGAATTCGGCAATTTATACAAGATTTTATCTCTCCAAATATCATAATCCATCTTTGGATCAACTGCTCTTAGGATTTTTGTTACTTTCATAAGAAAAACAATGGGTTTTTCAACAGAGGAGGATAAATATCTAGTATTCTCATAGAGTCTTTGCTGAGCCAACCTGAATTTTGAACCACCAAACTGATTCTCAATCAAGGATTTCCAATCATTCCATGTATAATGGTTGTTATCTAATGGAACATATTCATACCATATCAAGGCTACATTGGAAAATAAAGAAATTAGCTTAGAAGCAATTTCCTCATCAGGTAGTTTATAAGATTTCTTTAAATTATCAATTATTTGGATAAAGTGTTTCAAATCAGATGAAGAATCACCATCAAAGGTAGGATATTGGTCTAATTTAGGCCAATATTTCTGACTACTGGGATGGTCCATCCTTTGGTTTATATTATTTATCATTAATAATTCCTGAAGTCTTGCCAGGTTTTCAGAAATTTCATTATTTACAGAAACAGCTGGTACATGACCATCACAAGATTTTTTGCTAGTAGCAAAAGATTTTACAGACTCATTGTCAGTTTGTTTGATGGCTGAAATATGAGGAAGAAAAGTGGAACTCTGTTCAGGTTCTTTTATTTTATTTTTATACAGCTTATGGGCAGCATTCTCATTTATACCATAATTATTGATGGTAAAGGTTGAAAATCTTTCCTGCAGGCTAGCCACATTGTTTCTTATCCTTGGAATTTCAGACATCTTGTCATTAACTTTTGCAAGAGATAAAACATTTCTGTCCTCAGAAACTGTGTGTTTGGCACTCAGTGCATAGAAATCATTTTTTAGATTTTTAAACTCATTTTGTAGAGATTTAATTTCACTTTTTAATGAATAATTTTCCTCAATAAGGGGTTTCAATTCACTCAATGTTTTATGTAGATTGATATTCCTATCTGAGATAGATCTATGATCACTCCTTATTTGTTTTTGTTGGCTAAGAACAATATTAAAGGTTTCTTTAATTTTAAAATAAGCTGTATCTTGTACAGAAGAACTTACTTTACAATGCAAGTGCAAATTATTTAATCTATCACTCTCATGTATTAACACACTTCTTAAATGTTTGTCTTTTACAACATTAAAATCAAGGGTATCTTTCAATATTTCTTCAGAAGTTTTCTCAGTTAAAGTATAGACTTCAGGGGAAACAGAATCATTCTTAATTGCAAGAGAAGGATTAATTAAAGAAGTAAAAGTCAAATGTAAATTTTCATCAAATGATAATTTTCTAATTAAATCATTGGGGCTACTCATTAAAGGAAGTTGTCTTTTTAAGGGTTTAACTGTTCTTTCACCAGGATCCACAATATTACCTGAAGAAGATTTGTTATTATACATACCAACATGTTTATCAAACAAATTACTTACCATGGAAAGGGAGGAAACTTCCCCTGTGCTTTCTTTCTTATGCCTCCCTGATAAGGATGGGGCTGAGGAGATGGATGGTAGGTTGGTGTCCTGGATGGGCCAGGGTGTTGAGCTGTTGGTTTGTGAACATTCTGTTGGTAATGGCTCATCAAGTAATCCCATTTCCTCTGCTCAAACTGCAGAGTGATTTGATTTTGCATGAAGGAGTTGGGTACCTGATTGGGCTGAGGTTGAAGCTGAGGCTGGGAGGCTGGGAAATGAGGAGTTTGAGCCTGTTTGGGATTTAATAATTCCTGCATCTGCTGCCAGAGTGTGTCTACTCTTGCCTTGTACTTCATACTTTCTGCTCTCAGTTCTTTGATGTGACTGGACAGGTTGTTTACTTGTTGAGTCAGTGGTATCTTTTTTATTTTTATACCTTTGAGTTAATTTTCCTGATTTATTAGAGGTTTTACTTCTTTCAGAGGTGTTTGGTGAGGGGGGTTTCCACTTCTCCTACCATTTCCACGTACTGAAGGTTTTTTGTCAGCTGAATAATTTTTGTAAGTTAATTTAGAATGACATACAGATTCAGTGTCAACTTCAACTTCAATCTCATCCACATGTAAGTTATCCATGTTTTTATCCAAACTACTGGACATTTAAACTGTGAAAATAGAATGAGAAATATTTAATGATTCAAATTGTTATTTCAAAATAAAATATAATTTATTGAATTTTTAACAACACAAAAAAAATTTAATTTTTTTTCAAAAATCAATTAATTAACAAAAAATGTAATACAAATAAATGTAATTACAATTGTTTATTAAGAATTAACAATAATTAAAATGGGACCAACCAAAAAAGGTTTTATAAGTCAACCAAAATAATTAATACCAAAAATTAATATAATGGTAATATTGGGACTAAGTACTGAGTACTATTATGGTCAACTAATAAACAAAAAAGATTTAATAAAATTAATTTAATAATTTTTTAAAAATTAATTGTCTTCTAGAACTAAGAGTGTTACTCTATTATGGTCAACTAGAAAAATAATAATAATAAATTTAATATAAAGAAAACTTACACTCAGTGAATCAGCAATTAAGCACAAACACTGTTATTTCAGTAAAAATATAATAATATGAGTGAGAGGTGCAAAAGTGAACTTACTATAGTGATCGCAAAATCACTTCAAAATAATATATTGTTTAATATAAAACAAAACAAAACGATCAAACCCAAGTTCAAAACACGGTAGCGGAAAACTTTTACTTTTTTGGCTCGGGTGGTCTGTGCGTTATGTCGTTCATTGCAAGTATTGCAGTTGTTGTCGTCATTCGGAAAGGCTTTCAATTGTTGGCCGGTTGTCTAGAAGAAGGAAAACAGAGAGGAGGAATACAAGGTAATATAAAGGAATAAAGTAATAAAATAGTATAAGCATTTTAAAAGAGAAGGTGACGAGGTTTCCTTGAGACTTGACACAATTTTAAGGGTTTTAAATTATAATATATTTCTTTAAATAGTAGTTATTTTCAATGCCCAGCAAACATTTATAATTATTATTAGACTTAAGTAAACCTGGGAATATTTATATACTTTTTTTTAAATTAGATTACTAATGTTAATAAAAATATAATAAATGTAATAAAATGGATTTGAGTTGATTGTAAAATAATAATGCAGCTACAGGGGATAATCCAAAGCCTTTTATAGGCAAAGGACCCTCTGAAGCGTCACAATGTGGTAAGTACAAAAAAGAATACAATGAAACTAGACATTAAAAGAATAGAACTAGAACATTGAGATTGACAGAAAAACATGAAAAAGTCAACTAAAACCATGAGTAAGTAACTAATTTTCCCACCATAATTTCCCAAAAACACTTAATTAAAATAATTAGTAACCAAGTAAGTTTGAAACATGAGGACAGTGAGTAAAATAATCCAAAACAGACATTATAGTGACATGTAAAGGGTTTAAGTAAAACAAATAGAATTATTTTCATGCCAAAAATTCATGTAATCAATTCAATCCAGTTTAAAGCAATTTTAATTAATTGTTTTAATTATTTAAAGAATTCAATAATTAATTTAAATGAAACATAAAATTAATTTAATGATATTTGTATTTTAAAGTGGGGATTTTAATACTATATTATTAAATAAGTGTTATGATTTATTTAATAATTTTTCTGACACAATTAAGGGTCAAAAAAGCGCCCAATATTATTGTTTAATAATATATGAAAAGTTTTATAAATTTAATTAATTAATTTAATTACATTATAAGTCAATTATACACATATAATTATAATATATGTTTGTAATTAATTAATTATTAATTTATAATTATTAAATACATAAAAATGTGCCATTATTTGTAGAATATAAAATATATTATGCTTAATTTAAATGTATGAATAATTTATATAACAATAAAATTAATATAACACTTATATTTAATAAGATACTTATATAATTTTATTATGCAATAAGATATTAATTTATATACATTAAATGCAATTCTTACACCCTCTTTCAGGTCCAATAAATCAACATATCATTTACTGGGCTCCTGGTATAGCCTGGCTGACACTTACCTTGTCAAGTCTGTTTGCTCATCTACACTCACCCCCAACTCTCAACAACATTTTTTTTGCTTTCATTTCTGCTGGAGTTCATACAGCTATCTTTCATTGGCCTTTCATCTCCTTGGTTTTCTCAGTGGAGACTTCCTCCAAGAAAAATTTAAAAAATATGGGCTTAGCCAATTTTTCAAGTGGTAAAAGTGGCTTATGCTAGTTTTTAAGTGTTTCAATCAAATAAGACAAATTTCTGAGTAGTGAGAGTGAATCAAACAAATTTTTGAGTGTTTCAAGTGACTTAGACACATTTCCAAGTGGTGAGAGTAAATCACAGATTTTTGAGTGTTGCAAGTGACTTAGACACATTTCTGAGTGGTGCAAGTGACTTGGACAAAGTTTTGAGTGTTGTGAGTGACTTGGACAAATTCACAAATGATGAGGATGACTCAGACAAATGTTTGAGTGTTTTGAGTGACTTAGCCAAATTTACAAGTGGTGAGGGTGACTTGGACCAATCTTTGAGTGAGGTGTGCAGATAAAAATTTTATTTCAGGGCTTAAGAATGGAAATGTAGGTTTGTTATGCTCCAGAAAGATATAAGTTTAGGATACCTGATTCGAAACCATGTGAATTGCTCATGGATGTGATTAGTTTGGGATCAGTAATTAGGAATGGCAATTGGGGTATAAGAAGCAGGATAATTTATTATTGTGCATTTCTTATCCACTAGCCCCAGGGCTAATAGATAAGAATCTTCTGCAATTAATAATTTCGGATCTGGGCAAAAAAAAATTCCTGATCCCTAATTGCGGATCCCTAAAAATTGATACCCCCTAATAATAATTTTGTGTGGAAACTATTAATAATGAATAATTAGATTAGGTCACCAGTTCTTGAATTTTTGGTAAATTTTTTTATTTTTTTTTATTTTATTGGTAAAAAAATCTTTCTTCATTACCACAGCCAATTCTCATTCTTTTGATAATCACCATAATAGGGGGTATCAATGTTCAAGGATCCACAATTAGGGATCAGGAATTTTTTTTTCTGGGATCAGAAATTATTTATTGAAGAAGATTGTTATCCACTAGCCCCAGGGCTAGTGGATAAGGAATTCACAATAATGCATTATCCTGCCTCTTATACCCCAATTTCTGTTCCTAATTCCTGATCCCAAACTCATCACATCCATGATGGATTTTTAATAAAGTCACATGACTTATAATTGCTGATGCCATCTTTAAGTCTTTCCTCACTCTATGGTACTTAATTTTGGTGTAAAAAACATAAAATTTTCTCTCATCCTTATGTGTCTCTTCACTCTATGATACTTAATTTTGGTTTCAAACACATAAAATTTTTTTCTATCTACACACCCTGTCTGCTCATTTAGTGGCTAATTCCCACTTCCCACTCATCACCTAAACCTTCTACTAAAAACCTTTACTACAAACAAGAATGAAGCACCTCTCTACTAGGAAGCAACTTCGCACAGCTATGAAGGCTATCACTTTATTTTTGGCCGCTGAATCTGATTCTGACTCTGGTTTGGAAGACACTTTAGCTTATATGTCTTATCTTTCTAAAAGAGTGTTACATCATCCCTAGGGGGCCAAATCTTTATCATGATCTCAGATATAATCTCTGCTTCATTTTCATCATTCCTAAACTATTTTGAAATTCTCCTGTTTTTTTTTCAAACTTTCTCAACTCATCTCCAATCATCCTATCTTCCATAATAATTCCCATAACAAAGAGAATGATCCTGCCTTTCAACTTGCTGTTGCACTATGTTGCTTTGGATCAAATGGAAATGGTGTTGCTGTAAGACATTTGGAAAATCTCTTTACCATAGGATATGGGATGGTGATATTATACACAAAGAAATGTATGATTGCCATCCTTTTCCTCAAGTCTCAAACACTTGCTTGGCCAACTTCACAAAAGTGACTTGAATCCTCTCAATTAATGCAAGCCAAAGGTTTCCCTGGATGTGTAGGTTTTGTTGATGGTAAAACTATACCTTTGAGTCAAAAGCCTTCTCATGATGGCAACCATTATTTTGATTTCAAAAAAAGGTTTCTTCAAAATGTTCTCCAATTTCACATCTTTCATAAGCTAACTTTTTATCTTCTTTGTAGATACTCTATTGCTTTTCAACTTTTCTGTGATTTCAACAAAAATTTTATTGCTTTTAATAGTGGCTGCCTTGGCTCATGTCATGACTCTTCTGTCTTCTAAAGAATGAGGATTTCTCAAATTCCTGACTCATACTTTGACAAATCTCAATACATCCTTGAAGACTCAGCATATGCAATTGGAAAGTACATTATACTGGCTTTCTGTGGTGCAACCTTAGAAAATATACCCCAAACCACCTTTAATTATCACCTTTCCCAATCAAGAGTATGGATTTAAAAAGGCTATTGGGATTTTAAAGGGAAGAATTTCTTTTCTTAGGGAACTCAGAATCCAATTTCAAAAAAAATGGAAATCAAAACTGTAAATCATTGGATAATGACTTGTGTTATACTCCACAATATCTTAGCTGATTTGAAGGATGAGTGGAATGATCTTTATGAAGAAGAGGATCCTGAACCTGCACCAGCTCTCCCCTCCCTTGAATCACAAAACATTCATTCAACTGGCATATGCTCTGTCATTATGCCAATCACCCTACACTAGTTTTACACAACCCTTTTAATTTTTTGTTCTCATACTCTGCAAATTTCCACTTTGTATACTTTACTCACTTGGCTTCATATTTTTTTTGTTGCATATTCTTTTTTTTTTGAATTTACAGTGAATATCTTATTTTTGGATGGCTCATTGGTTTTCTTTCACCAGCTCAACATGAAATCACATATTTTCTGAAATCACATAATTTTTCAGTGTTTCTTTTTTCATTCTTCACTCATATCCCTCTCCTCCTCTCCTCAAAAATCCCTCAAATATTTGGTTGCATTTTTTTAACTCATCTCACCAGGAAAGTCATTTTTTCATTTTTGATTTGCTAATCATGAATTATTTTTTTTTGCTTTTTTTTGTTTTTTTTATTTATTTTTTGTTTTTTTTTGTAAGTGCTTCACTTATTTTTTTTCAAGGTTAGACTAATTTTTTTTTTGTTTTTTCTCTCCCTCTTTTCTCTCTTGTCCTGCTCTTTTTCTCTCCTTTTCCCCCTTCTTGACAGCCTCAATCCCCCTTATCCCCCTTATTCTCTTTCTCACCCCTCATTCCTCACCTTTCCCCACCTTTTACCCCTTTTATCCCTTTTATTTGTTCTTTATACCCCCTCTTTAGGCCTCCTCACCCCTCTCCCCCCCTCATCCCCCTATCCCCTGCACTGCTTCCTCCCCTCCATCCATACCCCCTTATTTCTTTCCACCCTCTCCCCCCTCCCCCCTTATCCCTTTCCCCTCCTCCCCTCTCCTCTCTCACCTTGCATCCACCCCCCTTTTATCCCTAAACAAATCACTTAGTGATTTGTTTAGGGATTAAAGAGGGGAGGGGGGAGGGGGGAGGGGGGAGAGGGGGGGAAGTGGTGGAGGGGAGAGGGGGGAAGTGGTGGATGGGAGAGGGGGATAAGGGTGGAGTGGTGGAGGGGAGAGGGTGATGAAGGGGGGGGGAGAGAGGGGTGATGCAGCTTATAGGGGGGCAAAAGTCATGTCTGAAGGGGGAAAAAGGAAGGAGGAACTGGTGAAAAACAGGGGTAAGGGGATTTTGAGGAGATCAAGAAGGGGGAGGGGGGGTTTGAGGACACCAAAAAGAGGGAAATGAGGCAGACAAGAAGGCGTCATATAGGATATTGTAAAATATAACTTTTATTATTTTTATTAACAATATTTTTTATTTTTTTTGTTTTTTTTTACAGAATATCATTATTTTGTATTTTTTTTTTTTTGTATTTTTTTACAGAATATTATAAAAATAAAATTTTATGGTTCAAGCTGATTAAAAAATAAATTTAATGTGTTTATAATTATGATTTTTTTTATTTTTGGGAATATTTTTTTTGATGCAATTTTTTTTTATTTTTTATTTTTGAGTATAATTTTTTTTACCATTTTTTTTTTCAAGGACTTTAGGTGGAATATCTAACACCAAATAACATTAAAATTCATTTATTTGGCAAATACTTTTACTGATGTTTGTTTTTATTTTATTTTGTTTCAATTTTTTTTTTCAAGGACAGTTTTTGTCGGTCAGTCGTCTAGAAGAGATAAGAAAAAAGGGAAGAAATGAGAGGAGGAGAAGGAGAAGAGGATTATAGGCAATAAAAGAAATAAAATTTAATAAAATTATTTAATTTATTGAAAGGAATCAACGACAGGTTTCTTGAGAGGTGACAAAAATGAGGTTATTATTAATCAATAATATTATTAGGATGTAAGGACTATGCGCAGCAGACACTATGATCACTATCAGACTTAAAGCAACCTTTAAATTGTTATATAGAATTCTAATTAGAATTTTATTACTAATAAAAAGAATATAAACGTAATATAAAAATTGTATTTAATTTGTTGAGTGTATAATAAGTGATAAGGCTACAGGGGATTATCCAAGGCCCTTTTATAGGCAATGGGTCCTCTGAAGCGCTACTATATTTGTAAATACAATGATTAGAATGGAATAAAACAAACATATCAAAAGAGTAAATGAAACATAACAATATAGAGAAAAACATGAAACAAATAATTAAAAGCCCAATTAAGAATCCAATTTCCCCGCCATTAATTCCCAAATCAGTAAGTGACAATAGTGAATAACTAAACAAGATTGGAAACATAGGAGCTATGAGAAATATAATTCCCAACAGATGGTACATTCTGATTAAAGGATATTTTAAGTGAAACAAAAAATAATTTGACGCAACAAAACAAGCAATTAATCTCAATTTAGTCCAAATTAATTTATTTGTTTTTTCTAACACAATTAAGGGTCAAAAGAAGCGTCCTTAATTATTGTTTAGTATCATATGAGAGGTATTATTTAATATATAAATTTAAGTAATTAATTTAAATATATTATAAATCAAATTTACACTTGTAATTATAATATATGTTTTTTTAATTAATTAAATATAAATTTATAATTATTAAATACATAAAAATGCGCCATTATTTGTAGAATATATTATATTATGCTCAATTTAATTGTATATATAAAAATATATATAACCAATAAATTTAATGTAACACTTGTATATAATAAAATTCTTATATAATTTCATTATGCAATAAAATATTAAGTTATATTCATTAAATACAAGTCTTACCCACTCTTTAAAGTTTTATAATTTATATATCATTTACTGGACTCCTGGAATAGCCTGGCTGACACTCCCTCACTCTAAAAAAACAATAAAAAAATGCTAAGATTTTTTCTTTTTGTATTTTTTCAACAGAGCAGACAGATTTGAAATTTCTTTGCCAGGTATCCATGCATCATGTTCAGATGATTTGTTCTTATATCTCAATAAATATTCAGTACCTCTTTCAGAAGTGATAATTCTATCATTGAGAATTTTATCAATTTCTGCTGTTTCTGTGACTTCCTGAGGGTTCTTCTTAGGTCTTCCTCTTCTCTTTGGAAATAAGTCACTGTTGGAAGTATAAGGTTTAAGTAAAGAAATGGGAAAGACAGGATGTTTCCTATCATATGGAGAATACAATACAACTTCTACTGCATTATCACCAACCATTCTCTTAACAACAAATGGTCCTACAAAAGGATCTTTTAATTTGTGGTTACCTTGTAAATTGAAATGGAAAGTAGAGATCAACACTTCATCACCCTTGTTAAATGTGTATTCTTTATGGGATTTATCCCATCTTTTCTTTTCATATTCAAATGCTTTATCAATACAACTCTGAGCATGTTTTCTGCATAGCTGTTGCATTTGCATAAAAGATTTTACACCAGGGTGTAGTTCCAACTTAGGTAATTTATTATTGAGAATCTGAGCAGGAGTGTTTGGGACATAACCTAACCAGAGCTCAAAAGGCTTTTTCTCAGTGACAGAATGAACAGTGCTATTATATGCAAATTCAAGACCAGGCAAAAGAGTGACCCAATCATGAGTAAATCTGTCATTGTCTTTATATTCTAAACCAAAGGCAAAATACCTTCTAATCATATCTTCCAGAGTTTGAATCATTCTTTCAGCTAGACCATCAGTCTGAGGATGGTGAGCTGTAGACAATTTTAACTCACAGCCACAAATATCCATCAAAGAGGTCCAAAACTCAGAAGTGAATTTTGGATCCCTATCAGAGATAATGGCTTTTGGAAAACCAATAATATTAAACATGTAAGACCACCATAAGAAAGCTAATTCTTTGGTGGATACATCTTTGTGGGTTGGAATAAATTTTCACATTTTCGTGAATCTATCCACTATTACCCAACAAGAGTTAAAGCTGTCTTTACCTGCAACAGGAAGACCAGTGACAAAATCCATATTAATGATTTGCCAGGGAGCACTAGGTGCTTCAATATGTTGTAATAACCCTGCCCTTTTACCTGTTAACCTTTTAGATTTTTGGCAGGAATCACAAGATTCAACATATAATTTTGTGTCTTCAGACATATTAGCCCACCATGCAGTGTTTTTGATTCTAATCAATGTTTTTTCAAGATCAAAATGACCAGCTAATATGTCATCATGACAAAGTTTAAGGATAGTTTCTTTCATTGAAGGAGGAATAACAATTACATTGGTAAGCTTCCTTCTATAATATATATAACCATCTTCAATAGAAAACTTTCCTTTATTTAAAGCATTTTGGTACTTTGCAGGAAGAGTTTTTATTAATGATTGAATTGAAGCATTCTTAGGATCATTCAAAATAGTAACTAATTTATTTAAGTCAGAATCTTTATCATATGAATCCAGTATTAACTGTAATAACTCTTCTTTCATATCAACTATAAATATACCATGTATATGAACAGTGTCATCCTCAGGTACATAAGCAGGATTGGAGTCATTATTTGGCAGAGGCAATCTGGAGAGCATATCAACATTAGAGTGAAAATTTCCAGCTCTTTGGATAATAGTCATCCTTCCTCTGTATTCCTGAACAGCAAGTTGCCACCTGAACATATGTCTGTTAGGTGTTTTGAGGTTTAAGAGAGATTTCACAGCACTACAGTCAGTTACCAACTCAAATTTTTGGTCATCCAAGTAGTAATGAAGTTTCTCAAGAGCCCAAACAACTGCTAAGCACTCCAATTGAGTGGCACCATATTTCAATTCACTATTCCTTAAGGTTCTTGAAATATAACAAATTACAACCTCTGAGGATTTATCATTAATAATTTGCTTTTGGTGAAGGGCAGCACCCAGACCAATAAAGCTAGCATCTGTATAAAGTACAAATGGCTTGTTAAAATCTGGGAGAGCCAATATAGGGGCTGTCATTAAGCAACTTTTCAATGTATTAAAAGCTTTCTGACAGTCATCATTCCAGAGAAAAGCAACATCTTTTCTGGTTAGTTTTGTAAGAGGCAAGGCTATGACCTGATAATTTTTAATATATTGTCTATAATAGCCACACATACCCAAAAAACTTTGGATTTCTCTTACAGAAGTTGGTGCTTTAACATTTTGAATGGCAGCAACTTTATTATGGTCTACACAAATTTGTAAGCCTGACACAACATGGCCAAGGACTTTCAAAGATTGAAAACCAAATTTACACTTTTTTAAAGATAAGGTCATATTGATTTCATCCATTTTTTGGAAAACTTTATTCAAGTGAATCATATGTTCATCAAAAGTTTTAGAAAAAACAATAATATCATCAATATAAACCATGAGCCAACCTTCAATAATTTCTTGATGGAAAGTGTTATCCATGACTTTCTGGAAAACTGAAGGAGCATTTTTAGGGCCAAATGGCATCCTAACATACTTATATATTCCCATATGAGTAGCAATAAGCAAAAAATTTTGAGAATTTTTCTCAACTGGAACTTGATGATAACCTTTATTACCATCCAGACAACTAATAAATTTTGCACCTTGCAAGGTAGCATGTATTGAATTAATTCTGGGTAAAGGATAAATATCATCAACAGTATAAGTATTTAAAGCTCTGTAATCTCCACATAATCTAGCTTTATCTTTTTCATATGAAATCAAGACTGGGGAGATGACACAATATTTGGGGGTGACATTCACTTTCTCAATGATATTCATTTTCAATAATGTTTCAATATTATCTTCAATATCTTTTCTTTTTGATGGAGAAGCAGGATATGGTTTTTTCTTAAGGGAAGGAGGAATATCACTCAAATTACAGGATAAGGTAATTTTCATCTCTTCCTGAACAATTCCCAAGACATGAGAACCATGAGCAAAAGCCATAGGGAAAGAGGTAATAGAGGCAACAATAGAATCCTTTTGTTCATTAGTCAAATGATCACCAAAAGAAGCGGTATTTATTTCATGTAATAAAGCATCCATTTCAGTTGTTGTTCTACCTTTACATTGGGTCAGTGAGTTACAAGATTTCAACAAATGCCCAGAAGGTTTAGGAGAAGAAATTTTGAATTTTCTTTTCCCATTCATTCCTAAGGTAAAGCAATTATTTGCTGGGTCTAGTTTCACACCAAACATGGTTAAAATATCATTTCCCATAATAAACCAATTGCTCAAATTATCATTTTTCATGACAACAAACTCACAAATAGCTCTTACAAAACCACCATTATATTTGAAGAATACAGAGGTTTTGTATTTGCCAATAGGAAATAAGGTAGAACCATACCCTCTCCATTTTTCAGAAGTTATAGGCAATAATTTACTTAAATATTCCTTATCCACTGAAGCCAAAGCTTTTTCAGATACTACACTTCCTCCAGCACCAGAATCAAGAACTACATCAACATTTTTACCATTAATGATAACAGGTGCCTTTAAAGGGGATATGGGAATAGAATTGTTAGTAATATCTTTAATTATCTCAGCATTTTCTACTGAAGATAAATTCAATACACAATCTTCAGATATATAATTTAAATAATGGACATCATGTTCCAACATTAAAACATCTTTAACAGATTCATTGTCATAGGAGATATTACTTTCACAGTCACTGGAAGAATTATTGACATCAAGTTCAACTTCATCAGTGTCTTCATTTTGTTCAACAAGATGAATTTTCTTGTCACAAACATGACCCTTCTGCCACGGTTTGTTACATTTATAACAAGTATTTGTTGCATATTTTTTAGGTGCAACTGGTGCAGAGGGTTTACCAGATTTTTCTGGGAGCTTTATAGAAGGTTTATTCTGATCATTATAAGATTTACTAAGGTAATTCTTTGGTTCATATCTATGGTTTAGTAGTACTTCATTACAGATATTAATGAAAGAAGAATTTTCCCTTACATGCTCAGTTCTAGCAACAATCAAATCCCTAAGAGAATTTGGTAATTTATACAAGATTTTATCTCTCCAAATATCATAATCCATCTTTGGATCAATTGCTCTAAGGATTTTAGTTATTTTCATCAGAAAAACAATGGGCTTTTCAACAGAGGAGGATACATATCTAGTATTCTCATACAGTCTTTGCTGAGCTAACCTGAATTTTGAACCACCAAACTGATTCTCAATCAAGGATTTCCAATCATTCCATGTATAATGATTGTTATCTAAGAGGACAGATTCATACCACATCAAGGCTACATTGGAAAATAAAGAAATTAGCTTAGAAACAATTTCCTCATCAGGTAGTTTATAAGATCTCTTTAAATTATCAATTCTTTGGATAAAGTGTTGCCAATCAGAGGAAGAATCACCATCAAAGGTAGGATATTGGTCTAACTTAGGCCAATTTTTCTGACTACTGGGATGGTCCACTTTTTGGTTTGAATTATTCATTAGTAATAATTCCTGAAGTTTAGCCAGGTGTTCAGAAATTTCATTATTTACAGAAACAGCTGGTGCATGACCATCACAAGATTTTTTGCTAGTAGCAAAAGATTTTACAGATTCATTGTCAGTTTGTTTAATGGTTGAAATATGAGGAAGAAAGGATGAACTTTGTTCAGGTTTTTTTTCTTTATTTTTATGCAGCTTATTTGCAGAAATCTCATTTAATTCATTATTGATGGTTAAGGTTGAGAACTTTTCCTGTAGGTCAGACACATAGTTTCTTATTCTTGGAATTTCAGACATCTGGTCATTTACTTTTGCAAGAGATAGAACATTTCTGTCCTCAGAAACTGAGTGTTTGGTACTTAGTGCATGGAAATCATTTTTTAGCTTCTTAAACTCATTTTGTAGAGATTTTATTTCATTTTTGAATGAATAATTTTCCTCAATAAGGGGTTTCAATTCACTCAATGTCTTATGTAGACTGATATTTCTATCTGAGATAGCTCTATGGTCACTTCTTATTTGTTTTTGTTGACTAAGAACAATATTTAAGGTTTCTTTGATTTTTAAATAAGCTGTATCTTGTACAGAAGAACTCACTTTACATTGCAAGTGTAAATTATTTAATCTATCATTTTCATGGATTAACACGTCTCTCACATGTTTGTCTTTCACAATATTAAAATCAAGGGTATCTTTCAATATTTCCTCAGAAGTTTTTTCAATTAAGGTATAGATTTCAGGGGGAACAGAATCATTTTTAATTGCAAGAGAAGGATTAATTAAAGATGTAGAAGTTAAATGTAAAGGTTCATCAAATGACAATTTGCTAATTACATCAATAGGGCTACTAGTTACAGGAAGCTGTCTTTTAACAGGTTTAACTGTTCTTTCACCATGTTCAATAATATTACCTGCAGAAGAAGATTTATTAGAAAACATACCCAAGTGACAATCAACCAAATTACTTACCATGGCAGAGGAGGAAACTTCCCCTGGGACTGGTTTTGGGAATGTGCTTGGGCCTTCTTTCTCCTGCCTTGTTGGTAGGGATGAGGAGGTGGATGGAAATTGGGTGTTCTGGATGGGCCAGGCTGATGATGAGGCGGGTGTTGCACATTCTGTTGGTAGTGACTCATTAGATAATCCCATTTCCATTGCTCTACTTCCATAGTATTTGGATTTTGGATGGTTGAGCTGGGTGGCTGTGAAGGTTGAGCCTGAAATTGAAGCTGATTGGGAGGCAATTGAGGAGGGGCCTGGGCCTGAATCTGGTTCCTGAGTTCTTGGACCTGATCCCACAATGTGTCTACCTTTGCTTTGTACGTCATATTTTCTGTCTTCAACTCTTTTATATGACTGGATAGGTTGCTGATTTGTTGTGGAAGAGGAAGCTTTTTTATTTTGAAGCCTTTTGGAAGACCTTCTTGAGGCACTAGAGGCTTTACTTCCTTCTGTGGTACTGGGGGAGGGGGGTTTGGTTTGTTTGCATTTCCTGTCATTTCCACATCCTGCAGTATGTGAATTCTTTGTGTTAGCATAAGATTTTTTATGACCAACTTTAGAAGAACTTACAGTGTCAGCATCATAGTCAATTTCTATCTCATCCACTTGCATGTTATCCATTTTTTCTGCCAAATTGTTGGACATACTAGTGGGAAGATTTATATTTTACTTTGTACTTTATAAAAAAATAATCAAAGTTAGTCAATAATTGCTCCAAATAATATAAAAAAAATTTTTAATTAATTAAATTATAGAAAAAATAATTTTCAATATAAAGTAATAATTAAAAAATTAATTTTTTAAAAAAAAAAAATGGATTGCAAGGTTAAATTGGGAATAACAAGTAAGTTAATTCAACCAATTAATTACCAATATTAAATATGGCAATATATTGGGACTAAGCACAATGTACTTTTAAGTCCACCAAAATTAACAATAATTAATAATAAAAAAAAAAAATTAAATTAATAATTCAATTTGTATTAATAATAATGTCAATTCTTCTAGGACTAAGAGGATTTAACACTCTATAATGGTCAACTAGGAAAAAAAAATTTTTTTTAAAATTGAACACTTACACTCAGTGAATCAGCAATTTAGCCACAATCACTGTTATTGCAATAAAAATATAGTAATATGAGTGAGAGGCACAAAGGTGAACTTACTATAGTGATCGAAAAATCACTTCAAAATAATATAAAAATTAATATTATATAAACCTAAGATGTCGAACCCAAGTTCGAAACACAGTCGCGGCAAAAGTTTTGTTTTTGCTAGGTGGTCCGTGCGTTTTGTCGTTCGTCGCCAGGCTCGATCGTCGTCGTCGTTTGGAAAGGCCCTCAGTTGTCGGTCAGTCGTCTAGAAGAGATAAGAAAAAAGGGAAGAAATGAGAGGAGGAGAAGGAGAAGAGGATTATAGGCAATAAAAGAAATAAAATTTAATAAAATTATTTAATTTATTGAAAGGAATCAACGACAGGTTTCTTGAGAGGTGACAAAAATGAGGTTATTATTAATCAATAATATTATTAGGATGTAAGGACTATGCGCAGCAGACACTATGATCACTATCAGACTTAAAGCAACCTTTAAATTGTTATATAGAATTTTAATTAGAATTTTATTACTAATAAAAAGAATATAAACGTAATATAAAAATTGTATTTAATTTGTTGAGTGTATAATAAGTGATAAGGCTACAGGGGATTATCCAAGGCCCTTTTATAGGCAATGGGTCCTCTGAAGCGCTACTATATTTGTAAATACAATGATTAGAATGGAATAAAACAAACATATCAAAAGAGTAAATGAAACATAACAATATAGAGAAAAACATGAAACAAATAATTAAAAGCCCAATTAAGAATCCAATTTCCCCGCCATTAATTCCCAAATCAGTAAGTGACAATAGTGAATAACTAAACAAGATTGGAAACATAGGAGCTATGAGAAATATAATTCCCAACAGATGGTACATTCTGATTAAAGGATATTTTAAGTGAAACAAAAAATAATTTGACGCAACAAAACAAGCAATTAATCTCAATTTAGTCCAAATTAATTTATTTGTTTTTTCTAACACAATTAAGGGTCAAAAGAAGCGTCCTTAATTATTGTTTAGTATCATATGAGAGGTATTATTTAATATATAAATTTAAGTAATTAATTTAAATATATTATAAATCAAATTTACACTTGTAATTATAATATATGTTTTTTTTAATTAATTAAATATAAATTTATAATTATTAAATACATAAAAATGCGCCATTATTTGTAGAATATATTATATTATGCTCAATTTAATTGTATATATAAAAATATATATAACCAATAAATTTAATGTAACACTTGTATATAATAAAATTCTTATATAATTTCATTATGCAATAAAATATTAAGTTATATTCATTAAATACAAGTCTTACCCACTCTTTAAAGTTTTATAATTTATATATCATTTACTGGACTCCTGGAATAGCCTGGCTGACAGTTTTAGTTATTGATTTCTTTAAAAAAAAACCAATTATTTGGATTATTTTTTATCAATAAAATTCACAAGGTTTATGAAACAAACTAAATTTGTTGAGCTTTATTTTTTTGGTTTTTGACATAAATTTTTTTTGATCAGAGAAAAAAATGTCTATTTCATCAGAATCACCTCTTACTTCTCCATCATCATCCTCTTTATCATCTTTATCATAATTTTTAAATTCAACTCCAATTTAATCATCATCTAAAATATCAAAAAAAAATAATGATGATTGAAGTCAGCAAAATAAATGAAAATTAAAAAAGAAAACTCATTTTAATTGCTTATTTGGCCATATATCAAATATTGAGTACTATAAAACTAAAGTGGATCAAAAAAATTCTTATCCAAAAAAGCTACCAGAAGAATTAATGTATTTAACTGAATTAGGAGAGGATGAAATTAAAGCAGTTATCAGTAATTCTTTTAAACCTCAATTTATTTATGAAAATCATTCTTTTAATGGTTCAAAAGATGAAACCCTTAATCAACTACCCGATCTCATAATAACACTATTTCAAATGGCCTTGGTTTGCTTACCAATAATGAATACCAATTTTTTGGGTGGTATTATGATTTGATTTGGTTGGAGACAAGGATTTGATAAAGGCTATTCTCTTGGTATTTCTGTTAAAATATGTTTCATTCTTAAAATCATGTCACTAATTTAGTTTTCATAGGTATCTATTCTTTATTTAAATATTTATCTAAAGCTGAAAAAGATGACAATTTTTGCTTGTGGGACACCTTAACTTCTTTCAATAGTTTTATTGCTCTCACCTCAAAAAACTCTGCAATAAAGCTTTTGAAAAGAATCATCAATTTGCTACCAAAGTTGGAATACCAAACTGGTGTGACTCCAAATGGGAAGAAATTAGCAACCAATATCTTTTATTTTCAAATGTTATTATTACTCATTCAGGATTCCATAATAAGATTCACATCAATAGGAATGACCCCAATTATCTTACTTTTAGAATTTTCTCATATATCAATCCAATAACTGGCCAACCAATACCATCTCCAGCTAAAATCAAAGGACATGGCTTATATTTTCCAGACCATCAGTGCATGATTGATTTTGGTTTGGGAAATGGTGTGATTGAAACAATTCAGAACTCTTCTCAGGATCATCACCAAAAAAACAAAGCTCCACCTGTCTTGGAATCTTGTCAAGAGCTCACACATTTTGGATGTTCTTTTAAAATCAGTCAAAAATTAATTCACCAAATAAACAAGATAAAAAAAGAAGGTAAGTTTAAAAGATATAAAAAAATTTTATGTAGATCAAAAAAGTATGGGGATTAGTAGAGTCATCAAATATTTTTTATTTTTTTGTAAATTTTTTATAAATAACTCTTATATTAAAAATTCCTAAAATAAAGTAATGGGCGAACGACCCTGTGTTGTATTAATTGTAATCATGATAACATTAAATTGTTTCATGGGGTTCATCTTGCCTATACCTGTGTAAAGTCCCAAAGTTCTTTTCTAGACTTGGTCCACATTTTGGCAGGATAAATTTTCATTACTTTAAAACTAGCGATATTGATATATATTAGTTGTTTATATATTAATTTATGAATTATATTAAATTTTGGTGATTTTCACCCCTTACTTCAATAAAATGCAGGGGAGGATATTGCCAAATTTTCAAATCTGACATGTGAAATTGATGACTTGGAAAAATTTAGGGGATACTCACCCCTTGCTTCAATAAAATGCAGGGGAGGGTATTGCCAATATTTTAAAACAGATATAGATTTTTGTTGACTTAGCTGTATTTAGAAAAGTAAATGTAATGATTTGAATGTAAAGAAGAAAAAATGTATGAGTTTTTCAAATTTTTGCAAAAAAAAAAAAAATTGTCTAGAATCAAGACCTTTAAAAAGTCAGCGCATATGAAATTATCACCAAAAAGAAATAAAACAAAATTAATTTAACCAAACAAACAAATAATCTAAACTGTTTCAATAAAATGTTACAAATCTCAGTGAGGAGTGTGTGCCAAGGATTAATTATTAGCTTTAATGAATTCTATTAATAAAACTTTGTAAATGAAATAGAAAAAACAAGTTATCAAACATTTTCATTAAGCGTTCAATTTCCTCAATAGATTTATTAGCTTTAACACATTCTCTCAAGAAATCTTTCTTTTTTGAACCTTCTTCAAGTTGATACTTGAGTCTCATTTGATCCAATAGGAAATTGTACTCAAGAGCCTTCTCCTCTTTCTTTATCTCAAATTTCTTCTCCTCCAAATCATGTGCCCTCTTATCCCTCTTTAAAGAAAGCTTGAATTTATTCTCCTCCAATTCATGTGCCCTCTCATCTTTCTGTAAAGCAAGCTCAAATTTCTTCTCCTCCAAGACTTGTGCCCTATCATCCCTTTGTAAAGAGAACTCATATTGTTTCTTTTGAAAGTTGAGAGTATCTCTTGAAACTTCAACTTTACCTAGAGTGAAAAGGAATATTAACAAAAGAAAAGAAATACTCACCTAATTATTAAGAGGTATGCTATCACTTACCAGATTCAGGTTTCTTCAGAAAATCATCAATGGAAGAAAAAGGGGTTTGGGAAAAACTATCTCTGTTTTGCTTTCTATGACTGTTGAAATTCAAAGTAGTTGATGGTCTTTGATTTTTTTTGGAGGTAACATTTTCCTCTTCATCATTGATGCTAGCTTCAGACTCACTTGCTTGAGGATCCTGGGTTTGTTCATTAGCCTTTTTAAAAATAAAAAAATAAAACAACTAGACAAGAAATAAAAACTTACTGGAGTGGAATCATGTTGGTTTATATCACCATAAGAATCTATTAGAAAGCTATCTAGATTTATTGAATTTAGAACAGGGGAGGCTTGAGTGGAGGAAGAGGATGGGAAAAGATTTCTTTTGACATCATGTTTGGAGATAGCATCTTCACCATCCAACATGTTGTCAGGATTAACATCAGCTCGCTCTCCAAAAATAGCATCCATCTCTTTAAAGTATGGACATACAGATTCAAGTTTATCATCTATGGATTTTATGCCCTTACTGATATCAATGTTGGTAATATCAAAACCAGTAGAAAATGAAAGAGTCTTTGCCTTCTTGTATTTGGCTTGGTAATGCTTGAAACGTTCAGACATCTGTTTAGGCAAAAGATTGATCCTTCCATTTGTCTTATTTTGTAATTTATTGGCCATTAGAAGATAGCCATTGACTTTTGATGCAGGGGGTCATCCTACTTTAGTTGCATTCTCAGTACCAAAACATGAATCATAATTAGTTTATATTTTTAGCCAGTTGATAAGTATGAGATGATCATCTTTTTTTAGTTGAAAAGTCTTTGATTTCTCAGCTGAGAAGGGGAAAGAGGGAGTAATGGGATTTGAAGAACAACTGGGGGAAGGCTGCCTTTGAGAAGATCTATGATGATGGGGCATGTTGAGATATTTGAAGATGAAATGGAGAAGAAAAAAACAGATGAGATGGGGAGGGGTTTTGAACAGAAATGAATAGACAGGATGAGAGTGCACAACAAGGTAGGGAGGCTGGCACATCCAGAAAGTTGTCCAAGATGTGGCTATGTAAAATTGAGGATAAAAATGTCAGATAGAGGTGAACATTGACATGTAAAAGGTCTAATAACCCAATTATTAGCAAAAATAATTGGGGTATAATGATTTTTATCCACAATTAATTTAATTGCAGATCAGTCAACATTGATACCCCCTAATAAACTATATATATGATGACAGTTATGTCAATTTAGAAGACATCATCATAGAGAAAATCATCTCAACAATGATAAAAAATAAAATAAATTTGATTACATCATTCATGACCAACAAACAAACATACTTCTAGTAAAATGAAAATGAAAAAAGTACTGTGTTTTATCAATAATGTTGGGAATCAATCAACAATAGATGGACTGAAACCTGGTTGCGTGGTCACTAACATTGATGAAACAATGTAGTATGAAGGTTAAAAAAAAGAAAGATAATGAAAAATTTAATGTATATCTTTCTTGAGGACTGTTATAAAGAAAGGGGTATGAACACCAACAAAGCCCAGAAACAACTCATGAATAATAAAGGACGATATTTGATTTGAAATAATGTCAAACATCGACAACGTTTTACACTGAATGAGAATGATAAAAATCAATACTATTATTAGAAGTAGTCGAGAAACAGTAAATGCAAAAAAAATATTGTGGCGATAAATGAACTGAATACAACATATATGATTTACCGGTTTCCTCACCTAATCATTAACACAAACTATTTTTAAAAAATAAAAAAAATCCATCATCGAACTTGGCGGAGAGCAAAGACGAAAAAGCACTACATTGAGGAAGAAAAACCAAAGAGGTGCACCACCTTCAGCAACCACAACCATAATTTTGATTGCTGTCTGAATTCAGCATGATAGGGTCAGGATAGTCCGTAAAACTGGATGATAATCACAAGAAGTTTATCAATAATTTATGCAGGTGATGCTCATGAATACAAAGGATAAAGAGAAAGAAACGTACCCATCATCACCTAAATCACCAACTGTGAGGGCGTTCTTACAAGCTGATTGAAAAGCATGCTCGACATTCACTGCTTCTTTTGCTGATGTTTCAAAATAAGGGATGTTTCCTTTAGATTGACACCAAGTCATTGCTCGTTTTTGTGATACCTAATGAAAACAAAATCTAAAATGAATCAAACAAATACGCAATCAATGAATGCTAAGACCTAACTTGTCGTTTTCCCTCTTCAACATCGATCTTGTTGCCCAACACTACAAAAGGAAAATTGTCTGGATCACGAGGTGAAGCCTGTAATATGAATTAGATGGATGACCAATCGATTATAAAATCTATAAAATCAGACGCCAACCATCTTCAAACGAACAAAAATGAACTCTTCTGCTTACCTGAATCAGAAATTCGTCTCTCCAACTGTCCAAAGTTTCAAAGCTTTTGCTGCTATTAACGTCAAAGACCAAAACACAACAATCTGCTCCTCGATAAAACGCGACACCTAAAGATTGAAACCTCTCTTGTCCCGCGGTATCCCAAAGCTAGAATGGATGATAATATCGAAGAAGTGTGAAAAGACGGCAGAAGCTGATCGAAGAGAGAATGAATGACAATCATCTTACTTGCATGGTAACCACACGTTCAGAAGAGGAGGGAGCAGATTGCTGATTATCAGCCTCGATGAGGACTTCCTTAGTTAAGAAATCAGCACCAATCGTAGCTTTATACTGGGTCGAGAATCGCTTATTGACATATTGATTCATGAGTGAGGTTTTTCCGACACCTGAATCGCCGAGAATGATAACTTTGAGGAGGACTTTTTTGCGTGAGGCCATGATTTAAGGTTGAGGGATAAAACGGAGGATGAGTTTGTTGAGGATATCTCACTCTGTGGAGGATGATTGATTCGTGGTCGTCGTTGGTCAGAAATCGGCGTCATTCCGAGTTTCCGTTCCCCTTCACATGCACATTCATACCCATATGCATATCTTCCTCTCCGCTGTAACTCGCATCTCACGCCGCTTAGCAAGCGGTTGTGTGTACATACATTCAACAACAATCATCTTGTCTTCTTCAAAGTGACCATACAGATCATTCTTCTCTCTATCTTCTCACTGTCAGCATCGACGTTTGAATTGAAGAAAAGGTATCAAAGCATGACTGAGTGTTTGATGTGAGAAGATGATGAGCATGGCGGATTATACTGAAATTCATGGGGGAATGTTACAGATTGATGATCAAAGATAATCCAGAATATATGAACACCACTTCTCATTAGCTGGTCAAAAAAACCCACTAATTTTTCTTGAACGCGATTTGCTGCACAAGAAATTCAAAAAAAATAATATATAAATATATAAATTAAGAATCATTAAAGTTGGAAAACCCTTCATTCAACCAACCCAAGTGTTGAGCTTTGGTGAACAATGGTGAGAGGATCAGGGATCGGTTTTTGTCTTTGTTTATGAACGACCAAATTGTAACTGAGTTCAATGGGTAGTCTAGTATTCAATCGGCAAGCCCATGAATTTGCCCTGGTGTGAGGTCACATGAAATTAATGGCTTCTTTGGGTGAAGTATACCTCTTATATAAGTACACCATTTATGGGGATAAATAACTTTGCAAGAACACCATTAAAATGACATAGTGAAAAAATGTCTTATTTTCTTTCCATGGCATACTTGCACTACGTACCAAGTAAGATATCCCTGATGGGGATATCCAGCGCGAGTTAGGGATATTTTAGGGAGGGACATAAGGTCAGAAAAATAAATGTAAGAAAAGTAAGTGCAAGAAAAATAAGTGCGAGAAAAGCATGTGTATAAAAAATCATTTATGACCATGAATTTTTTTTTTTTTTTTTTTTTCAAAAAAAAAAAATTGTAAAAAAACAGAAAAAAATAAAAAATGAAATAAAAAATCATTTTTTTTTTTGGAGAAAAAACAATTAAAAAGCAAAATTTCCCATGGTTGCAAGATATTTTTCTTACACTTATTTTTCTCACATATTTTTTTGTGCATATTTTCCTTTCACATATTTTTCTCGCACATATTTTTCTATCCTTATGTTTCTCCCTACAATATCCCCAACTCACGCTGGATATCCCCACACTACGCACCAAGTAAGATATCCCTGATGGGGATATCCAGCACGAGTTAGGGATATTTCAGGGAGGGACATAAGGTCAGAAAAATAAATTTAAGAAAGATAAGTGCGAGAAAAGTAAGTATAAAAAAAATCATTTGCGACCATGAGAATTTTTTTTCAAAAAAAAAAAATGTAAAAAAACAGAAAAAAATAAAAAGTGAAAGAAAAAATCTTTTTTTTGGAGAAAAAAAAAATAAAAAACAAAATTTCCCATGGTTGCAAGATATTTTTCTTACACTTATTTTTCTCAGATATTTTTTCGCACATATTTTCCTTACACATATTTTTCTAATCTTATGTCACTCCCTACAATATCCCCAACTCGCGCTGGATATCCCCATCAGGGATATCTTACTTGGTGCGAAGTGCCATCAGGGATATCTTACTTGGTGCGTAGTGTACCATGAGTTTTTTTTTTTTCAAAATCTTTTCTTAAAAAAATAGGAAAAAATAAAAAATGAAATAAAAAATCATTTTTTTGAGAGAAAAAAATTAAAAAACAAAATTTCTCATGGTTGCAAGATATTTTTCTTACACTTATATTTGTCACATATTTTTTTCGCACATATATTCCTTACACTACCAACATTTTGACGACGCTCCCAGCGGGAGCGTCACCATGGCGTTTGCACTTTTATGCATAAAAACTTCTGATCGCCACGACAAACGCAACATACAATTGTGAACGCCACCGATTTCTGGAACGTCAGAGCGAACGCCATGCATCAGTTTTGACTTGATTCACCCATAACCTACCAATTTTCCTCTTGCTAGATCTTTATTTTATTTCATTTACTTATTTTTATTTCATGCAATCTCACCCAACTTTGGGCATGAAGGAAGAGGAGACAGTGGTAGACTAAATACAAACTACACTGAGAAACATGATGGGGAGAAGAAGCGGGAAATATAAAGGAAGTTAAATAGTATTATTGAGAGAGAGGAATATTACGATTGATCTTAACTTGAATCATTTTTTATATCTGATTGCACTTAGTTTTCCTCATTAAAGTTAAAAATAAAACCAAAATGCACTTGTGTCATTGTTCTAAGTGTTCCACAAATTTTTATATTGATAAACATGGAGTCACCCAACATGGCATGTATATACTTGCTCAAAACAAGAAAGTGACCTAATCAACTTGAATTTAAGTATGTAAACTTCTGCTGAGGAGACTACCTGAAACCCGGACAAATTTTCTGAAGCCTCAGAATTGAATTACTTAAGTAATCCAAAAATGAGTGGTAGCGAGATAATTTGCCACTAAAATTTTCCCATCTACAATCCCCCACCTAAAACATGATTTTATGTAACTTTTTACATTGAATAAGAAGCAAGAAACCCACAAGCATTTCCAGTTTGGAAGCATATTTTCAAGATCCCTACAGCTTTTCTGGCTGCATCCAAAAATGCTGTCCAAAAAGTTCAATGAAACAAGACCCTTGAACACTTAAATGCTTAAACTCACAAATTTTCAGACTGTCTATGCCCACTCTCAATCATGTACATATTCCACTTTATCTGTTTTCTGTGTCTAGTTTCATGCCCTAAGGGAAATTGATCCCAAGAAATAATTAAATAAATGATAAACTCGGAAGTGCAGGATGGATTTAATTTTGATGGTTTTTTTTGACAATATTAGTCTTAGCTGCCTTCATACTTTCAACATCTTTGTTTAAGGTATTAATCAATGAGTAGAATTTGTTTTGATTGATCATAAGAGTCTTTGTAAAATCTCTAATATCCCCAGGGAATGAAGAATCCCCTTGTGATGATCTGGTGCCTATGGGCGGTGATTAAGAAGTATTCATGAGATCAAAACTAAATAATTAATATAGCACATAGAATACAGCCAAGTCACAAATGCTTGCGGATTTTTCGTCAAAAAAATCGAAGCTGCTCTCACAAGAAAATGATTTGCCTATTCAAAAGACAGTACTCCCGACTCATCTCCAACCCTTTTGAATAGGCAAACCATTTTTTCGTGAGAGGAATTTCGATTTTTTTGTCAAAATTTCGGCAACCTTTTCCGACTTTGCTGTAAAACAGGGCTTGTAAAATCAAGAGAATGATCAATCATTCAAATAAAATAGAAAAATGAGGAATAAATCAAGGATTGAAGGAAGATGAAGAATTAGATTGATGGACTGTGGGTGACTCAAGTTGAAAATGATGTGTGGCGTTCGCTCTGACGTTCCAGAAATCGGTGGCGTTCGCAATTGCATGTTGCGTTCGTCGTGGCGTTCGCAAGTTTGAATGGAACGAAAAGGGAACGCCATGGTGATGTTTCCATCGGGAACGTCAGCAAAATGTTGGTAGTGTTACACATATTTCTCTTGCACATATTTTTCTATCCTTATGTCCCTCCCTACAATATCCCCAACTCGCGCTGGATATCCCCATCCGGGATATCTTACTTAGAGCCTAGTGTTGCCTCAATTCAACACCGTCTAATCGTTCTCTCTGGTAGATTTCCCAATAATGTTCCCCTCTCTTAGTAGTCACTTATAGTTGTTATTTGTCATTGCCCTATGTTTTCCCCTCCTCTGTCCGCCTTAACATGTAAATACTCTTATGTGTCCCCCTCCTTCATGCCCCTCGCCGGGTGAGATTGTAAGAAATAAAAATAAATAAATAAATAAAATAAAATAAAAAACACCGTCTAATCAGACTTGTTCATGTCTTTGCTAACTAGCATATTTAAACCTTACTCTGCATACTTTTTATATTGGAATGGAAAAAAACCTGTGTTAGATACTCTATATGGCGTCAAGAGAGGGAGGTATCAGGGTTCTAGTATAAAATTTGGTTATTTTTAAATTGGGGATATTTTATTCTGCTAGATTCTTTAAACAAGTTTTGTTACTTTATTACTTTAAACAATCCAATCTAGCCAGAAAATCACTTGAGAACACCTTTAAATACATTTTTTTTCTCGCAAAGGTGTGATAGTTTCATTCTAGCGTTGATATTAAACTATCATAACTGACTGTGATGATGAAACAAAAACAATGAATTTCCGCCCTTTTATAGTTTAGAGCAGAAAAACTTTCATCCCAACAAATCAAATAAGCAAAACTTCTTCTATCACCAATTGGGGCTCTCTTTGTATTGTAACAATTCTTCAACCCTTTTTATAATTTTCGCATCAACATCTTGCTCATTTTCGGATTCCCCTTCTTCCTTCGACTTGTAGATGAGTGCTGTCATTTGAAAAATCCACGAATTAATTGTTGAGAAAACAAAAAAGGTTAAGATAACATCAAATACCTTGCCGAATACTTTCAAAATATTTTCGGAGTCTTTCCATAGATTCTCTTTCTGACTTCACCTTGTTGATCAGTGCTGTTGTTTGACATCCACTAATTAAGTGTTGAAAAAACTAAATGGTTAAGATAACATGAAATACCTTGCTGAACACCTTCAAAATATTTTCGTAGTTTTTCCATGTGGCTTTTGAATGAATCCACCCCGATAAATTCAACTGACCTGCACATACATTTGAATGGATCTTACAGAATAAAGATGACTATATATTGATTATTTACCACTCTATAAGTAATGGGATTATTTCCTTATCGGTAATAACTATCTCTGATGGTGAATAAAGTAGTCAGAAAAAAGAAATACGAGTTATAAAATTGGAGAAAAATAAAATAAATTATACCACTCAAAACCTTAGGATCTTCGGAAGGAGGATTCCTTTGGTAGGTGTAGACAAGTATGCGATCGTTCTCATACTTTGTACCATATTCAAAGCTGAAATCTTTCCCAAATTTATCTTTCGCAAAAACTATTAATTGATGACGTACTTCGAAGGATTTTAAAACTGCTCACCCTTTAATTCATTAACCTTTTTTTCCGTTTGTTGGAAATACTCATCAAATTTAATATCTATACCAGCTCGATTTTCATCGAAAAGACTATACAAAGTGGGAAATTCATCTTCTGATCAAGCCAATGGTTCCAAACATTAAGCTCTTATTTTTGATTCCATGAATATGTACATATATATATATCACCTGGATCTTCTTTTTGATAGTTTTCATGAATCTGTTATTGCAGTTTCAATGCTTAATTTCGTTTTTTTTCGTACTTTTGCTACAAATAAAAAAAATATCATTATTACTCACGAATTTCACATAGAAGACTTCCATTTGTTTTGCATTTTTCGCATGCTCCCGCCATTCCACATTTAAAGGAATCTTACTGGCTGTTCTTGCTTTTATCATACTTATAAGAATGTCAATGACATATCGTGGGTCAAATTTTTGATTCTCCAAATCTAAATCCATGTACATCTTTGCCCAATGTACCGCCACTTAAAAGGAAAAAAAAACAACCCATTTTTATATGTCAAAATCAATTCATTCTTTATTAATCATAATAATACTTACAAATATTTTTAAGTTTGTTGGTTTTCCTTCGAAATATCCAGTACTCAAACAAATTTTTACAGCTTTCTGTGACGGATAATCTAGATAAAAATAAGAGTAAATTATGCAAGTATTTAACATGACAAAATATTGTTTAAAGTGTGCTTACAACCACTTTTTATCATCTATATACGGTGAATCTGGGAGTCGGTTAAGCACCTTGGAAGCTTGCAGTGCTTTTTCGTAGATATTTTCTTTTTTTTATGTGTGGCAAGTTATATCGCCCCCCCCCCAAAAAAAAAGGAAAGAGAAAATACAAAGAAAATGACAGACACTCATAATTTTCAAAAAAGCTGCAAATACATATAACACTCAAAGGAATTATCTCTTTACCTTGGCTATCAGGGTTAATTTCTGCAAATATTTAATTTAAATAAATTTTACATAATATTAGAATGAAGTTCTCAAAGAAAGCTTTACACTCACTACTTATTTGAAGTTAGCCAGAAAGTGAACTTGTCAGATTCTTAGTTTCTGGAGGATTAAATATTCTTACCTTAATCTTTGATTAAAATTTTTAGATTTTTCAAAACTTGTTGGCTTGAAGAGTGCTGCATGTTTCCCAGCATCATACCGGTTTACGTTTTTAAGATTAGAAGGCAAGTAAGTGTTTTTAAATGTGGCTTCTCTTCTAAGTTCATTCAATCTGTCTACGGATGCACATAATTTAAAGTTTATGAATAAAAGGAGAGTTGAAAAAATTAAAATAATAAGAGTGGAAAACATTTAGAAGGAGTAGAGTCTATCTCTTGGACTCAGAGCTTTATCTCCTCCAATAAAGATTCTAAGCCTAGAGCTGAAGGCACAAATTACTTTCTGACTCAGTTTAAAGGTATGTAAATAGAAAATTTCCGTAGAGGATTCTATGTATAGTTTCAAGTAAAGATGAGTCATAGATAAACTATAATGTAGCTTTAGAGTAAATACAGATACACACTAAATTTACTACTTCTCTCATTTAATTTTATTATTATAGTATGTGGTAATGATTAAGTGTATGTACAATCGTTTGTTACATTACTTTCTTTTAGTTTAATGCAGCATCATTTCTTGGAAAATATCAACTAAAATTAGTTAATTTAACTAACGATTGTATGTGCATGATCTAATATTGAGTGACTATTTCTCCATTATCAAAACAGAAGATGCTAAAGTGAAGTGATAGTTTTTTAGCTATGAGATAAACTGATGATACATTAATCCAGCACAAAGTAATATTTACGACCAAATATCAATCCAGACAGCTAAGTAAGTTGTAGCACTTTTAGGTTGTGACATGTATTCTGATTCAAGAGTATGAATCTCAATCTTGAGTAAAACAAGTTGTTTATTTTAGCATTGTAACACGTAACCAATTTATTTTCCTTTCATTTTTTTTTTCCTTCTATGATGAGGATCATAAGTGCAAGATATAATTTAAAGTGATTAAATGGTATTCGTGAAAAGCCTCTAGCAAGCCTATTCCCCACATAAAAATATTAATAAGAATCATTGGGGATTCTTTCCTTACAAAATCTTAAAAAATGACTTCGGACTTGAATGATCAAGTCTTGGCTCCACTACTTTGAAAAAAATAAAAATAATTAATTTATATCTTAGATGAATTTCAACTTATAGATATATTGAAAGGGAGATAATTATTCATGGTCAAATTAAAATTGATGAATAAATCATTTTTCTGATATCAAAAATGATAATCAACTTCATTGTGTTCCAAAATCAACTTTTTGTGGATTTCAATTTTCTTATCTATTATTTCATCATTACCATTCGCTCTTTTTTTAGCATTTTTTCTCTTAATGACGTACTGTTTATTTATTTTTATTGTATTTTCCTTCCTTGCTTCTAAAATTCATAATAATTAATTTAAACCTTCCGACACTATAGTTCTATGGCGTCATTTTTGAACTTTAAGTACCGTTGACACGTTTTAGCCTTACTTATAATTAGTTGTAAGCCCTTTTCTGTTTGAAAGCTAACCATTTATCCAGATAGTCTTGACAAGTTACATGCTGCTATAGGAAAGTCTTTGTTTTTCTCTTTACTGTAATATTTACTCAATCAAATTCTATATTAGACTACCTAGCTAACTATCAGACCGGAAAGAAGTGAATATTTAAATCCTTCTGACGCTATAAGAAAAAATTCTTGGAATATTATTTTATCATTCTATCATAAAATTATCAACTTTAATTTAAATATTATACCCTTCCCTTAAATAGGGGGTATCAAAGTTAGAAATCTTCCATTTCAAAATACCTCTTTTTTCCACCAAATCAACCATGACTATTTTTAAAAATATGACATATTGTGCCCCAAAAACACCTTTTTATTGAGAATTAATGTCAAGGATCACTTTTGGTCTAGAAGCTTTGGTACGGAGTTATATGAAGATTTTAAGGATTACTTGGACTCTAAATAATTTAGTACGTATTTCTCAATCAAAGATGATGTTTTTACTCAATGATAAGAGGTAGATTTAAAATATTTATATAAACTATAGATTAGAATTACGTCCTTGTAAATACTAAAGATATAAGATATAAGAAATAAATATTATATTGTAGTTGTGGTAATAAGTAAGTTGGTAAAAAGGATGATTAAAAGACAACAAAAAGAGAGGCCTTTTATAGGCAAAGGAGAGACAAAGCACGGCAATCAAATTCTAAAAACAGTAGTATGAGAGAGAGAAAAGAATATTCCAGAAGGAGTATTTCAAATATTAAAGTTATTCTAAAAATAAGGTGTCAAAAAGATGTATTTACAGAGTATGTCAGAAATACATCAATTTATTTAATATTTACTGTAGAAGTCAATTCTAAATAAGAAATTTCAATTTTTTGTATATATTTAATATTATTTGAATATTAAAATCTTATTTTATCTTAATATCTATTTTTTAATATAAAATTTTATTTTTTCCAACCTGTCAAATGAGCATGGTGTTAGAGAAAAATATAAGGGACAATTTTATATTTTTAATATTAATTAATTATTTAATTTTTTAATTTTATCATTCTGTAATTAGTTAATTTATTATAACTAATTTTAATGTAGCTAAATTATAATTAAATAATAATTAAAATGATAAGGTGCGGATTCATCCAGTAAATAATTAATTATTTCACTGGGTAAGTCTAGTAGCCTGGCTGACACTCCCTCACTCTAAAAAAAACAATAAAAAAATGCTATGATTTTTTCTTTTTATACTTTTTTAGTAGAGTAGGAAGATTAGATATCTCCCTCCCAGGTATCCAAGAATCATATTCAGATGATTTATTCTTGAATCTCAATAAGTATTCTGTACCTTTTTCAGCAGTGACTATTCTGTCATTTAAAATTTTTTCAATTTCTGCTGTTTCAGTGATTTCATTTGGGATTTTCTTTGGTCTACCCCTCCTTTTTGGAAATAAATCACTATTGGATATGTAAGGTTTCAAAAGAGATATTGGAAAAACAGGATGTTTTCTGTCATATGGAGAATACAGAATAACTTCAACTGCATTATCTCCAATCATTCTTCTGACAACAAATGGACCAACAAATGGATCTTTCAATTTTTTATTACCTTGTAAGTTGAAGTGGACTGTAGAAATCAACACTTCATCACCCTTTTTATAAGTGTATTCTTTATGGGATTTGTCCCATCTTTTCTTCTCATATTCAAATGATTTTTCAATAAATTTTTGAGCATGATTTCTACATAGTTGTTGCATTTGAAGAAAAGATTTTACACCAGGATATATATCCAATTTAGGTATTTTGTTATTGAGAATTTGGGCAGGAGTATTAGGAACATATCCAAGCCAGAGCTCAAAAGGCTTTCTTTGAGTAACAGAATGAACAGTGCTATTATAAGCAAATTCTAACCCAGGAAGTAAGGTAACCCAATCATGAGTGAATCTGTCATTATCTTTATACTCAAGGCCAAAGGCACAATATCTTCTTATCATGTCCTCTAAAGTCTGAATCATTCTTTCAGCTAAACCATCAGTCTGAGGGTGATGGGCAGTAGAAAGTTTCAGATCACAACCACAAATATCAATCAGAGACATCCAAAATTCAGAAGTAAATTTTGTGTCTCTGTCAGAGATTATGGCTTTAGGAAAACCAGCAGTATTAAACATATGAGACCACCATAAGAAAGCTAATTCTTTAGTGGAAACATCCTTGTGGGTAGGGATAAATTTACACATTTTTGTGAATCTGTCCACAATAAACCAACAAGAGTTATAACTGTCTTTACCAGCAATAGGTAATCCTTTTACAAAATCCATGTTTATTATTTACCATGGAGCCTCAGGAGGTTCAATATGTTGCATTAATCCTGATCTTTTACCAGTTAATCTTTTTGATTTTTGGCAAGAATCACAAGATTCAACATATAATTTTGTGTCTTCAGACATATTAGCCCACCAAGCAGTGTTCTTAATTCTGATCATTGTTTTTTCAAGATCAAAATGTCCAGCTAATATGTCATCATGACAAATTTTCAAGATGATTTCTTTCATAGAAGGAGGAATAACAATAACATTACTCAACTTTCTTCATTAATATAGATATCCTTCATCAATTGAAAATTTACCTTTTTCCAAAGCTTTTTGGTACTTTGGTGGAAGGGTTTTAATTAATGCTTGTATTGAAGCATTCTTTGGATCATTTAATATGGTGCATAACTTTTTCAAGTCAGTGTCCTTATCATATGATTCCAGAATAAGCTGTAATAACTCTTCCTCCATATCAACCACATATATCCCATGAATATGAATAATTTCATCCTCAGGATCATAAGCAGGATTAGAGTCATCATTTAGTAAAGGTAACCTTGATAACATATCCACATTTGAGTGAACAATACCAGCCCTATGAATAATTGTCATTCTCCCTCTGTACTCTTGAACAGCCAGCTGCCATCTGAACATATGTCTGTTAGGTGTTTTCAAGTTTAAAAGGGATTTAACTGCACTGCAGCCAGTGACAAGTTCAAATTTCTGGTCATCTAGGTAATAATGAAGCTTTTCTAGAGCCGATACTACAGCTAAACACTCTAATTGAGTAGCACCATATTTCAATTCACTATTTCTCAAGGTTCTTGAAATATAACAAATTACTACTTCTGAAACTTTATCATTCATCACTTGTTTTTGATGGAGGGCAGCACCAAGACCAATGAAACTGGCATCAGTGTACAAAACAAATGGTTGATTAAAGTCAGGTAAAGCAAGAATTGGTGCTGACATCAAACAGTGTTTCATAGTGTCATAGGCTCTTTGTCTTTCACTATTCCAGACAAAAGCAACATCCTTTCTGGTTAATTGGGTAAGGGGTAAAGCTATGACTTAGTAATTTTTAATATACTGTCTATAGTATCCACACATTCCCAAAAAACTTTGGAGCTCTCTCACTGTTGTAGGAGCTTTCACCTGTTGTATGGCTGCAACTTTGTCCTGGTCAACACATATCTGTAAGCCTGAAACAACATGACCAAGAACTTTTAAAGAATGGAAACCAAATTTACATTTCTTCAAAGAAAGTGTCATATTTATTTCATCCATTTTCTGGAATACTTTACACAGGTGTTTAAGATGGTCCTCGAATGTTTTTGAGAATATAATGATATCATCAATATAAACCATCAGCCATCCTTCAATTATCTCTTGATGGAATGTGTTATCCATGACTTTTTGAAAAACTGAAGGGGCATTTTGAGGGCCAAATGGCATCCTAATATACTTATAAATACCCATATGAGTGTCAATCATCAGAAAGTTCTGAGAATTTTTCTCAACAGGTACCTGGTGATATCCCTTATTACCATCCAAAAAGCTGATATATTTAGCACCCTGTAAAGTAGCATGTATAGAGCTGATTCTAGGTAAAGGATAGATATCATCAACAGTATAAGTGTTTAGTGTTCTATAATCACCACATAACCTGGCTTTATATTTCTCATGAGAAATTAGGACAGGTGAGATAACACACTATTTAGGTGTTTCAACTACCTTTTCAATAATATTCATTTTTAAAAGGGTAGAGATATTATCTTCAATATCTTTTCTCTTTGTGGGAGAAGCAGGATAAGGCTTCTTCTTTAAACTAGGTGGTATATCAGTTAATGGGCAAGACAATGAAAGTTTCATTTCCTCTTTAACTAATCCCAGTTCATGTGACCCATGAGCAAAGGCCATAGGAAAAGATTTTATCAAGTTAATGATGGAATATTTATCCTCACCAGAAAGTTATTCTCCAAAAGAAGCATTGTCAATTTCAGACATAAGGGCATGCATTTCCTTTGTAGATCTTCCTTTATATTGAACCACAGAATTACATGTGTTCCATTCTGGTTTTAATAATTTTTTAGGGGCGGAAATTTTAAATTTTCTCTTCCCATTTATCCCCATTGTGAAACATTAGTTTGAAGGATCCAATTTTATGCCATACTTGGTTAAAATATCATTCCCTACAATAAACCAATTGCTCAAGTTATCATTTTTCATGACAACAAAATCACAAATAGCTCTTACAAAACCATGGTTATATTTAAAAAACACTGTGGCTTTGTATTTACCAATGGGGGACAAAACAGAGCCATACCCTCTCCAATTTTCAGAAACTATAGGCATCAGTTTAGATTTATAGTCTTGATCTACTGAAGCAAGTGCTCTTTCAGATACTACACTTCCTCCAGCTCCAGAATCCAGAACAACTTCAATGCTGGTTCCATTGATCAAGACTGGTGCCTTAAGAGGGTCAATAACAATTGAGTTATCCTCAATGTCCTTTATGATCTCAGCATCCTCAACTCTAGATAAATCATTATTATCAATGTCAATAGTATTTAAATAATGAATATCTTCTTCCAGAATCAAGATTTCTTGTTGAGATTCATATGAAATATTGCTGGCACAATCACTTGATGTATCATCCAGTGCCACTGTGTCATCAGCATGCTCCTCTGTTTGTTCTACAAGATTTATCTTCTTTTCACAAACATGGCCTTTCTGCCAAGGCTTGTTGCACTTGAAGCAAGTGTTTGTTGCATACTTCTTTGGTGCAACAGGGGCAGTAGGTTTACCAACATTTTCCAGAGGATTTTGTTGGTAAGTGGAGGGTTTCTTCAAAGGGGTCCTAGGAATGAATCTTCTTGCATCATACTTATTGTTTATAAGTATCTCATTGCAAGTATTAATGAAAGAAGAGGGTTCTTTGGAGAACTCAGTCCTAGCCACTATCAAGTCTCTCAGAGACATTGGTAATTTATAGAGGATCCTGTCCTTCCATAAATCAAACTCCATATTTGGGTCCATTGCCCTTAAGATTTTTACAAGTTTCATTAAAAACTCAATAGGTTTATCAGTAGAAGAGCTATATAAAGTTTCCTTATACTGCCTTTGTTGAGCCATTCTGAACTTGGTGCCACCAAATTGTGCTTTAATTAATTTCTTCCAATCCTCCCATGAGTAGTCATTCCCATCCAGGAGAACAGATTCATACCACATCAGGGAAACATTAGTGAACAAAGAAATTAACTTGGACACAATTTCCTCATCTGGGAGTTTGTAAGAATTTTTTAAATTATCAATTCTGCAAATAAATTGTTTCCAATCAGAAGAAGAATCACCATCAAATGTTGGGTACTGGTCAAGTTTTGGCCAATTCTTTTGATTTGAAGGAGTCTCCCTAGTACTAGCTTGTTTCTGAGTAAGAAGCAGCTGTAATTTCTCTAATTGTGCTGAAATCTCATTGTTTAATCCTTCTGTTGCAGATCCTGGTGCATCATCAGTTTTTGATGGAAACTCAGTGTTATCAACAGGTATTTCTGGATCTATTTTTATTTTAGATGAACTAGCCACAGGTACTGGTTGAGCATCCTGCACTATATGTTCCTTCACAGAAATGTCAGAATGTTTTTGGTCATTTAACAATGAGTTCAATTTTTCTTCAATGGTTGTTAGTCTTGTTTTCATTCTTGGAAGACTAGATAAACTTTCATTGATAGTTGCAAAAGATAATTGATTTTTATGTTGAAAAGATGACAAATGGTCACTCAATCTTTTCAGATTTATCTTATCTATCTCTACCTCCTGGCAACAGGCAGATACAGTATCTTTTAGTTTAGACAAATCATTTTTTATATTTTGCCATAAAGCAACTTTCTTTTCATGGGTTGCTTTGTAATGAGACAATTCATCAGAGACTCTCTGTGCTTCACTTTTTAATGCTTGATAACCCTGATCAGTTAACAAACTATTATATCTCTGAGTCAATTGCATATTGTTCATTATATGATTTTTCTTGGCAATAATATCTCTCAAGTGCTCATCATTAATTCTTGCTACATCTGGAGTGTTTCTCAATAAGGAAACTGAGTAACTTTCCAGACTCTCGTAGAACTCAGGGTCAAGAGTTTCATCAATCACAGCCATATCAGGATTAATCATTGAGGTAGCAATTAAAAGTAATGGATTAAATACATGAGATATCTGTCTACTATTCCCAGCCTCTATAGGTCTCAAGGTTTCATCCTGCCTTCCAGATTTACCTGAAGGAACAGAGTCAGCCACAAGAAAAGGCACTTGAGAATCAATAGAGGGATGTACCAGGGTTTGCTGGGTATCACCATATTGGGCTTCCTTCTTCTTTTGTCTCCTTGATAAGGTTGGGGAGGAGTGGGGTTGGCCTGGGTGGGCCTTGATGGACCTACCTGAGGTAACTGATGCTGGTTTTGAGCCAAGTAGTCCCACTGAGTGTTGAGCCAGTCCCACTGCCACTTGGACACTTCCACCATCTCTTGGGATTGGGGAGCCAATTGTTGTTGATCCCTGGGAGGAAGAGGTTTCTTCTTCTCTTGGAGAAAAGTATCTGTTCTTCTCACCTTTTCTTCCAAGGCATCTACCCTTACCTTTAGTCTCAAGCTGTCTGTCCTTAACTCCTTTATGTGGGTAGACAGATTCTCTACCTGCTGAGACAAAGGCATCTTTTTTATCCTGAAGCCTTTTGGAAGCTCTTCTGGTGGGTTTGTCATGGGCTTCTGATCCTGAGTATTGTACACTAGGATTTCAACTTCTTCCATCTCTACATCCTGTTTGGGGCAAGGATTTATTAGTTTGAGAAATTATTCTTGTTAAAGGAGAACTTACAGAAGTAGGCTCATCATAATCAATTAAGTCTAGTTCTTCTTTACGTGCAGCAAAACCACTTTGGTCAGTCATTTTAAGATTCTACTGAAATGAAGGAAAGAGACAAAAATTAATTAGTCTTTATTTTTAATTTTTATTTAACAGAAATAAAATAAAAATAATAATAAAAAATCTTTTTAGGATAAAAATCAACTTAAATAAAATTAATAAAAAAAATTTAAAACCAGGATAATACAATCAACTGTAGAAATAAATTAGAATTTCTATTAAATTTTTATTTTCAGGATTTAAATCAACTAATTTATTACCAGGATTTATTGTCAACTGAAATAATCAAATATGAATATTTATTAATTAAAAACTTTATTTTAACTGATCACTTAACTACCAGGACTTAATGTCAACTGAAGTAATTAAATATGAAGTTTTATTTTAAAATTTTATTACTGATCACTTAACTACCAGGACTTAATGTCAACTGAAGTAATTAAATATGATTTTTATTAATTAAAAAGATTTATTGGATTACCAGGACTCCAAGTCAACTGAAGTAATTAAATGTGAATTATTTATTAATAAAAAATATTATTGTCAGGACAATTTGTCAACTGGAACAATTAAAATTTAAATTAATCAGGACAAATGTCAACTGAAAAAGTATAATAATTAATATTAAAATATAATTATTTTATTAATAAAAAAAATAATATTGTCAGGACAATTTGTCAACTGGAACAATTAAAATTCAAATTAATCAGGACAATTGTCAACTGAAAAATGATAATAATTAATATTAAAATATAATTATTTTATTACTTCTGGGACTAAGAACAGTTATTGCTCTATTATGGTCAACCAGGAAAAATAAAAATAAAAATATAATAATAAAATTAAATTCCAAATTACCAGACACCTCCCCCTGCAAAATGAGCAAATTAATGCCACTTACAGAGTGCTGAGTAAAATGAAATACGTAGCAAATGAAGAGTAAAGAGTAACCCACAAATAGTAATAACAATAATTACCACGATATATATGATCTTTAGTCAGTATATGAACTTAAGTTTTGGAGCGCGGTTCGATTCCCGTTTGCAGCAAAAACTTTTATCACGTGACTTATGACGTTTGTTGTTTTCTCGCCTCCACTTGTCCTTTACAGGTACTTGTACGCAGATGGTCCCCTCGATTACGCCTCAAGTAACGTTGCGCCGTCAATATTTCGGAAAGGATCGCAATTGTCAAGGTTCACTTTTGGTCTAGAAGCTTTGGTACGGAGTTATATGAAGATTTTAAGGATTACTTGGACTCTAAATAATTTAGTACGTATTTCTCAATCAAAGATGATGTTTTTACTCAATGATAAGAGGTAGATTTAAAATATTTATATAAACTATAGATTAGAATTACGTCCTTGTAAATACTAAAGATATAAGATATAAGAAATAAATATTATATTGTAGTTGTGGTAATAAGTAAGTTGGTAAAAAGGATGATTAAAAGACAACAAAAAGAGAGGCCTTTTATAGGCAAAGGAGAGACAAAGCACGGCAATCAAATTCTAAAAACAGTAGTATGAGAGAGAGAAAAGAATATTCCAGAAGGAGTATTTCAAATATTAAAGTTATTCTAAAAATAAGGTGTCAAAAAGATGTATTTACAGAGTATGTCAGAAATACATCAATTTATTTAATATTTACTGTAGAAGTCAATTCTAAATAAGAAATTTCAATTTTTTGTATATATTTAATATTATTTGAATATTAAAATCTTATTTTATCTTAATATCTATTTTTTAATATAAAATTTTATTTTTTCCAACCTGTCAAATGAGCATGGTGTTAGAGAAAAATATAAGGGACAATTTTATATTTTTAATATTAATTAATTATTTAATTTTTTAATTTTATCATTCTGTAATTAGTTAATTTATTATAACTAATTTTAATGTAGCTAAATTATAATTAAATAATAATTAAAATGATAAGGTGCGGATTCATCCAGTAAATAATTAATTATTTCACTGGGTAAGTCTAGTAGCCTGGCTGACACTCCCTCACTCTAAAAAAAACAATAAAAAAATGCTATGATTTTTTCTTTTTATACTTTTTTAGTAGAGTAGGAAGATTAGATATCTCCCTCCCAGGTATCCAAGAATCATATTCAGATGATTTATTCTTGAATCTCAATAAGTATTCTGTACCTTTTTCAGCAGTGACTATTCTGTCATTTAAAATTTTTTCAATTTCTGCTGTTTCAGTGATTTCATTTGGGATTTTCTTTGGTCTACCCCTCCTTTTTGGAAATAAATCACTATTGGATATGTAAGGTTTCAAAAGAGATATTGGAAAAACAGGATGTTTTCTGTCATATGGAGAATACAGAATAACTTCAACTGCATTATCTCCAATCATTCTTCTGACAACAAATGGACCAACAAATGGATCTTTCAATTTTTTATTACCTTGTAAGTTGAAGTGGACTGTAGAAATCAACACTTCATCACCCTTTTTATAAGTGTATTCTTTATGGGATTTGTCCCATCTTTTCTTCTCATATTCAAATGATTTTTCAATAAATTTTTGAGCATGATTTCTACATAGTTGTTGCATTTGAAGAAAAGATTTTACACCAGGATATATATCCAATTTAGGTATTTTGTTATTGAGAATTTGGGCAGGAGTATTAGGAACATATCCAAGCCAGAGCTCAAAAGGCTTTCTTTGAGTAACAGAATGAACAGTGCTATTATAAGCAAATTCTAACCCAGGAAGTAAGGTAACCCAATCATGAGTGAATCTGTCATTATCTTTATACTCAAGGCCAAAGGCACAATATCTTCTTATCATGTCCTCTAAAGTCTGAATCATTCTTTCAGCTAAACCATCAGTCTGAGGGTGATGGGCAGTAGAAAGTTTCAGATCACAACCACAAACATCAATCAGAGACATCCAAAATTCAGAAGTAAATTTTGTGTCTCTGTCAGAGATTATGGCTTTAGGAAAACCAGCAGTATTAAACATATGAGACCACCATAAGAAAGCTAATTCTTTAGTGGAAACATCCTTGTGGGTAGGGATAAATTTACACATTTTTGTGAATCTGTCCACAATAAACCAACAAGAGTTATAACTGTCTTTACCAGCAATAGGTAATCCTTTTACAAAATCCATGTTTATTATTTACCATGGAGCCTCAGGAGGTTCAATATGTTGCATTAATCCTGATCTTTTACCAGTTAATCTTTTTGATTTTTGGCAAGAATCACAAGATTCAACATATAATTTTGTGTCTTCAGACATATTAGCCCACCAAGCAGTGTTCTTAATTCTGATCATTGTTTTTTCAAGATCAAAATGTCCAGCTAATATGTCATCATGACAAATTTTCAAGATGATTTCTTTCATAGAAGGAGGAATAACAATAACATTACTCAACTTTCTTCATTAATATAGATATCCTTCATCAATTGAAAATTTACCTTTTTCCAAAGCTTTTTGGTACTTTGGTGGAAGGGTTTTAATTAATGCTTGTATTGAAGCATTCTTTGGATCATTTAATATGGTGCATAACTTTTTCAAGTCAGTGTCCTTATCATATGATTCCAGAATAAGCTGTAATAACTCTTCCTCCATATCAACCACATATATCCCATGAATATGAATAATTTCATCCTCAGGATCATAAGCAGGATTAGAGTCATCATTTAGTAAAGGTAACCTTGATAACATATCCACATTTGAGTGAACAATACCAGCCCTATGAATAATTGTCATTCTCCCTCTGTACTCTTGAACAGCCAGCTGCCATCTGAACATATGTCTGTTAGGTGTTTTCAAGTTTAAAAGGGATTTAACTGCACTGCAGCCAGTGACAAGTTCAAATTTCTGGTCATCTAGGTAATAATGAAGCTTTTCTAGAGCCGATACTACAGCTAAACACTCTAATTGAGTAGCACCATATTTCAATTCACTATTTCTCAAGGTTCTTGAAATATAACAAATTACTACTTCTGAAACTTTATCATTCATCACTTGTTTTTGATGGAGGGCAGCACCAAGACCAATGAAACTGGCATCAGTGTACAAAACAAATGGTTGATTAAAGTCAGGTAAAGCAAGAATTGGTGCTGACATCAAACAGTGTTTCATAGTGTCATAGGCTCTTTGTCTTTCACTATTCCAGACAAAAGCAACATCCTTTCTGGTTAATTGGGTAAGGGGTAAAGCTATGACTTAGTAATTTTTAATATACTGTCTATAGTATCCACACATTCCCAAAAAACTTTGGAGCTCTCTCACTGTTGTAGGAGCTTTCACCTGTTGTATGGCTGCAACTTTGTCCTGGTCAACACATATCTGTAAGCCTGAAACAACATGACCAAGAACTTTTAAAGAATGGAAACCAAATTTACATTTCTTCAAAGAAAGTGTCATATTTATTTCATCCATTTTCTGGAATACTTTACACAGGTGTTTAAGATGGTCCTCGAATGTTTTTGAGAATATAATGATATCATCAATATAAACCATCAGCCATCCTTCAATTATCTCTTGATGGAATGTGTTATCCATGACTTTTTGAAAAACTGAAGGGGCATTTTGAGGGCCAAATGGCATCCTAATATACTTATAAATACCCATATGAGTGTCAATCATCAGAAAGTTCTGAGAATTTTTCTCAACAGGTACCTGGTGATATCCCTTATTACCATCCAAAAAGCTGATATATTTAGCACCCTGTAAAGTAGCATGTATAGAGCTGATTCTAGGTAAAGGATAGATATCATCAACAGTATAAGTGTTTAGTGTTCTATAATCACCACATAACCTGGCTTTATATTTCTCATGAGAAATTAGGACAGGTGAGATAACACACTATTTAGGTGTTTCAACTACCTTTTCAATAATATTCATTTTTAAAAGGGTAGAGATATTATCTTCAATATCTTTTCTCTTTGTGGGAGAAGCAGGATAAGGCTTCTTCTTTAAACTAGGTGGTATATCAGTTAATGGGCAAGACAATGAAAGTTTCATTTCCTCTTTAACTAATCCCAGTTCATGTGACCCATGAGCAAAGGCCATAGGAAAAGATTTTATCAAGTTAATGATGGAATATTTATCCTCACCAGAAAGTTATTCTCCAAAAGAAGCATTGTCAATTTCAGACATAAGGGCATGCATTTCCTTTGTAGATCTTCCTTTATATTGAACCACAGAATTACATGTGTTCCATTCTGGTTTTAATAATTTTTTAGGGGCGGAAATTTTAAATTTTCTCTTCCCATTTATCCCCATTGTGAAACATTAGTTTGAAGGATCCAATTTTATGCCATACTTGGTTAAAATATCATTCCCTACAATAAACCAATTGCTCAAGTTATCATTTTTCATGACAACAAAATCACAAATAGCTCTTACAAAACCATGGTTATATTTAAAAAACACTGTGGCTTTGTATTTACCAATGGGGGACAAAACAGAGCCATACCCTCTCCAATTTTCAGAAACTATAGGCATCAGTTTAGATTTATAGTCTTGATCTACTGAAGCAAGTGCTCTTTCAGATACTACACTTCCTCCAGCTCCAGAATCCAGAACAACTTCAATGCTGGTTCCATTGATCAAGACTGGTGCCTTAAGAGGGTCAATAACAATTGAGTTATCCTCAATGTCCTTTATGATCTCAGCATCCTCAACTCTAGATAAATCATTATTATCAATGTCAATAGTATTTAAATAATGAATATCTTCTTCCAGAATCAAGATTTCTTGTTGAGATTCATATGAAATATTGCTGGCACAATCACTTGATGTATCATCCAGTGCCACTGTGTCATCAGCATGCTCCTCTGTTTGTTCTACAAGATTTATCTTCTTTTCACAAACATGGCCTTTCTGCCAAGGCTTGTTGCACTTGAAGCAAGTGTTTGTTGCATACTTCTTTGGTGCAACAGGGGCAGTAGGTTTACCAACCTTTTCCAGAGGATTTTGTTGGTAAGTGGAGGGTTTCTTCAAAGGGGTCCTAGGAATGAATCTTCTTGCATCATACTTATTGTTTATAAGTATCTCATTGCAAGTATTAATGAAAGAAGAGGGTTCTTTGGAGAACTCAGTCCTAGCCACTATCAAGTCTCTCAGAGACATTGGTAATTTATAGAGGATCCTGTCCTTCCATAAATCAAACTCCATATTTGGGTCCATTGCCCTTAAGATTTTTACAAGTTTCATTAAAAACTCAATAGGTTTATCAGTAGAAGAGCTATATAAAGTTTCCTTATACTGCCTTTGTTGAGCCATTCTGAACTTGGTGCCACCAAATTGTGCTTTAATTAATTTCTTCCAATCCTCCCATGAGTAGTCATTCCCATCCAGGAGAACAGATTCATACCACATCAGGGAAACATTAGTGAACAAAGAAATTAACTTGGACACAATTTCCTCATCTGGGAGTTTGTAAGAATTTTTTAAATTATCAATTCTGCAAATAAATTGTTTCCAATCAGAAGAAGAATCACCATCAAATGTTGGGTACTGGTCAAGTTTTGGCCAATTCTTTTGATTTGAAGGAGTCTCCCTAGTACTAGCTTGTTTCTGAGTAAGAAGCAGCTGTAATTTCTCTAATTGTGCTGAAATCTCATTGTTTAATCCTTCTGTTGCAGATCCTGGTGCATCATCAGTTTTTGATGGAAACTCAGTGTTATCAACAGGTATTTCTGGATCTATTTTTATTTTAGATGAACTAGCCACAGGTACTGGTTGAGCATCCTGCACTATATGTTCCTTCACAGAAATGTCAGAATGTTTTTGGTCATTTAACAATGAGTTCAATTTTTCTTCAATGGTTGTTAGTCTTGTTTTCATTCTTGGAAGACTAGATAAACTTTCATTGATAGTTGCAAAAGATAATTGATTTTTATGTTGAAAAGATGACAAATGGTCACTCAATCTTTTCAGATTTATCTTATCTATCTCTACCTCCTGGCAACAGGCAGATACAGTATCTTTTAGTTTAGACAAATCATTTTTTATATTTTGCCATAAAGCAACTTTCTTTTCATGGGTTGCTTTGTAATGAGACAATTCATCAGAGACTCTCTGTGCTTCACTTTTTAATGCTTGATAACCCTGATCAGTTAACAAACTATTATATCTCTGAGTCAATTGCATATTGTTCATTATATGATTTTTCTTGGCAATAATATCTCTCAAGTGCTCATCATTAATTCTTGCTACATCTGGAGTGTTTCTCAATAAGGAAACTGAGTAACTTTCCAGACTCTCGTAGAACTCAGGGTCAAGAGTTTCATCAATCACAGCCATATCAGGATTAATCATTGAGGTAGCAATTAAAAGTAATGGATTAAATACATGAGATATCTGTCTACTATTCCCAGCCTCTATAGGTCTCAAGGTTTCATCCTGCCTTCCAGATTTACCTGAAGGAACAGAGTCAGCCACAAGAAAAGGCACTTGAGAATCAATAGAGGGATGTACCAGGGTTTGCTGGGTATCACCATATTGGGCTTCCTTCTTCTTTTGTCTCCTTGATAAGGTTGGGGAGGAGTGGGGTTGGCCTGGGTGGGCCTTGATGGACCTACCTGAGGTAACTGATGCTGGTTTTGAGCCAAGTAGTCCCACTGAGTGTTGAGCCAGTCCCACTGCCACTTGGACACTTCCACCATCTCTTGGGATTGGGGAGCCAATTGTTGTTGATCCCTGGGAGGAAGAGGTTTCTTCTTCTCTTGGAGAAAAGTATCTGTTCTTCTCACCTTTTCTTCCAAGGCATCTACCCTTACCTTTAGTCTCAAGCTGTCTGTCCTTAACTCCTTTATGTGGGTAGACAGATTCTCTACCTGCTGAGACAAAGGCATCTTTTTTATCCTGAAGCCTTTTGGAAGCTCTTCTGGTGGGTTTGTCATGGGCTTCTGATCCTGAGTATTGTACACTAGGATTTCAACTTCTTCCATCTCTACATCCTGTTTGGGGCAAGGATTTATTAGTTTGAGAAATTATTCTTGTTAAAGGAGAACTTACAGAAGTAGGCTCATCATAATCAATTGAGTCTAGTTCTTCTTTACGTGCAGCAAAACCACTTTGGTCAGTCATTTTAAGATTCTACTGAAATGAAGGAAAGAGACAAAAATTAATTAGTCTTTATTTTTAATTTTTATTTAACAGAAATAAAATAAAAATAATAATAAAAAATCTTTTTAGGATAAAAATCAACTTAAATAAAATTAATAAAAAAAATTTAAAACCAGGATAATACAATCAACTGTAGAAATAAATTAGAATTTCTATTAAATTTTTATTTTCAGGATTTAAATCAACTAATTTATTACCAGGATTTATTGTCAACTGAAATAATCAAATATGAATATTTATTAATTAAAAACTTTATTTTAACTGATCACTTAACTACCAGGACTTAATGTCAACTGAAGTAATTAAATATGAAGTTTTATTTTAAAATTTTATTACTGATCACTTAACTACCAGGACTTAATGTCAACTGAAGTAATTAAATATGATTTTTATTAATTAAAAAGATTTATTGGATTACCAGGACTCCAAGTCAACTGAAGTAATTAAATGTGAATTATTTATTAATAAAAAATATTATTGTCAGGACAATTTGTCAACTGGAACAATTAAAATTTAAATTAATCAGGACAAATGTCAACTGAAAAAGTATAATAATTAATATTAAAATATAATTATTTTATTAATAAAAAAAATAATATTGTCAGGACAATTTGTCAACTGGAACAATTAAAATTCAAATTAATCAGGACAATTGTCAACTGAAAAATGATAATAATTAATATTAAAATATAATTATTTTATTACTTCTGGGACTAAGAACAGTTATTGCTCTATTATGGTCAACCAGGAAAAATAAAAATAAAAATATAATAATAAAATTAAATTCCAAATTACCAGACACCTCCCCCTGCAAAATGAGCAAATTAATGCCACTTACAGAGTGCTGAGTAAAATGAAATACGTAGCAAATGAAGAGTAAAGAGTAACCCACAAATAGTAATAACAATAATTACCACGATATATATGATCTTTAGTCAGTATATGAACTTAAGTTTTGGAGCGCGGTTCGATTCCCGTTTGCAGCAAAAACTTTTATCACGTGACTTATGACGTTTGTTGTTTTCTCGCCTCCACTTGTCCTTTACAGGTACTTGTACGCAGATGGTCCCCTCGATTACGCCTCAAGTAACGTTGCGCCGTCAATATTTCGGAAAGGATCGCAATTGTCAAGGTTCACTTTTGGTCTAGAAGCTTTGGTACGGAGTTATATGAAGATTTTAAGGATTACTTGGACTCTAAATAATTTAGTACGTATTTCTCAATCAAAGATGATGTTTTTACTCAATGATAAGAGGTAGATTTAAAATATTTATATAAACTATAGATTAGAATTACGTCCTTGTAAATACTAAAGATATAAGATATAAGAAATAAATATTATATTGTAGTTGTGGTAATAAGTAAGTTGGTAAAAAGGATGATTAAAAGACAACAAAAAGAGAGGCCTTTTATAGGCAAAGGAGAGACAAAGCACGGCAATCAAATTCTAAAAACAGTAGTATGAGAGAGAGAAAAGAATATTCCAGAAGGAGTATTTCAAATATTAAAGTTATTCTAATAATAAGGTGTCAAAAAGATGTATTTACAGAGTATGTCAGAAATACATCAATTTATTTAATATTTACTGTAGAAGTCAATTCTAAATAAGAAATTTCAATTTTTTGTATATATTTAATATTATTTGAATA